>VXCM01000528.1:0-97987 GCA_014773175.1 Lucifuga dentata
AAAAAAAAAAAAAAAAAGATATTTAAGGCACACTGTCTTGTTTCTACTTTCCCTACATTTTGCTCTCTACTGATTGTTTTCAATAACTTACTTTTTTCTCTTGTGGCCATTTTAATATTTATTATGTATTCTTTTTTGTATATTATAGATAGTGTGTAAGTATGTGAGTCTTTCATTTTTTTTGAAGTCCCGAATGTGAGTACAGTTTCAGTTAGGATTGCATTTGCTGAAAGTTAACTGTGTAATCTGTTGCTTTTTTGAAAATAAAGAAAGTTTCCATTTTGCAAAATTGTTTTCATCCCTCTCATTGGGTGGAGATGGCACGCCCAGGGTAACAGCCGGGGGATTGTTCGCAGAATTGCGAAAGTCTTTGGAATTGATGTGGTCGTGGTTGTGCTTCGAAATGATCATCAAAAACTTTTTTTCATTACAAAATGCTGTAAAACTCACTGTTTAGTATGACAAACCAACTGTAAAATGTGTTATATTTTTAAGACAAAATGGGTACAAGAATTTCATTTAAGAAAAAAATCTCTTTCTGGAACAAGATCTTTTTGTCATTTGGGACATCTTGTCAAAAAGGATGTATTCTGAAGCACGTCCTTGAATGTGAAGTGTGTTTGACATTTAATGGGAACAGTCTCCATGAATATATTACCGGGTGAACTCGCCCAGTTTCTCTGACTTACTGTTTTCATTTTGTGTTAAAGGGGAATACCACTGAATTTCAGATTTGATACATGTGATTCCTATGTGGCAATAATGGCAAACCACCCTGTTGGTGGTTCGTCCTGTCCTGCTCATGTGTAAGGTCACATTGATGTATGACGCATCTGCATGGAAAATGAATTAGAAAAATATGGAAATGAGAACCGTTATAACCTTTACTTTCTGGAAATCAGAACGTTTGAAGGGCTTACGTCAAAGTCGTAGCCATTTTGGAAGGATGTTGCTGCATCAGATGCCTCACAGAAATGTGACGACTTTAAGCAAAGTTTTCATAGTGATTCATATCATGATTCATATGTTTGACCTCCATGTCAGCATATGTCAATGTTAAGAGGAAACGAGAGCTCATACCTCCATCAAGGCCAAGCAAGTCTTGCTTTAACAAAATACTGGCCTAAAGTGAAACAACTGTAATAAATATTTTTTTGGATCTATCTCCATAATATTAAGATATTGAAAATGAAAACCATTTGCATAAATTATAATAAGCTATAATTTAGTCCACCAGATTCAGATGCTGATCCAGATTTAGACCATAATGCACCTCATGATAATCTATCATGTGATTAAATATGCCTGATTTTGAACATTGAGACTGGTGTATTACTTTTGAGAAAATATTAAATAACAACCTATCTTGCAATAACTCATTTAAAAAAAAATCCTGGATTCACCCCTGAATCTGGAGCTGCACCATTTAATTGGTTTTTCCCTTCACCATGCCCTATCCTTCAACCAATTTTGGAACATTTCTGTTGGACCTGACGTTCTTTTTTTTTTTTTTTTTTTTCAAACTGCAGTTGTTTATATAAAAAATATTATACAGACCCAACTTATCAACTATAGCATCTCTTGCACATTACAGACTGAATGTGAGGCAAAGTTCACAGAATAATTGGACGATGAAGCTCATAAGAGTGTCTGTTCTTAAATTTTGTGGTATTTCTCTGTAAGTGACTGTAATCGCATCATGTTGACAATGTCTGAATGTTGATAATGTTAATGCATCGACCGCTGCATAACACAGGATTCAAACCTGCCGGTGTTTAAACCCCATCGCCACTTTTTGCTTTTGCTGAAAATGTGTCTGTTTGACCTGAGACTTGTTGCCTGAAAAATACAAAATATGATGCCTGAATTGCTTGTAAACACTGCAGGTAATTACTGTGCTGCAGGTTCCACTGATGAGAAATGCCTATTAAGGGTTCATTTTCATGATGAGGTTGGCAATTACTGCTTTATTTTAGACATTGATCATTCCAGTTTGGACTGGGGAGGGTGAAGTCGGATGTTGCAAAAGAGAAATCTACTCTGATTTCTCCTTGTTAATGTAAGCATTACTTAATGAATTGTTAAATGTGACAGATAACTGAACGTTGATGAAACAAGATACAACATGTTATGGGATTTAAAGGACCATACTGCCCATTTTGCATGTTTCAGCCTAATATATTAAGTGTTCACACATGTTACATTACTGACAATCATTTCCCAAAGCATACTACTGGAACGGTGAATTAAAACGTTTTTCCTACCTTTCAGGCCTCCATTGGTTTCAGTTCATTCTGGTATGCTGTTAAAATCAACTTGTTGATACTTGAAACGTTCTTNCTCCATTGGTTTCAGTTCATTCTGGTATGCTGTTAAAATCAACTTGTTGATACTTGAAACGTTCTTCGGATAGGTCATCCATCATCATGAAAAAGATGTGTATTCAGGGTTTTTTTTTTTTTAAAGTTACGTAATTTTAGCATTTAAGCACANATGAAAAAGATGTGTATTCAGGGTTTTTTTTTTTTTAAAGTTACGTAATTTTAGCATTTAAGCACAATAAAAAATGTAGAGTGATCTGAAAATGCTTCCTGTTGTCAGTTCTTCACTTGAATGCACCACTAGGAAGCATTTTCAGATCACTCCATGCTTTTTATTGTGCTTAAACAGTAAAATTACATAACTTCTATAAAAACAAACAAACAAACAAACAAAAAAAAAACCTGAATACACATCTTGTTCATGATAATGGATTACCTATTCCAAGAACATTTCAAGTATCAACAAGTTGATTTTAATAGCGTACCAGAATGAACTGAAACCAATGGTGGTCTGGAAGGTAGGAATTCACCGTTCCAGTAGTATCTTTTGGGAAATGATTGTCAGTAATATTATGTGTATGAAAATTGAATATATTATGCTCAAACATGCAAAATGGCCCGTATGGTCCTTTAATCTTGGATCTGGGGGCAGAAATTGTGCTACTGGCGATGGGATTACAAATTTACATCTCTCATGTATATTTTACTCGCATTCGGCATACGCAAATCACAAACGCCACCGTTTTGGAGCACCGGCCCGTTTCCTCACGTGTTGATTCGAGTGACCCAGTAATTCTGTTTCCCTCCATCTCTGAGGAACGATGACAGGCAGTGTGTGTGTGTGTGTGTGTGTGTGTGTGTTTGNGGTATGTTTCTCTTTCTGAACCCTTTCCCTCCGAGGTAACATTTCTCCCCCAGAAACATCTAGAAATGCATTGTTCACAGTCAAAGCAATTAGGATGCTGTGGTCTACTTCTTCACCATCTGACTGGATCTTTGCTCCGCGTTGAGATCACGGCAGAGGAAAACGGGATATGCGCGTGCAATTTTCAGAGGTAATTAAAATTCTTTATCGGAGACACTTTCCACTTTAATGATCAGAAGGCTTTCTGTTTGGATTTTTGGCTGCCAATCAATAACATAAGCATCCGTAACATGTCACTCTCCTTGTGTCTCAGTGGATTAGAGCGGACAATTTTTTTTTTTTTTTTTTTTAATGGACTGCCAATGGGCACTGAGAAAAAACCCCATCTAACCCCAGCCCTCATTTGCTGCATATAATTTGTGTAAATACCATCTGTTGCCTGAGAGACACTGGCGTTTTCAAAAAATAGGGGGGGAAAAAAAGCTCATCTAATGTGATCCTTTCTGCACTCTTAAGCATTTTCTATTAGTATAATGCATGCCAGACCTTAATTAAAGTGCAGTAAAGGTCCGTGCAGAGAGGCACTCAAATATGGAAAGCTGACTTGAATGGAAAGGAGTGGATGACTCAATCTTCTGACAAGCTACTCGAGAAAAAGGAAGGAATGCTTTCTGTCCTTGCATCATCCTGTTCGGCATGTCTGACTATATGAAGCTGGAACTGTAACGGTTCAATATGCTTTGAGTGGTTTGTCTAAGGCATCGATTTTGCTGATGAAATGTTTACTTACAATGTGTTTCATGTGGATTTTGGTCAAATGATTTTGTATTTTGTGTGTGTAAGGTTTGTGTCCATGCATCTCTACGCCCAATTCAGATTTTTTTCCTATATCTGATTTTTTTGACAACCTCTTTACAGCTCCTTAAAATTGGTCAATATGTTGTTAACAGTGTTTAAAACCTGAAATAATTTCAGAGACAGGTAAACAAAATGCTGCAATGGACACAAATGAGACAAATAATATTGATTTTCAAAGCATCTTTAAAGGATATTTAAAGGATGTCTTCATTCTGTTTTCTGATAGAGAAGAAGGATGACAGCACTTTTTGCAGCTTGAGTGTGCAAATCGGAATGGCAAGGAAATTCCAATCTGTGTTTAGATGACAGTTTCTTACCACATATGAAAGTTTAAATATCTGATTCCATGTGCTTTTTCCTTTTGCATGTTTTCAACGCATATGCATTATAGGTGAGCACAAACTCAGAATTGGGTCGCTCGTACCTGGCGGAGGAAATGTGCTAAAAGATCAAATCCATAAAAATCTGATTTTTATTTTTATTTTTTATCTTTAGTAAAATCGGCATTAGTTAACATGGTGAACATTGATTCCTCTCTAATGGTCTCATAGCTTCATGACTAATGTGTCACAGCAAATTGTGAATATTCAAGTGATTGATAATCCAAGGATTGCTTTATTTCAAATGGCAAATTGTAGAATTGTGTTCAGAATGTGTCGACATATGTGTGGGTGTCACCTAAAACCTTTGTGTTGCTGTCACTGCAGAAAACAATGCTCTCTGTCATCTTTTTTTTTTTTTTTTTTNTTTTTTTTTTTTTTTTTGCTTTTTTTTTGGCTGTCAGTTTAATTCCGTCCTACTCCACCCGCTATTCATAATCCACAGTTCCTAATTTGAATAAAGGCCCAACATTTTCCATAGCTATCAAAGCAGATAGCGAAAGACAAGACCACGTGTCGAAAAATTAAAACATCTGGAGCCCTGTTAGAAAAAAAAGCTGTTTTACTAAAAAAAAAAAACGTTATTTTTAACATACACAGATTTTACAGTGTTATCACGATTTGTCATGNACTAAAAAAAAAAAACGTTATTTTTAACATACACAGATTTTACAGTGTTATCACGATTTGTCATGATGCGTGTGATTCTATTACCATGTGGTCCATCACACACATGTAACAACAAACTGGACCAGCTCTGAAAAAAATGAAAGAAGAGATCAAAACATACTAGCCTGGTAAAACTACCAGAGATAATGAAGTAGAAGAGGGGTTACAGGAGGAGAGAAGGTCTAATAAAATAAAATAGGGCATAATGATGATTTCTACACCCTGAGGGGGTTGCCTTGGATAAATATTGCTGTATTTATTGTCTGACAAGTTATTTTAAGCATGCTCTCTGAATACCAATGATCAACGGGATGCCTGATAAAAATTTGTGGTTAAAGATTCCTCCACATCCCAGTCGTCGTTTCCAAAACCCCCACTCACTCCTACAGCCCATCATGCAAATACCTTATATAAAGAATATCCCTGCTTTAAATATTAACTGATTAAATTGCGGATGGAGCTTCAAAGGTTCCGTCCTGCATATTTAAAGAGGATTTTTTTTTTTTTTTTTTTTNTTTTTTTTTTTTTTTTTGTCTGCCCTGTAATGTGAGATTCAGTGGCTGGATCATTACTCCGGAAATGTGCGAGGAGCAAATTTAGAGGAGGGTTTTCATCTTTGGTATCACACCTGTGTAACACTTCAGAGTGTTTCTGGGTTATGCTGATGTTTATTGATATGCTTGGTGTGAGAAATATTATTGTTGGCAGTTTATAGCCTCATTCAGATTATATCTCTGCAAAATTGTTATATCAAGGGGAGTTTTGTGCATTACCAGTTTTGGGATTCTCATGCAAATTGCAGCAGGTTTTGTCACTCATCCAGGTAGCTTCTTTAGAGCGTTTATCCTCTGACAGTCGTTCACACCTTGCCCAGGTGACTCAGTGGGGGGTCGAGTAACACAGCAGTTAAGCGAGAGTCATTGGAAACATTATGTTACGTTAATGGAGGTGCAAACTCTGCATTTGGACGCAGTGAGGTAGAGATGTTAGGATGGAGTTGTAAGGAGGTGATAAATGGCGTCACACCTACGAATCACCTGAACCCAGGTGTGAACGACTCAGAAATGCCTCCAAGACGAAATGCCAAGTGCAGTTACCTTGAAACACCGCTCTAGATATTGCAGTATGAAGCATCTTGAATGTGTTATGTGCTGTTAAAGGACAGACATTTGGAAACTCTACAGTTACATATAAAGGACCATACCAGTAGTTTTGCATATTTGAGCCTAATAAATGCTACTAGCATCCATGATAAGTTACATTTTCAAACATATAAAACCGTATTTTAGTTTTCATGTTATTTTTTTGCCAGATCCCCTTATCTTTCACAATCAAATGTTCAGGTGATGCACCCACCTTAAAATTACCTTCAGTATTTCACCTGTTAGCATGCACATTTGCATGTAGAAGGCCATTATAATTTCATTGGGAAAGCAATTTTGGAACTATATTATCTGACAAAGATATATATTCTTCCATGTAGCCTTGTGTTGGATCGATTAAGTAATTTTGACAAAGAAATAATAACAGCCTGTGGCTGGCTGTGATAGATTATCTAACTTAAGAACGTTTCAAGTCTCTACAAGTTGCTTTTTATAGCAGACATGAAATCAATAGCAGTCTGGAAGGTAGGAAAAACAATCTGAAAATGCACCGCTCCAGTAGCATGTTTTTAGAAAATGGCTAGCAGTAATGCAATGTGTGCACGGATGGTATTTATTGGGCTCAAACATGCAAAACCGCCGGTATGTTCCTTTAAGATATGCAATGGCCATTTTAAAGACTTCTTATAAGTACATTGCTGCTTCGTTGCTTTGAAACCGCTTCAGCCTGTAGAGGATGTCGACACATTATCACGTTTGTTGGTTTATCACAGTAGATTTAGCCAAGTGGAAAATCCACAATGTTTTCCACTTTGATAGCTGCGGCACCAAGCAAACCACGGGAATGTGAACACGGTCACATGATGTCACCCTGAACGCTTGTCTCAGCAGCAGTGGAAACCGCTGCTGCTGTATTTAGGCAACAGGTCCGAGTGTAAGCTTGCATCGGTGCCACATTTTACATTTAAAATCTTCTTTGTTCAAATGGGATTCAAGAGAAATACGCATCTTATTCTGCTAAGACTCAGGATGAGCAACATAGCCACAGTTTGATCACAGTCAGTAGACTTGGCCTGGTTAGTACTTAAGCACATGTGCACCAAAGTTGGAATATGCTGGTCGGTAGTAATCCTCCAACAAGGATTACCCATGTCTTTCATGCTAGATTAACGGGTCCCATGATACCCAGCTTGCTGTCCAAATCCTGCTGGTGAATCAAAGCTCTGGGAGACAAATTATCAGCATCATCACCTTTGTGTCACTGTTGTCTGCTCGATGATGAGTATGATTCGTAGCTTTTGTTGTCGGCTAGGCTGACCAAGCTGAAACCAAGTGGTCTCTCACTCTCTGTGGGTGTTGAGATAATCACCTTATCCACCACACACACACACACACACACACACACACACACACACACACATGGACCCAGAGCTGGAAATAAAGAGATCCAGATGACTAACCAAGTCAGCAGAAAAGAAACGAAACATTTAGGTCACATGCAAATTGAATAGAATGTCACCATGACTGGGAAAAGGCTTCCACTGAGCTGGTTAATCTTTTTTTTTTTTTTTTTTTTTATTCCTTTGGTATTGCAGTCAAAAGTAGACCATGATTTGCAGGGTAAAACTGACAAAACTAGCAAACAAAGGTCACATCAAGCAAACTAAAATATTCAGAGGCTGCTATCTGGCTTACAGGGCTTTCCAGCATTACGATCCCCAGCAAGGCAGCTGAAACGGTCATATTCTCATAGCTTGGAGTTTGCAGAGGGCAATCTGTCAGTGTGGAAAGCCAAACATGAACATTATGGCACTTATTTACAACATGTAACCAACCACGCCCCCTGAGGAGCCAAGAAAATAAATATTTAAGAGATAGAAGCTGGATTAATGTAGAATTTATAGCGTGTGTTCGTATATGAACTTGAGAGAGAGAAAGATGAACTCTTTTGGTTTGCATGTTATTCTAAGCTTGGACCCTTTAATAATGCCGTTTTTGAGCATGGCGCAGTCATGAATTTATTTATATAATTTTTTTGTCACGGCAGCTGGGGGAAAACATTTAAAGGTGTTTATACAGGCGATTTGTTCCCATTAATTCGACATGTTTTGTGGTGAATCCAAGGGCTTTCGGAAGAGGAGGAGAGTTAATCCACTCGTTTCTTGTTTCCAGCCTGTTAAGCACATTCTCTCTCTCTCTCTCTCTCTCTCTCTCTCTCTCTATCTCCTCCTATCCTTCTGTATTTTTGGAAACATTCTCGTGAGTCAGGCCCATCATGCTCACAAAGGCCTCCTCTCCGCTCGGGCCTCCTGCGATACTCGAGCAGAAGACAGCCGAGCAGGGCGAAACGCAAACTCTTCATCTGCACACGTCAACACACGCACAAGCACGGGGTCATGAGGAGTAATTAATACCGCAGATCTGACGGGTAATGGAGGGATATGTTTGCTAGCAGCACTGTGATAACTGCCTGAAAGAGCCTTGACATAAGTGACAGGTAGTAATTTCAAACCTCATGCCTGCAAAGTTAAAACTCAGTGAATTTATGCTCCATTTGTTCAAGAAAATCAATGTGATGATGCAGCCACATTTTTGGCATCCATCATAATTTGCCGAGCAGCATTGATGGCAGCGTTGATGGATGACACCTGATTTGATTGATGGTCATGTCACCTGCACTTCTGTCATCCATTTGTTGATTTTTTTGGCGAGCAATGTCTGAACAACAGTGGCTCGGAGGGGCTGCGCTAATTATCGTGTCTCCAATGCGGTGTCACATTCTGAGGAGTTTTCTTGCAAATAGCATCACTTTCTCCAAAATAGAGTTGCCTTGGAAACACGAAACACTTATATCACCCTACTGGCAGAGTCTCAACGCTGAATTCTGTGTTAAAAGGCTTGTTGTGATGGACATTTTTGCTTATTTTGTTTTTCATATCACTTGCAGCAGTATATTTGACTCAGCCCATTGTGTCTGTTATCAAAGCGCATGTGGGAAAAGGGATGGTTCATCTTTTTTCTTTTTTCTTTTTTTTTTTTTTTTTTNTTTTTTTTTTTTTTTTTGGTGCTAATTATAGAGATAACCTGCTGTAAAAAGTAATTTTCTGTGCCTCTCAAAAATGAAGAGCTTTTGTTGTCTTGTATAAGGATTTAACTTGCCTGTAAGTAAGTGCTGAGTGCTCAGCCATCATCTGAATGTGTTCATTATTTCGCAGTTGCACTTTACTTTGCTACCACTTGTAACATTTGAATCAAGAGAATGAGCTCTGTAATACATTTTATTGGACTTTTCTACAGATCTCTGTCAGCAGGCATCACCACTAAATTCAACAGCGGTCCTAAAACCTGTGCAGCATCTTTTTTTTTTTTTTTTTNTTTTTTTTTTTTTTTTTTGTTTTGAGGGGAAAACAATCATTTGCATTTGTTTAAATCCTTTTTCAGTGTAATCACAATCCTCCAAAGTGATGTTTTAGAGCAAAGTGAGGCAATGGCTTGCCAAGAAAATGATCATTTGTACAGTAAATGCTGTCACCGCAGTGAAAAAGTAATTTTCTAGCTTTTATGTTCAAGAGATTCAATTTTCCTCTTGAAGAATTATATTTACTACATAGATATATAATAGCGTTTTCCTCTCAAAGTCTGATTACAGTTGGTATTGTCACAATTTATAGCCTCACGCTGCAGTTCACAGTTTAGTTCAGTGTGGATTATTATGTATTTACCTGTGAAATCATGTATGTTTCGTTTGTATGTTAATTGTGATGATGTATGCAGGGGAAGTATTATGCTTTTTTGTTATTTTCCCTCATTTTTTTTATAGTGTAAAATATGCAAGTATGTGTTGAACATAGTCAAAGTTCCAAAATTGAGGGTCATTCCCAGTCAGAAAAACCCAAACTGCCCTGAGAGCTTTGTTTTTGATTGGTCCCTTAGTTCCATAACATATTTATGTCTCCATGAAACACATTTGAATTTACACACCTGGTTACACACACCCAAAAAGTATGAGGCTAGTGAGGACTATTTAGCTAGCAGGTCTGTTACAAAAATTTGTTTTGAGTTACCAAATAGTTTTTATTATTAAAAGTGGCTAATTGGTACTCAAAAAGACTTGATATTTGATAGTGCTGATACCTTTGGGATCAATCCACCCACCGCTATTGGCTAAAATCTGTGTTTTTGCAGCCCATTGGTGTTGACAATGGCCTAAAACAGGTGCCTGATACACCTGACCAATCAGAAAACAGCAGGCTTTTTTTGGGCTTTAAAGAGACAATACCTACAATGACCAGTTTTCAACAAGGGAGAGTGGATCAATATGTATTTTGCATATTAAAGTAATGCAATGGTTTCATGGAAAACATAAAAATCTGTATCATACGTCCATTGTAAGTGCACATTGAAAATGCCTGGCGTATCTGACATCTTTGTGTGGAGTTAGAGAGCAGTGAAGTAGTCCTGAAACAGAAAAGCCCCTGAGCACAGCAGCAGAGCGACATCACCATTAGTCATCAACAACAGCACACAGCCTCTGAAAGCTCAGCGCTGAGAAAGTCGCCTTCTGAATCACTGAGCCATTCCTTCAGTCCCAGCTCTCTGTGGGCAAAATGGTTCCAGACACTTCAGATTATCCTGCAGAAAACCTGCAACCCAAATAAATCATGGCAGTGTTGCAACGGCTTCAGTAGTTTACATGATATATCCATGAGCGGGAGTTCAGGCATGTAATGATATTCAGCGGATATCGATTAGACTACACTCTCCCTGTAAGGGCCACTGGCACAACTAAAATTAAATTTTCAGCAAGTGGATCAATCCTTTACTTGCAGCATGCAGGCGAATCAACTACACTGCTGGTTTTTTGTAGAATACGAGCTCTAATTCACTCTTCTAATCTACGACCATGATCATTTTCATGGCCTTTTCATGGTCTGAGATGGATTACATGAAGAATCAGAACACGCTCGGTAATGACCTCCTCTTCATCCCTTCCCACCTCAGCCTCTTTAGTCTAAGAATAGTTATTTGAAGATGTTACTTAAAGGACCATACCGGCCATTTTGCATGTTTGAGCCTAATATATTCAATTTTCATGTTACTTTACTGACAATCATTTCCCAAAGGATAAAACAGTATTACAGCTTTCCTGATATTCTGTAAAATCTCTTAATCTTTTAAAATCAAATATACCTTAAAAATAGTTACGCAGACTTATGAAGTCACGGTCGTTTACATTTTTCGATAAACGCAGGTCTTCTTTTGGGACTATATTCCCCTGTGGAGACATACATTCACTCCATGCTTTTTATTGCACTTAAACACTAAAATTATGTAACTTCTAAAAGAAGCCTGAATACACAATGATGGATTGATGAATACGATGATGGATTACCTATCCCAAGAATGTTTCAAGTATCAACAAGTTGATTTTAATAACGTACCAGAATGAACTGAAACCAATGGTGGTCTGGAAGATTGGAAAAAAAATTTAATTCACCTTACAGTAGTATGCTTTGAGAAATGATTGTCAGTAACGTTACGTGTATGAAAATTGAATATATTAGGCTCAAACATGCAAAAAATAGCCAGTATGATCCTTTAACAGTGACGTTACATATTCATCATCATTATAACAGCGATGAAGAAGACAAAAGTTAAGTATCTCCCTGTCAAACACATGCAATTTTATTAATACAAAGACATGAACGCTGAACCATTTTTGTCAAAAGATAGCATTTATTTTTATGATAGAAATCCTTGGCAGAAAATTGTCATTTCTCAATATGTCACATTTCATAAGTTCCAGACAAGTAGCACAAAAATCACCATAAACCAGCATATGGCAGATGATTGTGTGTTATTGCATGTGGTGCTGTGGGTGGCTGGGAAATGAGAAACAAAATGGCAACAAAAGTTTGAAAAAAGGCAGGGAAGAAGGAAGAAAACAGTCCTTACCTTCAGCTTGAACCCATTTCCTGCAACTCCTGGGGATTCAAACTTACTGGAGCACCAAAAACACACATCGTGCTGTTTTTTTGTTTGCTCTTTTCTTTTTTTGGTGGAGAAGCCACTCAATTTGCCTCCAGCTAAGGAGAGTAGCAGCTTAGAATAACAAATGTTCATTCTTTCGGCTCTTCTGTATCCAGTTTTGTGTGTGACATGAGATTTGTGTGACATCTGAGCAATAATTCCTGAAAATCTCTTTCTAGGATTTTGCATAACATATAAAGAAGTCACTGTTTGTGGCTTCCTGTACCACACGAGGTCTAACAACCATTTGACAAACTTGGAATGTATTATCATATCAGGAAGAAAAAAATCACGTTAAAATTTTACATAATAATCATAATATTTCAGAATTAGTTCTGTTGCATAAAGTGCAGAATCATTTCAGGGAATAGAATCTTTAGAGTCTAATACATCAATTTGGTAATTAATTATATTAGGTCTCTAATACATATGTAGGGGCTATTATTTCATTAGGCGAGAGTTCTTTGAGTGCCTCTCTTTCCTCACAAGGAGATCAAAGTGTTGCAAAAAATATCCTCTGAGTGTTATTACAAAACATCATATTACCATTTTAGAAATGGAAAATCATTACCTGGTAGTTAACATTCAATATTTCTTAAACTGTGCTCAACAAATAAATATGTATTATAATTGGTTGAAGCCAGTCTATTAAATGATGTTTGTTTGTAATTAAGGACATGGATATGTCCATCTTTATGATGTGGGACATTAAGGCTGTCAGTATATTCAAATTAAAGGACCGTACCACCCAATTTGCATGTTTGAGCCTAATATATTCAATTTTCATACACGTAATGTTTCTGACAATAATTTCCCAAAGCATACTACTGGAACGGTGAATTAAAAATGTTTTTCCTACCTTCCAGACCACCATTGGTTTCAGTTCATTCTGCCTATTAAAATCAACTTGTTGATACTTGAAACGTTCTTGGGATAGGTAATCCATCATCACCAACAAGACGTGTATTCAGGTTTTTTTTCAAAGTTTCGTAATTTTAGCTTTTAAGCACAATAAAAAGTGTGGAGTGAATGTATGTCTCCACCGGGGAATATAGTCCCAAAAGAAGACCTGCATTTATAGAAAAATTTAAACGACTGTGACTTCATAAGGCTGCGCAACTATTAGCAGGTGAAACATTGATTTTTAAGGTGGATGTATCACTTGAATATTTGATTTTGAAAGATTAAGAGATTTTGTAAAATATCAAGAAAGCTGAAATACAGTTTTATTCTTTGGGAAATGATTGACAGGAACATAACATGTATGAAAATTTAATATATTAGGCTCAAACATGCAAAATGGTGGTATGGTCCTTTAANACATAACATGTATGAAAATTTAATATATTAGGCTCAAACATGCAAAATGGTGGTATGGTCCTTTAAACTGAATTTGGTGCATTCTCAGTCAAATAAGGCAGTGTTGGCAAATCTGTTACTCCATTGTCTTTATTTGGTCGAGTCTAAAGCCAAATGAAGGAACTTCCAAGTCAAACTGGCAGCAGAAATGAATTGCAAGATCCTCAAAACAAGAGTTTACTAAAAGTAATATAAGTCTGTGGAAGTAAACAAAAGATAAACAGCTGCAACTAGTCTTGACCATTTAATTGCTTAGATTTGGTTGCCATTTTTGTCTAATTTAATACCATCTGCCTAACAGAGCCTTAATATCAAGCAATTGGAGCTTGAACAACATAAATTATTAGTCTCAATAGATTACATCTGTACTTAACATTTAAAAGGTGCATTAACAACTTGAATCCATATGTTTTTACACTGTTGACCTGGATTAAAGCTGAACAGTGACACATTGTCTAGGGAAATCGCTCAAACACCTTTATACTCCCCAGCTTCCTACAGGTCTGGCCCCTCTTTATCTGCGCTCTTATTTCTCTTAATCTTTATAGAACTAACCGCACAAGGCCCGAGTAAATGGTTTTATTTTCCCAACATCAAAACTAAATGAATCAAACGTCGTTTTGTGTAATCTGCTCTTTTATTGCCCTTTCAAAGAGCTGGCTCTGATGGTGAGGTTTTAATGCAGAATCTATCAATGGTATATGAAGCTTCTTGTCATTATCTGTTGCAGCCTACATTCATAAAGGTCATCTTAAATGAAACATCCATATGCAGGGTTTTGCTTGTGTTACTCTTCATTTATTTCTCCTTTGCCCTCTCTCTCTCTCTCTCTCTCTCTCTCTCTCTCTCTCTCTCTGCTTATCATAAATCTTCAGTCGTTTCAGAACTCCTCAGTTATTTCCAAAGTGAGTGCACTTTCGTTTCTTCTAAGTGGCTCTTTTATTGGCTCTCCCCCTCGGCAGTTAACTGAGCCATCTCCCTGGGTGCAAAGCAACACTGCAGCCTCATTGCATCTCCAGGGTCAAGAGCTCTCCCCAGCTAAATTAGATCAGAAATTCTGATCACTCACTCCAATTATTTCAGCAACACTGGGTCACATCAGTGCTGCCGAGTTCTGCTGCTGGCAAAAAGCCAGTGTGTCGTTCATTTCGGTCAAACTCAAAGGGAAAGCACAGTGGAAGGCGGAGAATTGATTTTTGTGAGGATGGATAAATGAACCTTTTGTGAGTTGTGCACCACATTCGAGTGTAGATATGAGACTCGGTTTATTTATGACACGTTGTTTATTTAATCTTATATTTGTGGCCTCCTTATCATGAGGTGGAAGCAGGGGTAGGACCCAAATGCAGTCAGAAGACAGGTTTTCTAGGGTGAAGGAGTTACATAATCAGAATTCTGGCAAGCAACTCAAAGAGGGGGCAGGAAGTAATCAAAAAAGTAGTTTACACTGGATATGAGAGAGGCGGGCAGGCAAAACAGGAAAATGGCAAGAACTGACAAGAATAGCTACAGGTAACATGATATCAGCTATCTGGTTGAAAACAAAGGGAACTGGCCAGCAGATCTGGGCCAGACAGAGGGCCGATTAGGGAATTGGGAGCAGGTGAGTGTGCCAGGTGATTCACCAAATGAGGTCAACTCTGAGGTGACTGCTGGTGGACAGGTGGAGAATTTCAGTCTCATGACAAGGCCAGCAGAAAGTAAGAACTGTGATGTCGGCCAGTTGGATGTCTGTCCAGTGCTTTAGTTTACATCAAGATGTCTTAACAGCTATTTGTGAGTTTGTAATAACATTTTCTGTCGGTGATTATGGGCCCAAAACAATGAGCCCTGATAATTTTGGTGATCCCTGACCATTCATCTCATGGCAGAAAATGCCCTCTTGTCTCAAAAACCAGTGGCTGCATTTCAGTAATATTTGCTGTGTATTCATCATCCTCCAGCAGTTAAAGGCTAGACCATACCAGCCATTTTGCATGTTTGAGCCTAATATATTCAATTTTCATACATGTAACGTTACTGACAATCATTTCCCAAAGCATACTACTGGAACGGTGAATTAAAAATGTTTTTCCTACTTTCCAGACCGCCATTGGTTTCAGTTCATTCTGGTACACTTAAAATCAACTTGTTGATACTTGAAATGTTCTTAGGATAGGTAATCCATCATCACCAACAAGATGTGTATTCAGGGTTTGTTTTTGAAGTTACGCATTTGCGTTTAGCAAAGTGTTAAATTGCTCTGGGAAATTGCGTTTAGCATTTAAATGCAATAAAAAGCATGGAGTGATCTGAAAAAAATGCTTCCTAGTGGTGCATTCAAGTGCTGTAGTGAAAAACTGACAACAGGAAGCATTTTCAGATCACTCCACACTTTTTATTGCGCTTAAATGCTAAAATTACATAACTTCTAAAACAAAAAAAAACCCTGAATGATGATGGATTTCTTCTCTCAAGAACGTTTCAAGTATCAACAAGTTGACTGTAATAGCGTACCAGAATGAACTGAAACCAGTGGCGGTCTGGAAGGTAGGAAAAAAATAATTAATTCACCATTCCAGTAGTATGCTGTGGGAAATGATTGTCAGTAACACTGTGTGTATGAAAATTTAATATATTAGGCTCAAACAAGCAAAATGGTTGGTATGGTCCCTGAATCCTGATGTTTGGATGACTCCCTGACCTTTTATTTTGGAGCAACACCATCAGGCCAAATTGTCTACTTGTGTACAGTTGTAAAGCAAATTCATGCTCCCTGGAAGATGAACGTGATATTTTGGTCCTTTCAACACACTTTCGCATTCATACAACCAACATTACAACGTCTAGTGTCTGCTTAGGGCTTTGGATTACTAGTCTTGTCTATTCTCTTATCCCGACAGTTTCTTGAGTGGATACATTTTTATCTTGAGCTATACACTTGTACTTTGATTACACAGTAAATAACAATATGCAATTCTGAGTTAAAAATTGCCTAAGTGAAGAAGGCAAACCATGATAATCATATGTATGAGATTAGCTGGGGAACATTACATAAAATACTTGGGGGTATAGTGTTAATACAATCAGTTCCGTCAGCTGCTTGCTCGGCAGCTGAGGGTTGTGGTGTGTCACTGATATGATTACCTACTCAGACAGAGCTCTGATCTAATTGTTCTCTGACATGGGGGTGGCTGGATAATACGTGCATAATAATACACAAGTGTCCTGCAGGTAAAGTTGCTGCAGAAACGTTGCATCGGTGGGGGTTACTTCTAAAGGATAGCATAAAGAAAGCATAATGTATCAATCACCTCAAAGAGTAATTAAATAGGATGTAAAGGCGGGGTTTAAGAAGAAATTTATGGTCGGAATGTTGTTTTTATTAAATCATTGTGGACTTGTAGGATGGCTGAAGTGAATGAGTAGCGGTCGTTCATCTCTATTGCAACAATTAATGTTCATTTGAGCAAAAGCAGTGAAATTTCTTGTCCACAGGGAGTCTGTTTTTTTAAGCTAACAGCACCAAATAGGTGAATTGCTGCTCTTGGCTCCTGTTGTTGCTTAGCAACAATTGAAAACCAGCTTGAAGCGTGCTATCTTTTTTGCTGAAATTTGACATATTTTTATCTTCAAAGCTCCACACACTGTTGGAAATGCATGACAGCATGTCCTTTCCATTGCAAATAATGAGATGAAGAGGTCAGGATGATAAAGACAGATCCCTCATTGATGTGTAGCCTATGTGTCCCAGAAATATTACACTGTGGCTAATAACAGAAGACTGCAGCAGAATTGGGAAGCTTCCAGGCATACGTATGCATTATAGTGGCATATGGAATTGTTAAAATTAAAAATGACCCTGGTACATCAATCTAGACTAAAAGAATTTATCATTCAGTTGCATAAAACAATGTTCCTTCACTGTGCCTGTGCTCACTGTGGTTCATACGTTGTCCAAATGTCCAAACATTCCCTTTATTTCCCTATATTAGAACTAAATAGTAAAAGCTGTGATAAATGTGAAAAACATATTAAAGGTTCTGCATACCCACAGAACACCCACACAAATGTTTTCTATTATTAAAGCTGATTACTGACTATGCTTCACTGGCATGTCCCTGACTTTCTGGAAAGGTTTGTTGCACCTGTGAGGATGGGGAATTGACACCTTTATGATTTGTGGAAGCAGGTGATCTCTGCAAATGTTCAGCAGAGCTCCACCCAGCTCCAAATCTAATCAGCCCAATAAGTAACACCTGTGTGGGTGTGCATGACTTTTAAGACCATAAATATTACCATAGAAAAATACTTACTTTGTAACAAGGCGACACTTGTCAAACTAGAAAAAAATAGTCGTAGCATTAGAGGGATCCCTCTAAACTGCTTCGGTTCTTTAGCATTATGTGCTACATTCTAAAAGTGTTGGAAAAATGTGGGAAATATTGTCAAAATACACAAAACCCAGTCAGGATTTGATGTTTAATGCACTTGTTGCATTTGTTCAAGTTTAGAAAATGGATGGATGGTGGAAGATATGCTGAGTGGCTTTGTCAGTGCTAATTAGCCAATTAGCTTTAGAATGTTAGAAAGATATGTAGCCTAGATCAGTCAGGTAAGTAACCTCCCTGTGTTACTGATGCAATGTTTTTCCCCTTTTGTGGTTAAAAGCAATTATATAATAATATAAAATCCCTGTTTTAAGATTCTAAGCCATCATAAATTAGTTCAGACTAATTAGTATGGATCTGTTATACAGTATTTTGCTGTGTAACTGAATGGGTTTAAATGGAAAAAGACAATCTTTTATTAAATGTCAATGTTCTACACTTTTTGGACTTAAGCAGAGAAGCTTGTGGGAAAAAAATGGAAGAAAATCATGACAGTCACAACAGAACATACAATCAAATACATAGATCATTTCTTAACCAGATTTGTTTGGACATGTTTAGTCACATTATAGTTTTTAAGATGTCACAATAGGCGTACTGGCAAAACTAGAAACAAAAGGGGTTTAATATTTCTTTTTGTAAAATTATTAAATGAAAAGAAGACTTGGGTTACTGTGGCAGAAGCCAGATTTAGCTGCTGTATATTTTCTGTTTTTCTCATGCTGTCATGTGTTTAGCATTAGCTTTTGCACATCTAGTGTCCTCAACTGAACCTATTCAGCGATCCTGGAATGAACAAGAATTACACAACCTTGTGGTTTATTAGGTATTTCAGATCGATGCTGTCGATATTAAACTCAGGGCTAAACCGAGAAATTCTTCTGTGAGAGTGTTACAATCACTCACTTCTGTTCAACCTCTCTGGCTACTTTGAAGTGATTCATTGAGGCGTCAGTACTGTCAGTTCATTGTGTGCTTTCTGACTATAAAGCCTATCCGTCCTTACCTGAACCCACTGAGCAAACACTAGAAATGAAACCCTTGCATAATTGAGTCACCTGAATCAAAATAACACTTGCAATCACTGGGAAGAAAATCCTCAAAGGTACTGTGAATGCAATCGTGGAACATGGACAAAGAGAGGTGTCATGTTGGCTCGTGAAGTGCGAACTGTGGCTTCCAAAACACGGTGCAGAGCAGAGCTGAATTATGTTTAGGACACTTCGATAACAAGGGTAATTAAAGGAGGAGAAAACTGAATAAATATGTGACTGGGTAGCCATGGGAGGGGTAGTTTCATGTGGGAGGGATTTTTGTTAAGAATGTAGGGTTGACATTCATACTGCTTGGTAACACGTTGGTGCGCAGCGGCTTTGGAAATGAAACTGTCAGGCTGAGGTAGCGTGTCGATCACTGGGAGAAAGCTTGAGTATTTCTGACTAGTCTCATCTGATTTCTCTCCATCTCCATCTTTCTCTCTCTCTCTCCCTCCTCCTCCTCCTCAGACAGACATTCTCATCTGCAGTCTCACTGCATTGTGTTGTGCAATCTATAAGCTGAGGCTGTCTGAATGTCTCCGAGGACTATTCTCTTTGACTCGGCCTTGGTTTTCCTCTTTCGCTCTCTCTCTTTTTTTCTTAGCTTCTATAGAGACACTACAAAAATCTGGCTTCTATAAATGCCTCAAAACTATCTATAGACCCATGGGTATGAATGCAATATCTTCTAATGTGTTGTGATACAAGCAAGTCTAGTGTCTTCTGATCACGCTGTGCTTAGGGATTTGATGCTCGTCTCAGACCAGTGGAGTTGTGCATACTGGTATTCAATTCCCCAATTCTGAGTGGGAGCATTCAAAGATAATTACAGTATTTCATGTTTCAAAGGTTTTTTTGTTTTGTTTTGTTTTTTGTATTTTTTTTTTTTTTTTTTTTTTTTTGCATTTATCCTTGGTTAGGTCTGTTTCGCATCGAAAAAATTGGAAGCAAACAAAAAATATGTCAGCAAAAGCCATGTAAGAATGGTCGTTCTGCTCACTGGGCAGAAATGTCTGGGGACGTAGAGTGAAAATCAAAACAGGAAGAAGTTGCTGTGTGTGTAATATGGAACAAGTACACAACTGGCACACACTTCTTGCCATTGCCAATATTTGGGCCACATAGCAAGCAAACTTATGTCAGAAGAATGCATATCAGTTCACATTGTGCAAAGAAGACGTGCTGCCTTCAGATAGCTGAGAAGAAAATGCAGCAAATATTGAGTATATACAACAACCTGCTAACCTTCAATGTGCTTATCTGAAGATGACCTCTTGATAGCATCTGTTGGATTTGCTGAACATTAACAACACACACCTCTCAATCAACAGATCAACAGATATTTTTCATTAGTTTCAAACTTTGGATCGTGTTCACGCCACAAACAAACCGCTTCAGAGTTTGTTTGTAACTAGACAGTGTAATTTCTTCAAAAGCCCCTTGGTGTAGCTGTTTTGACCCACATTCGAGTATGATTCAAGTGTTCAGACCTGCCTAAACAAATCGTACCAAAGCGGAAAACATACCAGAGTCTGATTGTGAAAACAGCTTAAGTCACTCTGAATCTGAGTTTGTTGAATGAATGTATAGCCACAAGCCTAAAACCTACTTTGACATTATAATCACAACCTGAAACTAATGTATTCCACCTACAATGTAAGTCACACTCTGCATCCAGAGCTTAGAAGACACTAAACCTTTTGCCACGACAGTAATTTGGCATTAGACTACACCTTCTGGCCCCGAACCTTCCTTTGGTCTTTCTGAACAACTGCCTTTAAAGAGCCATGTAAGCCTGTCTCCACCGCTGTGTGATCCTGATCCAATCCATCGACCATGAAGAGGAAGCTATTTGATTGTGGAGTGGGATCCATCTATTCCCACCCTGACCACAGACATGCAGGTTACAGTGTCCCTGTCTCCCTTATCTCCTGTAGCACCAGCTCGGCTTCAGACCCACGGCTCCGGTCCGGCCTCTGCTCAAGATAAAGCCCAAAATAGACCACTCTTGCTGACAGCAAGGCAGCACTAGATAAGACTGTTGTGTCCACAGCTTTTGAGCTGAAAATGGGTGAGGGAAGGGAGGAGAGGGGAGGAAAGGGATAGAATGGGGTAAGAGTGGATGGTGCAAACTGCCGTTGCTGCAAATTCATGGCACTGACAGGGTTTTGTTGCTGGTGCTCGCCCTTTGACCTGCTTATTCAAGTCCAGATAAGGAAAGTTGTGGTTATAGAAATGCACAAGCATCTCNCCCCCCCGCTCACAGTTAAAGCTATCGATTGTGCTTATTGACCCATGTAGCTAAAGCCCTGGCCAGTCGCTGGTCTTACATCCTACAAGGCTTACCGAGATAAGAAAATTACCTTGCACACCTATGTGTATGTGTATTAGATTCAGCTTGTGTGCATTTGCTTACAGCATATTTTTCAGCCTGTGCCAGATGGCAAACTTCAAAAGTGCATCTAAAACGGTTTTCCTTCTTTTGGCACACAGAAGCCAATCAATAGCCGTGTGTCTTACTAAATTAGATCATGTAGACAAGAGGCAGTAGTCAGCAGAGGCTTCGGAAAGTAATCCCCTGCCTGGTTAGTTCATTCTCCATTAGACCACAGCCTGGAGTAATTGAATTGGCCTGTACAAGCTCAGGGCTTGGCCTTCCCTTTTTTCCCCTTTCAAAGCATATATTCAGGCCCCGATAACTTTATACCCCTGCTAAAACGATTCCATAAGTATTTTTTTATGTGACAAGAGGTTATGTAGTGATAAAGACACCAACATAGAACTACATGAACCACATGGTCGACTCCCATTAAAACCTTCTCTCCTGAAGTTTGTCTCCCTCTCAGATGTCTTATAACAAAGAGAAATATACGAGGAAGAGAAAGAGCAAGATAAATAATGGCTTCATTTCTTACTCTTCCGGCCCTTTTATTCATACAGTACATGTATCTTTATTGGTTTGACAGCATTCTGTGCTGCCAAACTTAACAAGACATGTCTGTTTTTTCTTGTCACTTGAGGTTAGATAAGTCCTTGTGGCAATAATCAAATGCAAGCTAATTATCTGCTTAAGCCAATCAATGGCAAAGCCAAGCTTGTAGAGAGGATGAGTTCTCGCAGAGCAAGGCTGCTGATAGCGAAGAGGAAATTTGCTCATGTATTTTTTTTTTTTTTTTTTTTTTTAAAGAGAATGCTGATGAAGAGTTTTGGCGTCTCTTTGTTCACATAGTTATACACTGATATTAAGCATTCAAAGCATGCAGGCTATAAAGACACTATTAGCACCTTCTTCTCCAACAGCCCTATTCACATCATCATTCTCTAACTTTTCCGTCTGGTGATGGCAGACCAGATTTCCCATTTAACATGTTTTTTGATTTTTTTTTTATCCATTACTGTGGTTACTCTAATGAAGTACTTGGATTTGCATAATTGCAGACCTGCAGGACCAACACACACTTGCTATCCAGCTTTGAAACCTGAAACTCAAATGGAGGGTAAGTGCACTTTGAATAATTTTTCCCCATAATTTTCCCAGGCTTGTCCACGATTCAAACTCCCAACCTTCACCACTTGCATTATAGACGGATCAAAACGGATATTTTTTTTTTCTCATGCGTGAGGATTGTGTACTTGTAACTGCAGTGAGGTAGGCTGAGTCGGCAATAGCTCAGAGAGTAAAAAAACAAATTAATGCTTTGTTAGGGGAAAGTACAGTGGCCCTGAAGTGCCAAACACAACAACATTAAGAAAACACATCAACATTAACAAAATGCAAACACAATATTAAGAAAATGCAACAACATTAAGAAAGCACAAAAACATTACGAAAATGCAACAACATTAAGAAAACACAAAAACATTTTGAAAACACAACTTTAGGAAAATGCAAAAACATTACTAAAACACAACAACATTAGAAAAACACAACACATCACCATTTTCAAAATCTTTTTGTGCTCT
This sequence comes from Lucifuga dentata, assembly GCA_014773175.1. Taxonomy (NCBI): domain Eukaryota; kingdom Metazoa; phylum Chordata; class Actinopteri; order Ophidiiformes; family Bythitidae; genus Lucifuga; species Lucifuga dentata. Next base: position 22,956 of record VXCM01000528.1, read on the forward strand.
TTTTGTGTTTTTTTCTTAATGTTGCATTTTCGTAATGTTTTTGCGTTTTCTTAATGTTGTTGCGTTTTCGTAATGTTTTTGCATTTTCCAAACATTGCGTTTTCGTAATGTTTTTGTGTTTTCTTAATGTTGTTGCGTTTTCGTAATGTTTTTGCATTTTCCAAACATTGAGTTTTCGTAATGTTTTTGTGTTTTCTTAATGTTGTTGCATTTTCGTAATGTTTTTGTGTTTTCCTAACGTTGTTGCATTTTCATAATGTTTTTGCGTTTTCTTAAGGTAGTTGCATTTTCGTAATGTTTTTGTGTTTTCTTAATGTTGTTGCATTTTCGTAATGTTTTTGTGTTTTCCTAACGTTGTTGCATTTTCATAATGTTTTTGCGTTTTCTTAAGGTAGTTGCATTTTCGTAATGTTTTTGTGTTTTCTTAATGTTGTCGTGTTTTCTTAATGTTGTTGTGTTTGGCACTTCAGGGCCACCGTAAGAAAGCATAATGAATACTGAGCAGCACTCAGCACTCTATCTATCTATCTATCTATCTATCTATCTATCTATCTATCTATCTATCTATCTATCTATCCATCCCTTCACTTTTTCTAACCCAAAGACACATGGATCAACTTGTTATCACAGCCCTGTTTAGTGTTATTTTCCTAAAGTAGAGATGTATATCATGCAATAAAATTGCTTCATGGGTGTTCTATCACTTACTGCAGCTATATATATATATATATATATATAAATATATATATATAAAAGGGAACAACAAAAATGCTGCCTTGACATGCAAGCCAAGGAAAGTGGGAGCTGAGTGTTTTTCTTTAGCAACTGCAAATGTCTCCCTGCGACAAAAACATTCAGCGGCGCATGTGGCCGTAATCCCATGTGACATGGGCAGTCATGAGGAAGGGATTGGAGAACTGGGAGAGCAAGACAGGGGGATGGCAGCTTGGATAGAGAGGGAGAGACTGAGAAAGAGTGAGAGACAGAAAAAAAGATTCTGTAATGCAGAAAGACACTTTTCTAAGATTCAGCTAATGTGAGGTGAACGCCGCCATATATTTCTATCTCTTGAAATGTCGTAGAACATACAGGGGATGAGCAGGAGGGGGTGGCATTGTGGTTCAACATGTTTTGACACTTCATATAATTCATTTAGTTTGTTTGCTTCACTTAGGCTGGATTTACATGACCTCCTACGTGCGATCTGATTCTGATCTTTTGCTCATGTGACACATCGGATATGCTTCCTGAAGATGTAGATGTGAAAAAGCCAAATGGAATCGGATACTTTTAGATCTGTTTTGGGCCACTTGCATATGTGGAAATAAATCAGATACGTATCGGATATCCGCCAATGCGACTGCTGTCTAAATACACAGATCAGAATTTCCTCATCATTCCGACTCCTACATAATGTTCTACTTTATATGCATATGAATGATGTAAGCGATCAATATGATGACTACTCTGTAAACAGAAATGGAGGACACACTGTATACACCGCTCAACCACAACATTAAAATCACCTGCCTAATATCGTATAGGTCTCCTCATGCCGCCAAAACAGTTCTGACCCGTCCAAGTACGGACTCCACAGACCTCTGAACGTGTCCTGTGGTATCTGGCACCAAGACGTTAGCAGCAGATCCTTTAAGTCCTGGACGTTGCGAGGTGGGGCCTCCATGGATCAGACTTGTTTTTCCAGCACATCCCACAGATCCTGGTTTAGATTGAGATCTGGAAAATTTGGAGGCCAAGTCAACTCCTTCAGCTCTTTGTCATGTTCATCAAACCATTCCTGAACAGTTTGTGCAGTGTGGCAGGATGCTTTATCCTGCTGAAAGGGGCCATGACATCAGGGAAATGCATGAAGGCTGGACTTGGTCTGCAGCCATGTTTAGATGTTACATGTCAAAGTAACATCACATGAATCAGGACCAAAGGTTTCCCAGCAGAACATCAGATCATCACCCTGCCTCAGCCGGCTCACCTTCTTCCCATAATGCATCCTGGTGCATCTCTTCACCAGGAAACCACACACACACACCTGACCATCCACATGATGTCAAAGAAAACCTGATTCATCAGACCAGGCTGCCTTCTTCCATCACTCCATGGTCCAGTTCTGACACTCACATGTCCATTGTAGGAGCTTTGGGTGGTGGACAGGGGTCAGTATGGCGCTCTGAGCGGTCTGCTGCTATGCAGCCATATGCAGCACGCCGCCATGCTGTGTGTTCTGACACCTTCTATCATAGCAGCAGTCATTTTTTCTGCTGTTTGTGCTGCAGCAGATCTTCTGTGGGATCAGACCAGATAGGCTAGCCACAGGCTCCCCACGACCATCAATGAGCCTTGGGCGCCCATGACCCTGTCACCGGTTGTTCTTCCTTGGATCACTTTGGTAGGAACTGACCTGCATACTGTGAACACCCCACAAGACCTGCCATTTTGGAGATGCTCTGACCCAGTCATCTAGCATCACATGTTCGTCCTTGTCAAAGTGGCTCAGATCCTTACGCTGCACATTTTTCCTGCTTCAACACATCAACTTCAAGAACTGACTGTTGACTTNATCCTTACGCTGCACATTTTTCCTGCTTCAACACATCAACTTCAAGAACTGACTGTTGACTTGCTGCCTGATATATCCTTGATGTTATTCACTTCACCTGTCAGTGGTATTAATGTTGTGGCTGATGGCAAATATCAGACATATTGCTGTGGTGTTTATGTGTTGGTGTGTGATAACAGGCTCCTGTTACAGCTGCCACAGTCCTCCACCCGCTTCTCATCCGTGATCTCCTGACAAAAATATGTATCCTGATGGAAGAATCTTGAATGTTCTAACCCGCTTATCATATTTTTAAATAGTTCTCTCATCTTCGTCTGTTGAAGCATTTCATTTACAGTCATCTCAGAAATGTGTGTATGCATAGCTGCATCCGGGGTGCTTCAGGTCAAAGCATGAAAATACATGCTTTGGTATCAGATGGTATCAGATATGAGCTGCTTAAAAAAGAAAGTGTAAATATGTTGAATAAAAAATTGAATGTAGGTAAAAGATTGTAATTGAGCATCAAGCACTTTGTTCTGTTTTCAACCTACTACCTGCCTTGAATAGTCAACTTCGAGACAGTCGGCCGAACACGGATTAAAGCAGGGTTGTAAAGGGCAACAACTGATACTTGAGGGTCTCTGTGTCAGAGAGGCTGCATGGGAGTTTGGTTTATCACGTCTGGGAAAGTGGTTGAGTGTGTTCAGTCACCGAAGTGTGATAACGGCATGGTAGCTTGAGGTCATTGTATGCACATTGCCCATTCCTTTCCTATATCACTTAAAAAACAGCGACCCAATACTATATGTAACATAAGAAAAGGTTGAATTTGTCATGCATTAGAACCCAGTATCTCATTTGTTAAATGAAAAATAATGTAATGTAAATGAACTTGCTGTATAATTTCAAAATGTATGAAGAATGGCAAGACTGAGTCATCATCATGGTGATGAAGATATCTTAACCCACATTAGTTTAGGATTGGATTTTGATTGCTCTGTACCCGATTTTCATCCCAGTTTTGCTTGAATTGTAATACATACTCACTCATCTTTCCCGTCGCTTCCTGCCCTCAATCCATTGCTTGAACTTCCTGTCATCCTTTATACCCTAGATGCTCTTTTGTTTACCCCTTCATCTCTCTGTCTATCCATTTCTCTTTGATAATGGTGGCCTCAGCGTGGGAATCCACTGCCATCCATTCGTAGCAGCAGGTAATAGATTGAGTGCAGGACCTGTTCTGGCTATGGATGAGCCAAGCCCCTAGGTGTCTGAGTGGGCGCTCAAATGGATTCTGCGGAGCTCGCCTAGAATAACACATTTTGTCACCGCAAGCTTTGTCTTCACAGATCTTCCATGTTCCCTGTCAGTTCCCCCTCACCCCCCATCACCCTCTACCCCTCACTTCAAAGACAAAAGCACTTTAAAACAAGACAGCAGTGTGCCAACATCTCAGCGGCTGACTTGTCATTATCGAGATGTTACACGTTAAAACTTTTTTTTTTTTTTTTTTTTACACGAACACAAAATTTCCTTGTTTTATGGCATAAATTATCCAAATAAGACTGTATTCCGTAATGATATTAGGAGTTATGTGCCGGTTCCTCAGGTGCACATTCCAAAAACCACAGGGATGTTGCAGTTTCCGCAGAGTCCTTGTGCAGATACCTGGAAACCCATATAAACCAACATCTGGCAATGAATTATGGATGGAGATGAAATGCATGTACTCTGCCGGTCTCTCTACAGGGGGATGTTATTTACAGTCTCATAGAAATATGCCTCCTATCATGGCCGGTGTTATTTACTACATGGCACGTGGATACTGTCCTATACAGTTATGGATTATTCTGAACACATAAAAAAGTGTAAATCAATTGTTGACGTGATATATTCCATGGCAAGTGTCTTTATATGGATGAAAAAAGTCAGTCACAATTATAATTTTTTCCTTAAATCTACTGATTTTTCAAATATAACTGCTAAAGTTCATTTCAGCGGGAGCTCAGATAATTAAAACGTGTTTACCTGTTGGAATAACCTTCATTGCCAACAAAATATGGCATCACACCATCTGCAGAAATGTGTCTTTTGGATTTAGAAGTACTTGTGTGTGTGCATGCATGCATGGATATGTGCATACAAGTGTGCATGTTGGCATTAATCCTAATTTGTTTCAGCATGAGTTTGCATATGTGTGTGTACATGCACACACACAGAGATGATGGAACCGCTCTGACTCTGCCTGAAGGCAGCAGCGACCCCACTGTGGGGGGTGAAAATGAGGCCAGACACCTGTTTTCTCAAAAAAGAACTATGAAAGAAGCCAAACTGGTGTTATTTTCCACACAATCGACAGCAGAGGCCACGGCTACGACCCGAGGAGCGACAGAATGATAGAAAATAAGATATTCAGAAGAAGAAGGCATGAAGGTTATGAGTCCTTGTTAACTTTAATAGACTCTCTTATAATGGGGAATGGAATTCTAATAGACTTTTGTGTTGCGTGGCTTATGCAACTCAATTAAACTGCTGGAGAGCCATTTAAATCTTATGAAATATTCATTATTTACAGGCAGTTGACTGCATGTTGAAACAACCCATGAAATAAACATATTTAAAGATGGAGCTGTCATTTTAATATATCATGACTCACATATGCACTCATATCGCTATTTTAGAATCCATCCCCACTTCTCCTCACCACTATCACCTAACTCCCCCAGTAAAGGATACACACACACACACACNCTCTTATAATGGGGAATGGAATTCTAATAGACTTTTGTGTTGCGTGGCTTATGCAACTCAATTAAACTGCTGGAGAGCCATTTAAATCTTATGAAATATTCATTATTTACAGGCAGTTGACTGCATGTTGAAACAACCCATGAAATAAACATATTTAAAGATGGAGCTGTCATTTTAATATATCATGACTCACATATGCACTCATATCGCTATTTTAGAATCCATCCCCACTTCTCCTCACCACTATCACCTAACTCCCCCAGTAAAGGATACACACACACACACATACGTGAGCTGACGTGACAGCACAATCAATGAATTAGCATTGGTTGATTTTCCAAATAACTTTGTTTGGGCGGAAAAACAACATCGCAGCAAAACACAAATTGACTCGAACAGACTGGCTCTTGTTTCATGTCAGAGGCAAATCTATTTGTTGGTGCTATTACATATTCATACTTGCATCCTTTGTGTTTATGCTCCTGATCAGATATAGAAATGTCTGAGTCTATCTGGCTGCCTGTCTGATTTGTAGACGTTCCATCCTATCAAGTTTCTTTTTATGTAATATTGAAGCAGAGCTCTTGAAATGAACAGGAGGGAGAGAGAGAGAGAGAGAGAGACCATTGATATCACACACACACACACACACACACACACACACACACACACACACACACCAACCAACCTTCATGTCAACAACCAAGATGGCACTTTGCTTTTCTACCAAGCATCAAACCTTCTGTGCTTGAAAAATACACACCAAAAAAAAAAAACCCAAAACAAACAAACAAACAGGAAATTACCAACATGGGTCAGATCAAAAACTGACCTGAGTTGACTGGCATGGAAAACAAATATATCGAAAATTAACAACATTTTATTTTTAATACCCAAACCTGGCAAATATTGACTAGTTAAAGGACCATACCACCAATTTTGCATGTTTGAGCCTAATATATTCAATTTTCATACACGTAACGTTACTGACAATCATTTCCCAAAGCATACTACTGGAACAGTGAATTAAAAATGTTTTTCCTACCTTCCAGACCTCCANTTTTTTTTTTTTTTTTTTAGAAGTTTCATAATTTTAGCATTTAAGCACAATAAAAAGCATGGAGTGATGTATGTCTTCCCCAGGGAATATAGTCCCAAAAGAAGACCTGCATTTATGGAAAAAATTAAATGACTGTGACTTCATAAAGGTGTGTAACTATTAGCAGGAGAAACATTGATTTTTAAGGTGGGTGTATCACTTGAATATTTGATTTTGAAAGATTAAGAGATTTTACAAAATATCAGGAAAGCTAAAATATAGTTTTAATGACTGACGATCATTCCTTTGGGGAATGATCGTCAGTAACGTTACATGCATGAAAATTGAATATATTATGCTCAAACATACAAAATGGATGGTATGGTCCTTTAAACTGCCTTCCCATGAAGCAGAAGGCATACTGTACATTCACCCATGTACACACGATAAATAATTGACTTGAAATCTTTATTTTACCCTGCAGTGTCGTACAGTTCATGGTTAATGAACCTCATGTATTTGTGGCTAACACAAACACTCATGGACATGCACAAACTTGTATGTGGACAAACGTGCCCACACGCTGCTCACACATAAATTCACCTGCAGATGGAAAGAAAACATGACACACACACACCAGACTTTTCATCTGATTTTGTCAGATATTTTATTTCATTTTAGAAACATCGCTTAAATCCATTTGCTCGGGTTCAGATCAAGGAAATGGGTTGTTACTTTTCTTTATATCATGAAATGAGAAGGACCGAAGTAGATGACTTCGCTTTAGAACAGAAATCTTTGAATTTTCATTAGGAAAAAAAATACATCACTGACAGAAATTGCAAGAAATTATTAAGGCAGATATTTTTTTTTTGCAGTGTGGCCTCTCATAGAAAGGCACTCCAAGAAGAGAAATTCACATCTTAAAGGACCATACCACCCATTCTGCAAAAACACCAGTTTACAAAAAGCCAGTTCACAAAAGTAAACACCAGTTTTAGAAAACTTTGAAAAAACTGAGTATACGTCTTGTTCACAATAATGGATTACCTATCTCAAGAACGTTTCAAGTATCAACAAGTTGATTTGAATAACGTAACAGAATGAACTGAAACCAATGGTGGTCTGGAAGGTAGGAAAAAAAATTTAATTTACCGTTCCAGTAGTATGCTTTGGGAAATGATTGTCAGTAACGTTATGTGTATGAAAATTGAATATATTAGGCTTAAACATGCAAAATGGGTGGTATGGTCCTTTAAATCTTTTCCTGAGGACATGAACAACAGGTGATTTCCCTTCAAGGACATCCTGGTTGCAGCATGGTCGTACAGAAAGGGTTGAATCATGAGGATGTTGTTTGCATCATGAGGTTGCAGGTGTGTTAATGAGGTCTGAATTCACATGTGCTGTAATGGCAGATGAAGCTCCTCCCTTCCTGAATAACCTCGAAATCAATGCTTAGGGCCAATTTGAAAATACAAACTTGTATGCAGACCGATGATACACTTGGCAGGAAATGACAAACTATCACAACATGACAGCAAATAAAGTGAAACTGAAATACTGTGCCTACTTCAGTGTACTTTAATTTGAAAACCCCCCGTCTGCATCCTCCTTTGCCGCTTTATATTATGACTGAGGTGTCTAATAGCACCTGAGGTTTGTTCCAAGAGGTCAGGAGAATTTTCTTCCATCAAGGTTATATGGCGTGTCATGATCATAAGGCGGGTAAATATCATCGTTCACACCTGGAGGTCACAAACTCTTCGCTGTCTACTCAGCGCACATCAAAAAGAGAGACAGCAGCTCAAAATACCATTAGTATTTCATCATTAGGTCTATTATATGCTCAGAAATGTCATTTTGTATAAGCGTCATGCAGCCGGAGGGTGGCGGGGCGTATGTCTGTCTCTCTGAATATTTGTCTGAAGACAGGAAGTGGATGACATACTCAAGGTGTGAATTTCCTCCCCGTGATTAATTTAGCCCTTCCTGTGGCAGTTGACTGCCATGAACATTTCCTGGGCTCAATTTAACTCTGATCAACACATTCGCAGCGAATGCCATCTGGCGATTCGATTCTGACAAATTACCCCCGTGTTGTGCTTGATAACACCTTGAAACCGGCACACTTAGTTCCTTTGGCAGTTTTCAATGTGGAAGTTGGGAGAAAATATTGACTTTACTTGCCACTGAGCTGAAGGTAAAGTGGAACCTGGACAGACGGCTATGCTAAATAAATGTGTCTTTCCCAGTTCTCGTCTGCGAGAGGAGTGGGTTTATTTGTGCTGCTGATGCTGCTGAAGGTTGATTTGCTTTGTCGATCCTCACCTGAAGGTTTCGCAGCCATCCTGCTGGATTGTTGCTGAGGAGTGAGGCGTTGTGTTATGTTGTGCTCTCTGCCTCCAAGCCTTGTAGCTACTCCGTCCTTTTATATGCCTTGCAAGATGAAAATTAGCTCGAAGCTAACACTGGTACGATACATCAAACGGCAACATTTATGTTTAACATTATATATGGTCCCTTTTAAATAAGTAAATAAATAAAAATAAATAAACTTAAAATGTGATCTTGATAATATATATTATCGGATAATGTCATCTGATGTTGGGGCTTATCTGGATTCTACGTGCATTGTGACTGGCTCTTAGTAGGTGGGTTGTTTTGCTATTAAAATCTCCACGGACAAGCTTCATCCAATTTTTAGAGTAAATATTAACTTTTTAGTTAATATTTACTCTAAACTCCACTCCACTCACTCCAGATTAATATTTGTCACTCCAGATACTCAAACTCCTGATTCAAAAAAGCTTTATTAACAAGAACTGGGAAGACAACCCACACTATAAGCCCTGATAAGTTCATTCAATTAAAAAAAAAAGCAGGGTAACTCATTGCCCTAAAAAAGTTAAGTTATGCATTGTGAACAAACAAAAAAGTATATGTTCAGCATGAGGAGAACATGCAAACTCCACACAGAAAGGAACCAGTCAGCCTCAAACCCAGGACCTTCTTGCTGTGAGGCAGCAGTTAACCTCTGAGCCACCGTGCCGCCCCACTTGACCACCAAGAATCTATTTTAAGCAAAAGTTTGTGCTTTGCTAGTACCAAAAAGTACAACTAACTCAAAATCATTAAATCATATATGGAATATGCTGGGTACAATTAACTAAGTTAGGTACAATTAACTAATTTCTTTGAGTTAAAACAATGTCTGGGATTACAGTGGCAAGGTTTCAACTTGTGGCCTGGTTAGTTGTGACTGACATCCGATCACACAGTATGTTTGCATGCACATCATACTCTGATTATTTGTCTTTAATCTGATTAAGGCAATAATCTGAGTAAGACGTACACATAGATGGAATTAATAAACTACTTCAGTTCACAGAATATACATGATGCATGAGTAGAGTCTGCTAGGTAAGGAATTGCTTGCAGAAGAGGCTGACTCCGATTATAAGGTTTACACGTCTAAATAAATTGATTTACAATTGCATAATCTAGATCTGTTACTCTGTAAGATAACAGATAACTCTTATCATAGACAATTACATTTACATGATGTTTGAAAAAAATTCATTATTTCCTTAATCTGTGTATAATCAAACTTTTAACATGCATGGAAACATACTGAATGCGAGCCAGATTACATCTATGTGTAGTCTAGCAGATCAGATATATTCTGATCTCATTAATGTACATTTTTCTTGGCTACATATCGCATTTTTATGCAAGGTGCAAACAGGGCCTCACTTAAAACAGTTTTACCATGTTGTTGTGTTCTTTGAAGAACTTAGCTGTCTTTTAGCTTCATGGTAAAAGCGCTCTGAGGAAACATACAAACATGCGTGGGCGACATCATGAACTGAAATGCATCTGCATGCATACACAGAAACAAATGCGCATATACAGACACACAGATACACATACACACTGACGAAAATTGGCAGTGGTTTGCTTTCCAGGAGAAGTTGAAATGAAAACATTCTCCGTGTATTTGCCCACAGACCACAATAACCTCGCTGAAAAGAATCGTATAAAATCCACTGCGAGCGTTGCTCTTGGTCTTTCTGTGGCCCTCTCACAAATATCTGCGGGGAGTTAAATTGCAATATCTTTTGCTGTAATAATAAAACATTATACACCGTGTGAGAGTTAATTCTTCTTCTTCCAACCCCCCCACCTCCTTTTCCTACGACACACTCATACAACCCAGGCCATGCATGACTGGCTTCCTGCCTCTCATGTAAGAGCTAAAACCTATGTTTAATTTCCAATCTCCTGCTGCATCGGCTGCACTGTAAATTATTAATTTTCATCGGCAGGAGCGGCAGTTCACTTTCAAGCTCTGTATTTGTGTTTGATGGGGGGGGAAAAAAAGAGGAAACAAACTGAGATAAGTATATATAAAGAGAGAGCATGGGGAGAAAATGAAAAAAAAAGGTTTGCGATTAACGGAATGGGACGTTTTCTGTGCTGTTTATTGCACGCGATAAACTTAACGTGAGGGACATGAGAGGGAATTTCTGCTCATTTCAGCACAATACAGAGAGAAACTCGGTGAAAGAAAGGGGAAAATGAGAAAAAAAATGTGTGAGTGAGACAGAAGAGAAGAAGACAAGAGGTAATCAAACAGGGGAGCAGATCCTGACCTCACAGTTATTACTGCCACATTTGGGTTCAGTCGGTTTCTTGCGTTGACCCTGAGGTTAAGGAGCACTGTACAGGAACAGCGACCTCCTCTCCTCCCCTTTACCTTCCACCTCTCCTCCTCCGAAGGCCCCTGCAAGAAAGGAAATGTTATATTTAGCCGAAACCAATATTTTGTTTGTTCACTGAAAGCAACACTCGCCCTTGGAAAGCAGCCAGAAGACTGCAGCAAGGCCCCTCTTCCTCCATCTCTTTCTGTCCCCACATGCCCTTTGTCTTCCTCTCCATCCTTCCACTTTGCTCTTTTTTGTCACCTCTTGTCTTTGGTTCTCCGACCCTCTTTCTGGCTTGCTTTCTCTTTCTCTCTCTCTCTCTCTCTTTTCATCCTTTTACATCCTCCCTCTTCTCTTTTGAGCATAGCACACAGTACGACATAAACAACTCCAATGCCACAGCCGACAAAACAGCCTCCTCCTGCAGCATGGGGGGGGGGGGNGGGCGGAGACAGAAATTTACCTCGATAATGTTTGGAAATCTTAACAAAAACATCCAAATATAATTTTTTTTCCTGAAGGAGCAACAGAGGAGGAAGCAAATAAAATCGTTTGACCATGGAATTTCGGTCTTACAACCTTATCGATGAAAAGCCAATCAAAACTGCATTTTTCCTCCTCTGATTCCATGATTCATCACCTTGGCAACAAAGTGATCGTGATGGGAGAGTGGGAGTCATAATTTGGAGCAATTGGTGTAAAAGCTCAGCATTATAAGAGAGTGTAAATGTGTTACTGACCTATATTCTCAGCCCGCATATAGAAACCCATCCCTTGAACCAGATCCCTCCTGCATCAGGCCATCCATCTGCTCTAAGTCCCGTTCCCCAGAGCCTCGTGGGAGGTAATGCCATGCTGTTTCTGTGCTGTGACACATCCAGCCAAACTGTATAATGATTCATGGATAAATTCTCATAAAGTGATTCTTTGTTCCTACCCACTTCTCCCTCAGGTATTCTGTTATATGTATGTGATACATGTGTGTGAGAGAGTCTGTGGGGATCTGGCTGAGTGTGTGTACATGCTGTATGGCTTCATAGGCATGTGGGTTTGCCTGATACATTAATCATCAAGATAATTATATTCCAAACAATGATTCTGAACAATGCCAGTCTCAGTCACCACTGATTCACCACAGAATCTAGGTGAAAACAATCTCACCAACAACCAGGTAAGAAACTTTAAACTGGGTCATCAAAGAAGAGGTAACTTTTAAATGTTCAACTTCAGACGCTAAAGATTCTTTAGAATAAGTTAATGTCCCAATATTGTCTTCCAGTAGCATAAAACCAGGACAGGTAAGTATAGACAAAGATAACAGTCTGAAATTGTACAATCTATAGGATTTATTTTAGACACATAGGCTGCTTAACCTTTTTGGAACTCTCTATTAATGCTTAATTCAAAAACAGTCACCAAAGAGACTAGAAACACATCATTCCAAAACGGAATGTCACAGAAGTGAATTCTTAATTATATAAAGAGTGCAATGTCCGTTCAAAATGTGCCAGTTCGGACCAGGCTGGACTTTATGGTGTGCACCGCAGCCTGCCATAATTTTGTTCTGCACGTCCTCATGAGCTAGTTTTGTTTGCAGTGCCCATGGACCGGAGCATATGCTGCCACACCTGGAGCATATCCTGCCATGTGGACTACTTTTTACTGATACACCTCAGTTCGAGAACCGTTCATCCAAACAACTTTGCACGCGACACTGCATGTCCTTGGGTCCTGAGCAATAAACCTGCCAAATTTCTATTTCATATGGTGCTGGGTTCTAGAGATGTTGGTGCCACAGACAAACAGAGATTTCTGCCTTTGTAATTAGATAGTTAGCAGTACAAAATAACATGGTGGCCATTTTGAACTTGCATCACACTTAGGGTATGAGGCTACATTTACACCACCAGACACAAGTGACCTAATTAAGATCTTGTTGCTCATGTGGCACATATCAGATATGCATCATGAACATGTAAACAGTAAAAAGTACATGGATTTGAAAATTCTCAGATCCAATTTGGGCCACATTCATATGTAGAAATGAATATCTGATACCTGCCTATGTGACTCATCAACACATACTGATAGGATTTTTCTTGCGTTTCTAATAAAAAACATTATTTCATCTCATTTTCACCATTTTGTGTACCATTGACATGCAGGTTGATTCATGTTCTGACTCGTAAACACACATATTGGGTACAGCTAAAAATAAAAATGGGAATGGGCATGACATCATCTACATGACACAGAGACAAGTTAAGTTTTGTCTTTAATGACACAAAGAGAATGAGAATCAATAACATTTCAAATCAAATCTGTCATTGCTGTCTTAATACTACAGTCTGAGTTATATTCTTAAAGGACTATACTGCCATTTTGCATGTTTGAGCCCAATATATTCCATTTTCATACACATAATGTTACTGACAATCATTTCCCAAAGCATACTACTGGAACAGTGAATTAAAAATGTTTTTCCTACCTTCCAGATAGCCATTAGTTTCAGTTCACTTTGGTACACTGTTAAAATCAACTTGTTGATACTTGAAACATTCTTGGGATAGGTAATCTATCATCGTTAACAAGATGTGTATTCAGGTTTTTTTGAACTTTCATAATTTCAGCATTTAAGCGCAATAAAAAGCATGGAGTGAATATATGCCTCTACTGGGGAATATAGTCCCAAAGAAGACCTGCATTTATAGAAAAATTTAAATGACTGTGACTTCATAAGGCTGTGTAACTATTAGCAGGAGAAACATGGATTTTTAAGTTGGATGTATCGCTTGAATATTTGATTTTAAAAGATAAAGAGATTTTGCAAAATGTCAGGAAAGCTGAAATACGGTTTTATCCTTTGGGAAATGATTGTCAGTAACATAACATGTATGAAAATGGAATATATTAGGCTCAAACATGCAAAATGGATGGTATAGTCCTTTAAGAGAATAAACATGGAGAAACCAAGCCATTTGCTGCTACTAGAAGCAATGCGTTTTTGAAAAGCTCAATTAACATATCGTTGATAATTTCCCCCCCTGTTTTGGTCAGGGATTTCCGGCAGTTTTCTTTTTTAATACTCATGTATGATGCCAGGACATACAGCAGTAGGGTGGATAAAGCGCCATAACCAAATTCTGGGGGGAAAAAGAAAGAAAAAAAAGTATTTTTCATTTTCTAAGTAATTTTTCAAATTTAAAGTCGACTCAGTTTTAAGGATTGACAGACGGATTTCTCCACATTCTGGAAATGAAAAATGATGAACCTCCCTAAACGTTCCCTTCCAAAAATGGACACTATAGCACTTTGCAGTAGAATTTCATTTGCATTCTGGGCTGCACATCAGCAGACAACACAGTGTCCTCAAGCTCATCAGAGCAGCCTGCCACTGCTGTTCCCTAATGACATCTCAGCCCAGTGGGGTATAAATGTTCACAGCAGCAAGACACACTGCTTGCACACATATACACACACAGAGCATTGTTACACTTGCATATCATGGACATAAAACCTCTCCACCCACACATGCACAAATACATAAACAATTTTATATCTGCAACACTTGTTTGGATCCAAAGTCTCATTAGACAGATTCCCTGCAGCTGATGAATCAGTCATAATGGGTTGTGCTTGGAAAATCAATCAAACAGGTGAGAAGCATAAGAAAGGTACAAAGCAATTGTTTTCCACCCGCAAACTCTGTTAGTTTTGTTCAAACGAGTGATAAGAATTTGACTGAAAACATGAATGATGAGGTTTCACTTCCAGTCCCAGATGGAATTTGTTCTATTTCTGTGGTATTACTGCACAAATGCTGCAAGGTAAAGTATTCGATTTTTGATCCACCCGCCCCGAGCTAGCATGCTATATATGCACAAGAAATAAAAGTATAAGTGTAAATTTTCTTATGTGAACTGTAAGATGGGACATTCTATGCAATTTTACCAATTCGTTACACTGTAATCTTTCTGCACACTTAAAATTATTGGACAGAAACTCAGCAAAAAGGTTGGTCACCATTTCCTTTCCACTCCCAACAATCACTATTACTGATATTGAACATTTTCTGAACAGTTGGTAATTGAGTTTGGTGAAGCCATGGCCTCCAGTCTGCTCTGAAAAGATGCTGTCCAAAACCATTATTCAAATTTTCTGGAAATGAACATCTATGAATTCCATCACCAAGAGAAAGAGAATAAAAAAAGTGAATTCAAAGCATCTAAGGAAATTCCTCCTTCTCTTTTCTTTTTGCCCAGTTTGGGTTTATTTTCAGCAAAAGGGCCAGTCTCAATCCCACAGGTAAAGGCTTTGTAGGTGCTGGTTTAATCCTGCAAAGTCAAAATAGTTTCACAGGGTTAAATTAACCCAACACTTTTTTTTTTTTTTTNTTTTTTTTTTTTTTTCCTGAGCTCAGCATGATCATATTGAATTATTTCCTCTCCCTCAGCCCCTGCTCAGAGCAAATCAGAGTTTTAAAACATGATGTGACTCAGATGACATTGTGCCACATCCATGGAACAAGATAAATGCATGCCACAATGAGTATTTGTTTCAGCCTTGGGTAACTTGTGCAAGAAATTGTCACTTCTTACCTTGGTATTTTTTTTTTTTTTTTTTTTATGTAATACACGCAGATTTAAATTGTGTAATAGATTATTATTCAAATTATTATTATTCAAGTTATTCAAATTTGAATAATTATTCAAATTATTCAAACCTGGTTTACCTTCCGTATGTTTAGATTAGAGTCAGTCAGTACATTTACATGCACAAGTACTGGTCTGTACTGCAAATAAGATGTATACAGACAGAATTAATAGGTTTCTGTGGTTCTCCAGCTAAACATGATGCATTTCATAATCAGAGTATGCAAAGGTAAATGCATGCCGAGATGACTTCCTCCAATTATGATGTTTACATGCCCGAATAAATTGATTTATAGTGGCATAATTTAGGTATGTAAGCTTACTCTGATTTACATAAAGGTCAATTTAATAAAGATGTATACATGACATTTGAAAAAAAATCAATTTACTGCCTAATCTGAATATGATCAAAGTTTTTACATGCATGAAAATGTATTGACTGAATGAACAAGAAAGTTTTTTGCATTTCCACCTGATTGGGTTTAGTTTCACAAAGAAAAGTCTGCAAGTCAACCAAAATATATCAACAAAAGCCATGTGAGAATGTCCGCTCTGCTCATTGGTCAGAAATGTCTGGCAGATGGGAACAACAAAACAGTAGGCATGATTTGGGCCCGATACCAAGCAAAACTACGGGCGGCAAAATGCCAAATTGTTATTCCGAAGACATGTTAGATGATATGACGTGTTAGCCTTATATGTTGAGATTTTTTGATTCTATTGTTGTAAGTTATCAAATGTATGTTAACCAGACACACCTAACCCTCATTGGTTCACGATTAATCAATAGATCACCAAGATCTGGTTCAGAACTACTTCTGATGAACAAACTGCTCCAGAATTCATTTGTGACCTGACTGAGATCACTTCCTCAAAAATGATCTTGGTGTGGTTTTCTTGATCTGTACCTGAGTTCAGACCTGCTGTAACAAATCCAGTGGTGGGAAATGTACAAGTCTGGGTCAAATGGAGGAAACCGCGTAGATGTGAAAACAACTTCAGTATGCTGATTCTGCAGTGATTGTGAATTTTAGACTTGTGGTGGAAAAAACGAATGCAGACATACACACTGAAACATGCATGCATTCCATTCACATACTGTATCAATACTTTATATTAACAAAACTCATTTTTTAGAAGCATGAAAATATAATGGTAGAAAGGAAACATGGGGAACTTAATTGCTACTTCCTTGATGTCCAGGCTTTTCTCCGCTGGTTCTGAGGGTTTCCACCTCAACATTCTTATCGCAGTCAACAGACAGAAAAGACTGTGACACATGCTTTTGTCTCAACCCACGTCCACCACTCCTACCACTCGTCAAGCTGTGCCTTTTCTCACGCACACACACATGCGAGCGCTCATTCTCCAATTCCCATTCTGCCCTCCTTTTGGATTTACTTCTATTATTGCAGTCTCTTCCAGAACAAACAAATGGGTATCCAGCAATTAGCGCTGTCAGGCTGCGCCCTCTGTGAACCTCTCCTTTTGCTAGAAAATATATGAGTGTCATGATTGTGACAAGACAGGTCGCCATGTTGGAGCTGTGCTCTCTGCTGATGCCCCAGTTCAGAACATTGTCTCGATAGAGAAGCCTGGGAAAGCTTCCAGCGATATGGCCCACATCATCCCCAAAAGCTAAACTTAAGCTTCACAGCCATGATGGGGATTTCAGGCTGTCAGAGCTGAGAGGTCTGGCTCTTACAGGCAGGAAGTCATTTGTTAGTTTGCTTGCTACCGTCAAGTCCAGCTACAACACACTGCAGAGTGCTTGCCCCGAGCCCAACTTAATGCAGCCTTCTGCAGTCTGAGGAATATAGCAGATCCTTGCTAGCATTACCGTTTCCTCCTTTGCTATCTCTCTCTGTCTTCCAGTTGCTCTGCCTTCCACTCACACAGCTTTTAGAGTAATGAAGGCTACTAAATGTAAATCATCCACAGACCGAGTTGGGTAAATCCAGAAGCGACAGCTAAGAAAGTGTGAGTGACAGCGTGAATATATCAGGGTTCATCCAACTTTTCTGGTGTGTGTATAGAAGGAAATTGAGTGTAAAGTAAGGCCAGTATGCTTCTTGGCAAACCTGATTAATGAAATTTAAATGGCATGGTAATGGCACTTTTCATAGGTGTGTTTTATGTATGGTTCACTGTTCACTGTCATCATTAGCAGAGCATTGATGTCACCTAATGAACATGTCAAGGCTTCCTGTTCTCCCCGTAAATGAAGATGTATCATCACATAGGGCAATGAAACTGAGGTTTAAACCCCAGTATGGCTGCTATTTCTACTTACCAGGTATGACACAGGACCAACTTCCCACATTCTGTTGAGGAAAGAAATGAGCAGTTTATTGCAGAATTAATCCAAATTTAGTATTCAGTTGGCATTAGGATTTTGTCACCCAAAGATTAACCCAACTTTTTTTTTTTTTTTTTTTTTGTTTTTTGGAACTCAGAAACCTTTTCGGTTGCTCTGAAACTTTAAGGTAGGCACTCTCCAATGGTTCAGAAATTACGATGTGGAGTTCAAAAGCATGAAGGCATTGATTGGTCAATCGCAGCTACCCCTCTTCAACTGCCATTTTTAAATGCTTTGCATTGAGCTCAGTAGTAACTTGTATTAGCTTGTTTCCAGAGTTATGAAGAAGATGGAAAAGTAGGCACAAGCCCAGTTCTATGTATTTATGTGGATGAAGAGATCCAGAGATTTTCAGCCTTCCATTCAGATTTCAAAAGACACCACAGTCAAATTGAAGGAGAGTACAAAAAAGTCAAATATTTGAATACCGTATATACTCAAGTGTAAGCTGAGTTTTTATTACCAAATTTCAATAAGTAAATCGGGGGTTCAGCTTATACACAAGAAATTCTAATTTGATCCCAGAGAAGGAAATTTCCAGGGGTGGAAATACTACCCATTACCACTACCTATGGAAAATAGTTTAAATCATACCTCAGAATGAGATATTTCCTGATTAAACATCTTATCCAGCACTTTTTGCAGCCAGTAAGCGCTGTTGTGATAGTCAGAGACAAAAGAACGGGCCAATCAGAGATGACCTTATAAAAGCGTTGTTTCATATACCGGTATGGTACCGTTATTTGGTAGTCTCATTCAATATCATGTTTTGTGCTTTATTAGCAAGAAGCTTGAGATAAGACACAACACAGAATGGAAACAACACGGACTCAGAAGAGGAAAAGAGCATCGTATGAGGCTGGTTTCAGGATATGTTATACAGAGCAGGACTGGAATGAACTGTTTGGCAATTCAGACAAGGAAGAGGAGTCTGGAAATATTCATGTCAGCTAATGTCAGTTATGGTAATCAGCTGCTGAAATAAATATCATGTATACCGGTACCGGTACCAGGAATACTATGTCAATACCCAGAAAAACAGGTAATTTGCTAAACAAATAAATTGATGCAACATCAGGGGGTTGGCTTATATACAAGTTTCTTTAAAAATCTAAATTTGCAGGTCAAAATCAGGGGGTTGGCTTATACACATGATTGGCTTATAGTCGAGTATATACAGTAGTTCCTGCTTCAGATAGCTGCGGATAAAGTAGCTCCTGATTTAGTTCAAACTTTAACTCCAAAAGCATCTACTCTTGTTTAGCATACTTCCAAAAGTTTCATAATTCAGATTAATTTTGTGTTGCTCATCAAGGTCATTTCTTTAAAATCTTTAACCTCTCATTTCAGAATGAAGTTTGTATAATGAATGATTGTCTAACCTTGCAGGGCATTGTATTAGCTTACTTTCACATTGATTGATGACTCCTGAACTTCAGTCTAAGTTTATGACTACCAGCTGCTACTCTTTTTGCATTGGGACTTGCCTATTTATCACAGTTTGCGTGCACGGAACATAAAAGAAGTGGTTAATCATAATAAATGTGTAGACATGAAGTAAATACCGCAAATGTATTGCAGAGAAATATGCAAGTACTATATAAAAGTGGTGGGAGTTACAGTGTGACATAAATTTTTTGTGTGACCTCACACACAGGCAAGTAAACAATCTTCAGGCATTTTGAAATAACTGCAATACTTGTTTGCACCATAACAGTCTAGTGTGAATATGTGCAGCACCTTCATCAAAAGTGACAGAGAGCAGATGACTATTAGTAACTGTCAGTTCTAATGCCGAGGAGATCAGGGCTGTGTGTGTGGCATCCTGTCCTCTTCTTCCTCCTCTTTAGCACCTCAAAAATCAGAGGGAACAGATGAGTTTTCATACCTTACATCAGCTTTGAATAGTCCGCTGTTTTAGCAATAACCAAGTAAAATGACGTCTTCGCTCTAGGTAAAACTGCCACATTAACCGTGAAATATTATAAACTGGAGAGAGTCGCTGTCTGCTCATCTTCTTTAGCTTTTTCTTTATTGCCATCAGTCCATCTGCCTACCTCTTCCACACCTCTTCATCATTTCCCATCATACTTCATTTTGCCTCTTGATAACCTTCCCCATTCCTCAACATCAGAATTAATTGCTTTTAGCTATTGTCATTGGTGCCTTTGGGCTTATTTCCAACTCCCAATCACTTTATAAGCCGTCCCTGTGAAGATTCTTCAGACGGATCACATTTTTGGTATGAACCGTGAAACTTTCTGATGAGGTTTTCCAGTTTAAAAGCCAACAGAGAATCAAACTTTCTCCGTGTTTTCCTCATCACTGCATTTACTCACGAAGCCCCGAATTCCAAATTATGAGGGAGATGTGTCACCCGACTTGGCACCCACAGCAATGAAATTGCCCCATTTCAATACCGCACCACAAGAAAGTACACAGTTTGACAGCCTTGGACAGCTCTTTATTGGTAACTAGGGCATTGCAGAGGGGGGAAAAAAAGTATATTTCTCCAAGCCATCTGTGGGTGAGTCATGACCAGAGTACATTACAGATTGATATGTCATTATTAAACACTGACCTTCTGGCTGCCAAGCAGAGAGGGATGGACGGACGGAGGAGGGTGGGTGGTAAAGAGAGTGAGAAAATAGGATGAAAGATGATGGAGGCGGTGAAGGCAGAAGAAAGGATGAAAAGGGAAGAGGACCAGAAGAAAACCTGCACGGTTGTCACAGTTTTTGTAGCTGGATGGAGACGGGGATGTAGCTAAAAAGGCATTTTAATCTGATTACAGCAAACAACAGGAAATAATTTTTCAATTTGGTATCAGTTGAAACCTGTTGAGTTTCATATAAGCAGCGAATCTTTATAAAGGTGCTTGAAATTAGATTGAAAGGAAACTAATTATCGAGCACAGATGGTGTTTGATTAGATTAGCTTTCACCAATAAGAAAAAACAAGGCTGAATCATCGTAAAACAATGTCTTGTGACTTGCAATCCTGTTTTTATTTGTTTGTTTGTTTGTTTTTTTGTTTGTTTTGCAGGTGTAGCAACTCTGGGATGCAATTTGGGAAAATGGCGTGAAGAAACTGTAGTTTGTGTATACTAATGAGCAGAGGTGGGTGCCAGTCCGTTACTCCATTATTCCGTTATTAACAAAGGTACTTTTCTGAGTAAGGCAGTAATGGACCCATTACTTGTTTTTTTTTTTTTTTTTTTTTTTACTGTAATGGGCTGAGTAACGGAAGTTACTTTTTTGGGCCGTTATTCCGCTACTTTTTGCTCCATTAGTCCGCAACTGTTTTCTCTGCTCAGCTTGGAGGATATCTGGAAGAAGGATGACAAGCTGATGGACATGACTTCCCACAATGAGCCGATCCTGATGTGCATCTTCATGAAATACAACACGGCCATCCCTTCCTGCGTGTCCATGGAGCGCCTCTTCTCCATGGGAAAGGACATCCTCAGGGCCAACAGAGCCACCTTCTCCATGCCAGCTTGGAGCATCTCATTTTCCTCAAGGTAAATAAGGTTAGAAAGATTATATTTAGCGTACTTGCTTTTTTAAACGTTTCTTTGTGCTCAAATGAAATAGCTTTTGTGCGCGATCGCGCAAGTCAAACGAAATTCAATAGATGCATTTATGCTTTAATATAAATACAGGCATATAATTAATATAATAATATGCCTGTAATTAATTACAGGGCAACCGCCAGCATGCCAAGGACATGGAGGACATCAAGGAGTGAACCTCGTCTCCGATAAGCTCTGTTTTTAACCTTTTTAAGCACGTTTTTAAAAAATTTCTTTCTTCCCTTCGCATAATAAAAAATATGTGTTATTTGGACTTTATTTAATAAAAGTATCAGGTAACAGAGTAACGAGAATTTCTGTTATTTTTTGTGATGGAGTAACAGTCTAATGGATAATGAAGTTACTTTTTTGAGTAGCGATGCCCACCTATGCTAGTGAACAAGTAAGGTGATGGAAACAAGTCATGCATGCTGGCTGCAGGTCACACACACATCCAGGTGATTGCTCCTAGTGGCCAGGTGTAGTAGAAGTGAGCCTGAATAAACACGAGGGGGGACCAAAGGAGGAAGAGGAAGGTCACCATGATGAATGTACATGTATCTCTATATGTATCTTGCACTTACGGAACTTTTGGCCACCTGCAAGGGCAAAAATAGGAAAGTTTCATCAGTAAAGTCAAAACAAACCTATACTCTTCCATCCTCTTTTCGTGAATGAAGCATTTTGAGGGGGCAGACTTGTGCGTCCTGCTGCTGCCGCTTCATTATACGGAATGGAAGCTCCACATAAAAAGCGAGGCGGCTGGATCTGGTCTGAATAAACATGGGGCTGTTTTATGACTGAAACTCAGCAGCAGATGAGCCGTGCCAGCGATGGCTCTGCTGGGAGATGGAGGGAGAGGAAGAGAGGCAGAAAGAAAGAGAGTAGGGAGAGATGGTGCTGAATAATGGCGAGGTTTGATTTTTACAGTGTTCCACCTTCTAACCCTTCCGGAAAGACTTTTCACAATGGGCCGTTAATGCCATCTCGCTCTCCCTTGCTCTCTTCAAGCCCCAAGCGATTTTTATGCAGACACATATTTGCTTTGTGCCGTTTTCTGAATGCTTGGACTCAGCAATACTGTATTCAAAGTATCTTCGGTATATGCAGCAATACACCGAGCTTTCCACTTTAACTGTGGTTTCTTATTTGCTCTCTGGGGTTAGACTTTGTAATAAATCCTCATGTACCTCCCAGGCTTGTTATATATCTTTCTTTCATTTCTTTGCTTTTCATTTCTTCCATATCTTTCTCTCTCAATCTTCAAAAATCCCCGTTCTCGTTCAGTGATTTCTCAGACAAAAAAAGAATCTCTCCACTCTCCATCCTCCTCTTCATCTTCCTCGTCCTCCTGCTTTTTTCTATCCCCTCCACCTTTTGTTATTTGGCTGAGAGCTCACGACGACTAAATCGCATCAGATCACAACAGCTGTTCCAGGAAGGATTTGTGGTGGAAGGTTGCCACGGTGATGGCCGCTCTCTGTTGTTTGGTTAACAATTTCTAAAGTCACGTGAGAAAAGAAAATGACTCAGGATGATTGAGTCACCACAAATGTCTCTGATGGCTGATTAAAGTGCTTTATGGTGTGCTTTAGTGACTCGGGGACATTCATAGAAAATGACTGAAGTTCCACAAGAGTCTCATCTAGGCCTGCTGCTTTTTTTTTTTTTTTTTTTTTGTATTACTGTATATGCTCAAGTATAAGCTGAGTTTTTATTAACAAATTTCAAATCGGGGGGTCAGCTTATACACGAGAAATTCAAATTTGATTCCAGATAAGGAAATTTCCAGGGATGGAAATACTACCCATTACCACTACCATGGAAAATAGTTTAAATCATACCTTAGAATGAGATATTTCCTGACTAAACATCTGATCCAGCACATTTTGCGTTGGCCAGTAAGCGCTGTTGTGATTGGCCAATTACGATAATCAGCTGTTGAAATAAATATCATGTTTACCGGTACGTGGATTATTTTCAGAAAATCACAGGAATACTATGACAATACCCAGAAAAACCGGTAATTTGCTAAACAAATAAACTGATGGAACAACATCAGGTGGTCGGCCTTATATATGGATTTCTTTAAAAATCTAAATTTGCAGGTCAAAATCAGGAGGTCGGCTTATACACGAGTATATACAGTAGTTTATGAAGCATGTTGAGACAGCAAGCAAATTATCAGGTCAAAAATAAGGGTAATTACATCAAATGAGTCAAAACAAAGTGTATACCAAGATATGTAGTATATATTATATTATACAATCACATGAAAAAGAAAGTGCACACTGTTTTAGTTCTATGGGCTTTATATATCAGGACATATCAAAAATAATCTGGTCTTGCCGGGTCCTAAAATTAGGTGAATCTAACCTTAGGCCACATAACAGATTCTGCTATGTCATAATAAAAGATCAGTTGGTTTTTATTCAATTAAATCACTGTGGATGTCTTATCGCAGACATGGAGTCCAGTATGGTTCATTAAAGACTTTTATTTTAAAACAAAAACCATCTTCAACCGTCAATAGATGCAAAGTCGCACCATTTCATTTGAATATATAAACAGGTCTTCCTTACTTTATATGCAAACAGAACTGTGCAAATTGAGTGAGAATCTCACCTAAGGGGTGAAGATTCAGAGCAGATTCCTCACAGCAGCTTTGTATCTGCTCAAACTGCTCAAGATTAGCATTTTATACAGTTATTTTGTCAAACGTTTCAAACAGGAAACCACAGTTTCAGAAATTCAATAATTAACAACAGAAATTTTTACTTTATGATCAAACAAGAAGGGACTCCAAGAGCGCCTACCTCTGCCAAGACCAACAAAATCCCCATTTGCATGTGAGTATGTCAAAATATTTCAACAAACTATATCCCGACATACAATAATTTTATCAACTCGCACACAAATACACACAGCTGTCGTTTGAAGGCCAAAAAGAGATTGGTTTGTGGAGAGGTTTTAGAGAAAAGCCTGTAACTCAGCAGAGTGTTTTCACAGCAGCAGACCATCGATAACGGCTCCTTAGGTCTATCTGGAACAGAGTTATCAGCTTTTCGTGCTATAACAGGTCAAAATATTCACTACAGCAATGGTCTGTTAACGTTGCACATTTTCTTCAACTGCCAACAAATTGTGAACTATAGCTTACGTTATGTCTACAGAGGTTTGAAGTCAACCAGATCATTGGGTATCTAGCTGTAGTAGTTCAAGACAACTTGTTTAGTCGTTACTCATCCTAATGGCTTCTTTAAACATCTCCCAGCGACCCCATGTGACCCAAGAGTCGCCTGACTCAAGGTGGAAATGACTTTCAAAGGATAAACATTGATAAGGATAAGCTGCCCACCATTGACTTACACTGCATTCAAGTTACAGTGGGAAATCAGAATTTCCAGAACTGTAAGATTAAATAAACTTAGTAATAAATGCTAACTAAAGTAAAGTTTGAATGTGTTACAATGATATTAATCACAGTATTAAACATTTGCGCAGATAAGTAATATTCTGAAATTATTTACACTTTAGTATCAATGGCAAACAGTTATTAAACACTATAGATAGTTAACTTGGTGAGAGATTTTGACCTTTTTATTTCAATGTCACACAAGAAAAAATGCTTTATTTGGCTGTTAGCTGATCATTTCCATTCACAAAGCTAGCTTACACGGGTGCTAGCATGTTGATTTACATCATATTCGTGAAGTCGGGGTAGATAGATTTGATCCGAGTTTCCAAGTCGGAACTCCGACTTCAAGTGTGTTCCAATACATTTTTCAAAGTAGGAGGTCGGAAACGAGTTTGGAGGTACCTGAATGTAGCATTCAAACTGAAGAAGCCATTGGATGAGCGGCAAAATGTTTTCAAGACTAAACAGCAACTCCACTTCCCTTGAATTTCTACTGCTAGTTATAAATGTGACTTGGTAAAGATCATTATTTTACATTTTATTCAAATATAAGGTCTTGACAGGAGAATATTTTGAAATAAAACAGCTTCTATGTTCTACATTATGTGATACACAATCATATGGGAATTATTCACAACAACACACCAGTTTCTGTCAGCTAACAAGTGATAACAGTTTGTACTTCTGTCATGGAGAAAATCCATGTGTGACTCATCCAGCTTTTGTAATTCTGTGACTGAAAATATCAAAACCTGAATGCTATTTCTCAAAGCCCAAAGAGGCTTAACACCATGTGCACGCGCAAACACACATGACATATCCCCAATAATAATCTATAGAGGTAAGTAAATTTTAGAAGTAATTTTCAGCCCAGTCAGGCATTTCCCTTTTTATGGTTGTGCTGTTATCACTGCTCTAATGATGCATGAAAGTGCTTAACTCACTCACCTTGACACTGCGTAAGAGTTTGTTTGCGTGCGAGAGAGAGAGAGAGAGAGAGAGAGAGAGAGAGAGAGAGAGAGAGTGAGTGCAAGCAAGTGATTTGAACAGCAAGATGTGAGTGGGAGGAGGAGTGATGGAAGGACAAGAGAGATGGAATTTATAACATTTGCATTGTTATTTAAAGCTCCGCCCATGTGACTATAATCCCTTTTCTTTGTTCGTTCCTTTGCAGATTCCGCATCCCAGAAGTTTTGTTCCTCTCAGATACAAAAATTCATTAACAATCTCTGAAAGTGACACCGCCGTCTTCACACCCAGAGAAATCCTGCCTGTGCAGCAACACTTAGTTAATTCACCGATTGTCTCTGAACAAGTCACTCATTGCTCAGTTATCACACATCAGATGATTGGGTGAAAAGCATTTCCTGTGAAAATCTGTGTAGCTGGTGTTGGGGAGGACTGTGGGGGTTGGCTATAAATGTAAGTGGGTGGCAAACTAACTGTGGATGACCTCATTTGGCATTCTTTTATGATTAATGCCTAAAGACTATATATTTGTGTGAGAATGGCAGCTGGAGATGAGTCGCAGTATGAGGCTGTCTTGTAATAATAAAAAAAGGTCATGCTGTATGTTTATGTGCACACTTTCCTCTGATTTTTGTCTGTAAGGCAAATAAGTGGAGTAAGCCATATACATGAATGGAATTAACAGGACTCGGTCATTTGCTGATTATACATGACTCATTGCTTAATTGTTTCACAAGGGGAACGATGCCAATTGCCTACGCCAATGGATTGTTTACACGATGAGTAAAGAGACTTACAATCACATAATCTAGGTCTGTTACCCGAAGTACAC
The DNA here is from genome assembly GCA_014773175.1 of Lucifuga dentata. Classification (NCBI taxonomy): domain Eukaryota; kingdom Metazoa; phylum Chordata; class Actinopteri; order Ophidiiformes; family Bythitidae; genus Lucifuga; species Lucifuga dentata. The sequence goes on from VXCM01000528.1 coordinate 49,813, forward strand.
CAACATCGATCCATCACAATTTCAACCTGATTATGGTGTTTAAATGACTTTTGGGAAGAAAACAAACTTAAGGCTGTAATTGAAGTAGAATTGGCATTTTTAAAGTTTCAGTCCTAACTACACTTAATGTGTCCTTGAGATAAAACTCCTTATAGTCGCTCTCCGAACTAGAGAATAGCCAAATTCCAAAAGTTTGATTATAAATCAAGATAAAGCATAGGTACAAGGCAGGTTTATGACAAAATATACAACATAATAGTCTGACAAATTGTTAAAGCCAAATGCCTTAAACCCTTTTAAATGCTGTAGTCTGCATTTCAGCAAATATATGATGATTCCTCTCAGCCTCGGCGCTTTGTCTTACTTATCTGTTATCTAGGCTGGAGGCGGTGGGTTTTTGTTTTTTTTTTGTTTTTTTGGCTTGCAGATTGGCCAACAGATGCTGATTTGTTAAACCCGAGAAAGCACAGCGAGAGTCCTGAACGCTGTCCCGTTCTCTGGCACATTTTCTTTGCAAGCCCACTTTGTGCCAGAGTGGGTGTACTGCAGAACAGAGTGGAAGAAAATCTCGTGACCTCATCTTTGTCTCGGGTCCATCTGCCACGGCGAGGCGAGTGCAACTGGACTGTGTTCACACTTAACAAACTGCTGACTCATCCAGGCCAATTACAAGACAAGAGAATTAAAGCGCCACGACAGACATAGAAGTCAAATCCCTCGTTTGTGAAGCCATGTGTGTTTAATGAACAACGCCATTATCATCAGCGCCCGTTGATTGCCAAACGAAAATCCATTCGAAGGAGGTGCACATTTGACTTTAAACAAGCGTAGTGCATTTCTCACAATGGCACAAACAGATTCATTATTAGAATCGTAATTTTCTCCCCGTCAGCACAATTAATGAATCAGACTCTTCATCGTCTCAGCTCAGTGGGACCGAACAGGTTAGGTTATTAAAAAGTCATTGCGGCTTCACTCGGTGATCTCAGGGAAGGAACTAAATTAGCTTGGTAATGTATGATTGCCCTCAACTGGTAGTCATATTCAAGGTTCATATTCATGAAGAAGCAGAATGACTGTGCTTTCAGTTGCAAGATAATACCAAGCCAAGAAATGTCAAAAATGAACTATTTCTCTTCTTTTTTTTTTTTTTTAANTTTTTTTTTTTTTTTAATCACTTTTAAGTTTTAACAACTTTCTCTGCAGTGGCATCATATGAAACATCTATCTTATTATAAACAAAAATGCATGATTTTTTCAAGTCTGGGGTTGAATGTCTTCTCTCTCTGGCATTATGTCTGTGATGTTGACGGGATAAAAAAAAAAAAGTGTTGTGACTGTTTAAATTGATCCCTGCAAAAATGACAAGATGTCTTGGCAGATGAGGCATTGTCCTTGTCCAAGGAGATGGATACCTTTTGAACAGGAAGTGACTATGAGTGGTGGATTTCTCTTCCTTTCAGCATTAATAAGCAGCAATAAATCAGATTTTTTTTAATACCCTTTTCTCTCTATGCAACACTGGCCTGGGGAAGAAAAAAAAAAACTCAGGGAGNTTTTTAATACCCTTTTCTCTCTATGCAACACTGGCCTGGGGAAGAAAAAAAAAAACTCAGGGAGAACAAGAGCAGGAAGGAATATCACTGAAATATTCTCATCATTTGTCTGTTTTATCCTCAGTCTCCTCATTCTTCATCTTCCCTCGAATTCATCTTCCTTTTGAAACCTGATCTAATGACTTCATCTCTGAATCTGTTGAAGTTTCTAATGTCACAAGTACTGTGGACATATCTGCTCATATCCCTCTATTCTTTCAGTCTCTACCTAGTCAATCAAGCCTGCCGGTTTCTTTTTCTATAACTCAAGTCACAGGCTTTTTTCCGCAATTCATTCCAACCTTGATGGATATACTAAGCACCAACGGCTTCTGATTTAGGCTTCTGATGCTGTCTGCCTCTCCTAACATCCACTTTAGGTGCACCGCTCCATCACATTGATTTCTCTGAAGATGAAACTCTGATTGAACAGACTTCTCCTGGCAGCGCCGGCTCCCACATGTCTTCAACGGTTCGAGCATACGAAGGAGAAGGTCAATATGGCCTATCAGCTGACTGGCAGAAGAAGTGAGGTGTTCCACTTTGCAAAAAAGATCTGGCGCTGTGCGATTCATGCGACCTATTTTAAGATGCCTCTCATCGGGTTGAATTTTTAAAGCAAAAATTAGTAATAATAGCACATTTACCTCCTTGTAATTTCAAAACAGCATAAAAAAAAAAAACCTTTTGTGACCATAAGTGCAGCAATCTTGGAAGTTTTAAACCCACAGACTGTGACGTAACAGATATTTTTACATCTTATATGATTTAATGTTAAATGAGTCAATTAACAAGTCAGCATAATCACAAAATACACAATAAAAAGTGACGGGACAATTGATCTCGAGGGAGATCTGCAAGCAGCCAGAGAGCTCATATATNCACAATAAAAAGTGACGGGACAATTGATCTCGAGGGAGATCTGCAAGCAGCCAGAGAGCTCATATATGGAGGTTTTCAGCTCAATTAGGGGTTTAAAACACTGATAAATGAATTAATGTATTAAGTTTTATTATTGTGTCATGCATAGATTATGCCCCAACCACATGGGCTTACAAGTCACCATTTTTCATGCATACCGGATCCAGTATGGTACAGGTTTTGCAGATATGGTGATACTAAACCCCATCAAACAAAAGAAATAAACACATAAGCATTTCCTATACATTGTGAAGTCAAATCCATATCGGTATATCACACAAGATTTGAGACATATTAAAGAAACAAACTGTTGCCTTCTTTTCCAGGCTGTGGAGACAAAATTAGCCCAACTGAAAAACCTTAAAATTAAACAGCCATTCCAGTTTTTCATCGTCACTTCACCAAAATACTTCTGGATTTTGTCAAATATTTCATTAAATATTGGTGCTCTTAGATCATCATAGTGGATACAATACAAAAGAAAATGTGACTCGCTTTCAACTTCTCCTAACTCACACACATCACACAGTCTGTTTTCTTCCTGGATGTTTATAAAACTGCTGACTTTAGCATTCAGAGGAAGGATGCCTGTTCCCATCGGGGCAGCTAGAGGTCTTTGGCTTCTTGAATCTTAAATAAAACCCCTGATAAAGAAAAATCTCATATGTCCTCGATTCACTTCAAAATAAGGATATTCTGCATTTTAATATCTCTCTCTGTCTCTCTCTCTGTGTGTGTGTGTGTGTGTGTGTGTGTGTGTGTGTGTGTTCAGTGTGTTTGTTTCCTGCAATACCCAGAGACGAAGCTGCACGAGCAGAAAGAAGCAAACACACGCAGTATTTCTGTCGAACATGGTTGAAAGATGACTTCACAGCACGTATTCGGCGAAATGAAAGCTCACTTTCTCGAGTTCAGATCATTTTCACAAAACAGAACAGCTCGTCTCCCGCCTCTCTCTCTCTCTCTCTCTCTCTCACATACACACACACACACAGAAAGAGAGAGAGAGAGAGAGAGAGAGAGAGAGCAAACACTTCTTTATCTGAATGTTTTTTTTTATCTTCATCTTCTGCAGTTTTTTGTTTTTTTGTGTCGGTGTGTTTTTTTCGTATGTAGACGCTGTACTATTGCACAGATTCATTTACATCTGGACCTTTAAGGTCATCAGAGCAGATCATCTGGAACTGTGGACAATCTCAGATCTTCACCCTCCCCCAGCCGTGATTGGTTGCCACATTATATACTCAAAACCCCGTTAGAATCNATCTGGAACTGTGGACAATCTCAGATCTTCACCCTCCCCCAGCCATGATTGGTTGCCACATTATATACTCAAAACCCCGTTAGAATCAGTATGTAATGTGGAATTTGGACACTGTTAAATCAAAGCCGTAGGCAAATCTATCTTTAAATGCCACAGACACTGTATTAAGTTAATTCTCTCTAACCCATAAATCAGACCTGTCCCACTGCTAATTGCATTGATTCTGGGTGTGTGTTTTTTTTTTGTTTTGTTTTGTTTTTTGTTTTTTGTTTTTTGTTTTAAATAAGTTTTTTGAAAGATATTGAATGTATTTTGGGAGCATCTTTGTATATTTAAAAAAAAAATTGTTATAGGTATTTACGAATACAAATCACATTCTGCATGGCTCTCACGGTGGAACAACTCCACCTGGTTTGACTGTTACTCGGTAAGCACGTGTGCTGTCTGGGCTTTGACGTATATATTTGGCATATGTATTTTGCTTGGGATGTAGATAGGTTATGTGTGTACGTGTGGGTGTGGATGTCGGTGGTCTGTGCAGTGAGGCACATGCAGGTAGGGTGGAGGTGTGTCTGACATTCGAATGAAGGTACCCTCTGCATAATTCAGAGAAATCTGTCTCCTTTAGTTCTGTGTATCCCTCTCCTCTCTCCTTCTCTCTCTCTCTCTCTCTCCTATCCTCATCTAACCTTTTCCTCTCATTTGAAATCTGTATCTCTCTCTTTCTCCACCGCTGAGTTTGAGTCTGGCTACAAGGAGTAATGAAGTAATATAATTTCTGCACTATTCATGAGCTCTGATCAAGTTGTGTGCTGGGACATTACTCTAACTCTTCATTATGGCTCATTGACATACAACCTCAACCGTGATCCCACACACACATGCACACACATACACACATACACACACATACCAGTTTGGGGGAAATTATTTCATCACTGGATTCCTTAATTATGCATGAAAGCAATGTTAAGACTCTAATTAAATAAGAGTGGCTTCTTTGTTGTATTACTTATCTTGTTCTCACAGATATGTGATTATGTATATATATGCAGCACGTGGCCTAAGTAGGATTAAAGGACCTTAAAGAACTTTTACATCCACCAAAAACATCAACATCACCTGAAACCTTCTTATTTTGATGAGAAAAGCTTCCTCCATTAAAGCTACCTCCTCCACCTTCAGTTTGCCCTGAGCTGCATGAAAACACACACACACACACACACACAAACTCTACTGCAACCATAGACACACAACAGTATTCTTTTCCCACTTTTGAACCTGATTTTCAATTGGCGAACTGGATCCAATGGTTCACTTAAAGGACCATACCACCCATTTTGCATGTTTGAGCCTAATATATTCAATTTTCATACATGTAACATTACTGACAATCATTTCCCAAAGCATTCTACTAGAACAGTGAGTTAAAAAAATTTTTCTGACCTTCCAGACCACCATTGGTTTCAGTTCATTCTGGTACGCTATTAAAATCAACTTGTTGATACTTGAAACATTTTTGGGATAGGTAATCCATCATCGACAACAAGATGTGTATTCAGGTTTTTTCGAAGTCTCATAATTTTAGTGTTTCAATAAAAAGCATGGAGTGAATGTATGTCTCCACCAGGGAATATAGTCCTAACCTAATATAGACCTGTGTTTATCAAACAATTTTAATGACCATGACTTCATAAGGCTGCATAGCTATTAGCAGGCACCAATTTTCAAGGTGGGTGTATTGTTTGGATATTTGGTTTTGAAAGATTAAGAGATTTTGCAAAATATTGGGAAAGCTGAAATACAGTTTTATCCTTCTCAAACATGTAAAATGGGTGTTATGGTCCTTTAACCCCATTGTATTGTCTCTAAAAATATTTTTCTTAGTGCCTAAATACATGGCAATTTGGAGATAAGTGGTTGTCAGACTTTTTATTCAGGTTTTTTTGAAGTTTCATAATTTTAGCATTTAAATGCAATAAAAAGCATGGAGTGAATGTATGTCTCCACCAGGGAATATAGTCCCAAAAGAAGGCCTGAGTTTATGGAAAAATTTAAAGGACTGTGACTTCATAAGGATGCATAACTATTAGCAGGCAAAACATCAATTTTTAAGGTGGGTGTATTGCTTGAATATTTGATTTTGAAAGATTAAGAGATTTTGTAAAATATCAGGAAAGCTGTAATACGGTTTTATCCTTTGGAAAATGATTGTCAGTAACGTAACATGTATGAAAATTGAATATACTAGGCTCAAACATGGAAAATGGTGGTATGGTCCTTTAATTAGGGTGGAACATCATCTAGTGTGAACTAACTATCATCTAGCATCACTGTGTTCAAGACCCTTTTCTGCAAACCTGTTTGATTTCGTCAGGCAGAGCGATGGCCCAGTCTGGTGTTGATAGACTGACCGAAATAGGAGCTCAAGAGTAAGACACGCAGAAACAGGAAGTAATATCATAACATTAAATGGCAATACACCCACTGCTAGTCCCCGTTGTGTCCTTCACCACATTTTCCTCCACACTCAATGTCATTTCACTTTTTTAGTCCTTTCAAACATTTTCACTGCCACAAAAACAACAACATAAAGTAACTGTTTTCACTGGCATTTCATAATTATTTAAGTCTGCTTCTTCTTAATCGTAATTGTCTTTAGTGTGAAGTTTTACACATTCTGGGATGAAACTGTGACTCAGCGTGTTGAGTCGCCATTTATGAAAAACCTCCAGGCGTCGTGTGAAGTATCACCTTTATGATCACCAAAGACCAGTCGTGGTGTGAACTGCCTCATGTAACATCTCCTGGTGTGTCCTCAGCATAAGAGGCACTTGAATACCAAGTTGCTAAAACAAACAGGAGCAAACGTGTAGCTCTAAAAGGAGCTGGGATTAGGATCAGTCAGCTCCTCATAGTCTTTTAAAGTGTTGCAAGCATGCTGACCCATAGCTGCATCAGAAAAGCTTCTCCCACGAGGAAAGTTGTGTCCTTGTCCAGGAGGTGCAAAATTATAAAGCACAAATAAACACCTGGCATATGCTCTGAAGGGCAAATGATGTCCCATTTTTAGCTGAATTCAAATACCCTGTGACCATGATTTCTGTGCAGAATGTGTGAAAATATAATATTTTACAGAATTAGCACACTAACTATGCCGGACAATAAAGTATGTCTTCATTTTTCTGGAGTTGTTTTATTTTACTGATTCAAGGTCCCACTTAGTTGAGAAATATTAAATATTTATGAAATGGGTGCAATCAAACATGCATTGTAAGAGGTTTGAATGAGATTTTGGAGAGATTTTATGCATGTGTGTTTTTCCTAAATGCATTTATCAAAATAGCAAAGAAGCCAGCTCTTACACTATGATGTGGACTGAGTATATGAAAGCAAAAAAAAAAACAAACAAAAAAAACAATTAATGTTTGATGCCAAAACAGCACTACACCGTCCAATTTGTATTACTCTCATCTGGCATGTTTACAGCCCACCTTCTGTGCATGTAATGTGATTCATTACTACAAGGTACAGCCAGGGGCAAAAGGTTGCTTTTACAAAACAAGTTACCACCTTTACACGAGGTCTTATTATACTATCAGAACATATAAAGCATTATTCAAAGTGTGCTGTCACTTCAGAATTGATTTCAGTTTGTTTATGTGGTCTATTTATTTGTAAAGATTCTCATTTGGGACAAATAGAAAACTTCAGGGAAACATCTTCCTCTCAGCCTGTAAATACAATGAAAACATTTGAAACATTTGCATGAGAAGAGTACGCTTTATGCAGGGAAGGGTAATAAAGCGCTGTACGCTCCCAGTTGTGCCTTGTACCAACAATTGATCAAAGCTTGCTCAGATAGAAATACACACAGCACACACGCACAGAGAGAGAGAGAGAGAGAGAGAAAGAGAGAGAGAGAGAGAATCACTCAGAAGGAAAGAAACAGGCATAAAAAATGAACATGCATGCACTGAGTTGCTTTATATCCTCAGGGTTTTGAGTTATGCTGCTTGATGTTCCCCTGATCCTTACATTTATCATGTTGCATCAGCAAAACCCTAAATAAACTTTTTAACAGGCTTCTTTCCATAGGCTTTTTATCCTAGAGGCCAATGGGTTTATTATGTCCACAAAGACCACAACAGAAAACTTTGCAGTGCATGTTGGAAGGTAGAGGCAAGATGTTTGTCTTTGGTGCGGATGGGTGAAATACGCTAAAAATGGGGACTGTACCATCACATTTCAGGGGTAATTTTAGAGCTAATGTTATTCATCAGATGCAGTTTTTCCATACAATGTTGACTTTTTCATTTTTCATTATTAGGAAGATACTTGAGAGTTCATTCCACCATTTGCAACAATGTGTGTATTTTTTTACATTGAAGAAGACATTGTAATAATTAAATATTTATTAACTTTGCAAAAACATCAAACAATAGTGCAATGTTTCAGTGTTTAACTGTTATAAACCATCATATGATATAATGTGCCTGGTAGGCACCTCTCTAAGTTGTGCAAGTTCTAAAAGGAAATAAAAACAATAGCAAAAAGTAAAATATAGAGAATAACACTGTGGCAGAAAAGTGAATATGATTAAAGGAAATACAGTATAAAAACAGAGTAAAACTATGTACAATTTTACAGTTCAACGTATACTGATGTGGAATTTGCAGATATATACAATTTATGAACGTACATAGCTACTTCAATGTTAAGATGCAAAAGTACAGATGCTATGAATATTCAGCCATTATAAATATCATTTTGCAATACTCAAGTATGAATTCAAAAGTAACCATCTCCCCTGCAGGGAATCGAACCCCCCTTGTGACAGGTGGGGACACTGACCACTATACTACCGAGGAGTTCGTTGGCAAGATTTTTGTCTTGTATTTAGCTCAACTAAGTTATTAACTGTAGATTTAGATTTCACATGACACTGATATGATATACCTTAAGTAATATGTTTCTTCACCCACTAATTATTTCCAGTAATATTGTTGAAATAATTTGAAACAGTTCCAATTTAGTGATCACTCCAAATACTGTATGTCCAAAGCTTGAGTCTTAAAAAAAATTCATAGTAACATGACGTCATGAGTCAAACACGAAGTTAATGTACAGCTTCATCTCTCACATGCATCTGTAAATTTTATTTATTCATTCATTTATTTTAAATCTACATAACTTAGCAATGTCCGATTTACTTGAAGTACTTAAAAAAAAGTCTTTGTGTTAGGTAAAAACACTAAAATACTATTAAAACCTTAGCTACAAAATATATTATTTTTTTCTGTTGGTTCATGTTATACTTTGCAGTTGTATTCGACAAAAATGTGGAGTTTAAAAATTCGAAGGTTTCAGTAGTTTTGATGCTTATGAGACACCGTAGTTCTGAATCCGGAAGTACAGTTGCTGTCATCCAAAATTAAAAATGTAAGCAATATTTTATGCTTGAGACACTGCAGTTGTTTTAAGATCTGATTTTGGACTTTGTGAAATGGCAGCTACTTATTCTTATGCCAGCTAAAAGGACAACACTCAGGATTAAACAGCTAATTCGCTAAACGTGAAGTATAAGTTAGCAGAGAAGCTAACTAAGTTAGCTTAGCTGCAGCAGTGCCACATCGTCAGAAGTTGACAGTTGGGCCGCAGTCAGTGTGGTTTTGTTTATTTAGCTAAAACAAATTTACATTGTATTTGAAATGTATTTTGGTTTACATTTACCCACCTGTCTTATTATTGTGTAATCATATTTTGACGTATATTCTAGTTTAGTGTAAACACTAAACCAGAACGCTACAAAACTAAAACAAAACAGCTGATGATTTTTATCTGTTTGTCTGGAAGAGCTGTAATTATTAATAAAGTTTTTAAGTTTACATACTAGTTAACTTTTAATCTTCTGAGGAATGGATATTATGAGTGTTTGATAGCTCTGTTAACACTGCATTTTGACTTGTTTTACAGGGGATGATTTTGCAGAATGTCATCAAGAGGCAAAGTCCTCAGTTTGCAAATGTCTGCAAATCGAAGTGAGACTGGAATAAACTGAATTTCAGACCCTTCAGCTGCATTTGGATCAGTTGGATTTCAGCTCAGCCATGGCTCGTGAGGAAGAGGAAAAAGAGCTGACGGTAGATGCACCCAAGGAGGTGGATGTATTTACATCAGTTCGCTGCCTGGGTTACCTGTCCAGTATCAACCTCCTTGTGGCAGTGTGCATCGGCATGTATGTACGCTGGGAGGTGACAGATGAGCCGATGATTCTCGTCATCTTCATCCTGGGCCTGTTCGTCTTAGGAATAGCCAGCATCCTCCATTACTACTTTGGTATGGAGAAAGCCAGCCTCAGTTTGTTCCACCTGTGGTCTGGCTTTCTGCTCGGCCTCCTTTGCTTCCTCTACAGTCAAGCTTTGGATTCAAATGTAAAGGAGCTGGTCACCAACTATCTCCTCCTAGCTAGTGTAGTCATGAGAACAGTGTGGGCTCTGACTGAACGAATATGCAACTCTGTCAAATACAAACCTGTGCTGCTACATTCTGCTGAGCTGCTGGAGCTTCTAGGATTTGGCATTGCCAGCACTACCATTTCTCTACATGAGTCAGCGGCCATAATAGGCTTGGTAGTGGCTCTGGGGACTCTCATCGTGGACTTGAGGATAAAATCCCTCCTTTCTTTGCCCAACCTGGTTGGTTTTGCCTTGGTTACCTCTCTAGTTTTCTTCCAGGCCCTGCACATCACAGCCAACCCCTTTGCCCTGAGCTGCTACCTGGGTCGGCTACTGTGCGAGCCCCTGCTGGATGTGTACTTCAGCGGGCTGGGGCCCAGCGAGCGCTGGCTGCCAGTGCTGTCTCTGGGGAACGTGTGGAGGAGGCTGTCCCTGCTGCCTCTGAGTCTGGCTGAGCTGGCCTTCTTTGTCCTGGCTGCCTTAAAGGTATGCTCAGCAATTTGGGAAAATTGTGTTGTGAGGAAATTGACATTTCCATTACCTGAGTCATTAGATTTCCATGTGATTCTCTATGAAGAATGAGGAGTGAGGCAATCTCAGTCATTTCTCAGAATAAAATTTTGAGCTCTTCTGAAATAGATTTTTGTTTTCTCTACAGCCATATATAAAATCTGTTTTTAATGGTATTGTTTTTGTCTTTTGCAGTTGAGCCATTTGGAGCTGTGGTACCTGGTCATCCCAGGTTTCTGTGTTTTTGGCCTTTTCTGGTCCATTTGTCACATAGTTCTGCTGATCACACTGTGGGGCTTTCACACCAAGTTGAGCGAGTGTCAGAAGGCGTGGCGGGCCCAGCGTTCCGGTAACCGCAGTCTGGACCGAGTCATGGCCTCCAGGGGCATCCGACACTTCTGTCTCATTTCAGAACGCCTGGTGTTCTTTAGCCTGCTCTCAACAGTCATACTGGGGGCCGTATCCTGGCAGGTAAGACATTTGCCACAAGAACAGCACTCCTACTCTGATAACAGCAAATACCATGATTTTCATAAACTATTATAGACGTGTTTGCATTTTTCCTGTAGGCACAACAAAAAAATGCAGTATTCCTTTTCCTTTTTACTAGCAATACAGGCTGCACAATCTCCTTTCAAGTATTTTCAAATTTTAAAAATATAGTAAAAAAGATAGTGCACATTTCTAAAAGCGTAATATAATGCATTTTAATACTTGTTCGAGTAAAAAATGTCTTTGAGCTCAGCAAGTCATAATTCTGAGACTATTTCGGAATACATCACAGATCAAAGCTGCAGCTCTGACTTCCGCGACATTTCCACACATCAACGTGCCGTGCACCCACGTCATAAACTCTGCACACGAGCGGCGGTGTGTAGTCAGTAGCTGCTCCCAAGGCCGAGGCACGGCTGCTTTCAAGCGTAACCAATTTAATTACCACTTTAATATCCCTATCTACTTGCATAAAGAGCAGCAATAACTTATTTAGCCTTATTAGACGTTTACCTTGTAAGAGTCTCACGGGCCTGAGACCTAATTTGAGATCTGCACACTGTTGATATCAAATTTGCCTGAGAAAATCAGAGTTGTCAGCACTCGCGTATTAGAAAGTCACTGTTCAGCTCTTGGCATGTCGCTTTTTATAAATCCATTTTTATATATGTGCTAAAATGCACTAAGGTTCTCTTACGTCTACGTCGCCACGAGCTGAACGAATGAGCGCAACGCATTTTTACATCTGGCGTGCTAAATTATCTTGCGTATGTCACAGAAAAGAGATCAGACGTGGGTAAAGGAGAAGAAAGATCTGATTTGTCACTTGTTCATGCTGCATTTTGATGTTTTGTCCTTAGTTGATTGTTCCTATATGCTGTAAGCTTACACACTGAATGATTTTTTTTTTTTTTTTTNTTTTTTTTTTTTTTTTTCACTCTTGTAGCCCACCAATGGCTTCTTCCTTAGTGCTCTGCTGGTGGTGCTGCCTATGGAGTCTCTGGCTTATGGTTTATTCCATGAACTGGGCAGCTGCCTGGGAGGAACCTGTGTCGGCTACGCCCTGGTCATACCTACGGCTTACTGCAGGTATTGGAGACGGACACAAAGAGATAAAGCTGCATATATCAATCACAAGGACATACGCGCTTCTTATACTTTATATATGCTACCGCTCAAAAGTTTAGAATCACTCATCATTGACAGTTCTTGCTATTTGATTCAATAACTGTTTTTTTAAATTAAATGAAACAACACCATTGTATTTTATGATGTTTTTTAATGTATTTTAAGATGTATTTTAAGATATTTTAAAATACATGTTTTAAGATGTTTAAGATGATTTCAAATAAGATGTTTTAAGATGTTAATATGTTTAATAACAATGTTATTTGTTATATAGTATATGTTTTAAAATACATCCTTAAAACATCTTCAGATTTATTTTCAAGCATACATTTTAAAATGTATTTTAAGATGTTTTATTTAGTATTTCAAATACTGGGGGGAGGGAATTTTTTTTAATGATAAATAATAATATTATAGTGATTTTTCATCAAATTATCCACCGAGACATTTAGTCTCTGCTTTGTAAATATTAGAAATATTCAGTTTCTAGAGCATCAGGGAATAATCTAGAATTTCCTAATAATCTCTGGAACCACATACAGCTTTTCTACATGAATTTGGAATCATCTGCAACTCATGTCATGATACTGGACAATTGTAAAATGTCTTAATTTTTTACAGCTTCTTGCAAATTATTTTAAGCCTGTAGGTGCAAAATACTAACAGATATAGCAGAATCATTTTATACATATGAAACAAAACTAGTTTTNAGGTGCAAAATACTAACAGATATAGCAGAATCATTTTATACATATGAAACAAAACTAGTTTTACATGACTGGAAACATTCATTCTACATGAAAATCACTAGTGATTCCAAACTTTTGAGCGATCGTGTATCAGTTTGTTTTCCAGAACCGTGTCCGATCCACCTTGAAGCATCGTAGGAAATGGTTCATACGATTGCTAATTCCAGCTCCCCCTTCACTTAACACAAAACCAACTGGATAAGCAGGCCAATAAGTATGCATGGACATGCTGCTAATGTTTGAGCCCTTTAGGGATCATTCCAATGCTCCTTCTCACACACAGTAAAGCGTTCAGCTGGAACAGTTAGCCATTAGTTGCTACCGACGCCTCACACTGAGTCATTGCGGTTGCCCAAATGTTTTTTGGAATAGTCTTGTTAGTATGAATAATGCAGACGCCTTTGCTAACTGTGTTCTGTATGCAGGGGCTGCATGTTGAGTTTTTAATGCTCTGGTCTTTGGCATCCATCGTAAAGGACCATACTGGTGATTTTGCATGTTTGAGTCCAATATCTACAGCCCACATAAATGTTACATACGTACATACAACCATTTTGCAAAACATACTACTGGAGCGGTACATTTTAGGTTTGTTTTTCCTACCTTCAGGCTGCCGTCGGTTTCAGTTCATTCCACTATGCTATAAAAAAATCAACTTGCAGAGACTTGAAACATGCTTGAGATAGGTATTTCATAACAGGGAACCAAATGTCGTTTTCATTTTTTTTTTTTTTTTTNATTTTTTTTTTTTTTTTGTTGAAGTTACTTTATTTAGCCGGTGCAATATAGATGCACAAAAGAAAATGTACGTGTCCACCAGAGAACTTAGTCCCAGGAAAAGACTGGTTTTACAGAGACGTTAAAAACAACCATGCAGTTATAGATTCGGGTGTGCGTAATAGCAGGAGAAACGATGAATTTTAAAGGACCATACCGGCCATTTTGCATGTTTGAGCCTAATATATTCAATTTTCATACACGTAACGTTACTGATAATCATTTCCCAAAGCATACTACTGGAACAGTGAATTAAAATTATTTTTCCTACCTTCCAGACCACCATTGGTTTCACTTCATTCTAGTATGCTATTAAAATCAACTTGATACTTGAAACGTCCTTGGGATAGGTAATCATCATCGCAAACAAGACATATATTCAGGTTTTTTTTTAAAGTTACGTAATTTTAGCGTTTAAGTGCAATAAAAAGCGCAGAGTGATCTGAAATTGCTTCTTAGTGGTGCATTCAAGTGCTGTAGTGAAGAACTAATTCACAGCACAGACCAAAATCAGGTACAATCTTCGAAGTACCCCGATTTATTTTCTGGGGTCCTGTGCATCAGACAAGTTTGGCCGGTAAATATATTCATGTGCCGCTCTCTGTATATTGAAACTCTCAGCTGATGGTGAGCATCAGCATTCAGAGGGAACGCCGATCCTCGCTAGTGCTTAACTCTCCAGGTAATTTTGGATGCAGCTGGAGCTGTCGACACTCTGTATGCACGGCTGTACTGCGAGCATCCATAGGGAGGCCCGAGCGCATGATGGGAATGCTGCAGTGTATAATCGGCTGTTTGATGGCTGCAGATCATGTTTTCACAATGACAAGAGCCCCACGGGGAGATGAGAGAGATAGGGGTGAGAAGGAGCGGCGCGCAGGGTGAAGCGGGAGGGCGAGAAAGAAGGGAGAAAAACACAAGGAGAGAAGCGACGGTGTAAAATGAAAGGGAGGGAGCAAAAGGGGACAGACGGGAAAGGAAAGGGAGGGATTGCGAGAGAGGGGAGGGGTGGAGGAAAGGANTTTTTTTTTTTTTTTGAGGATGAAAGAGAGAGCGTAATAGGGGGAGATGTCTCGGATGTTTCGGAATTGCAAAGTACAAGCTTTCGCTGCCCTGGGTGCCACAAAGATCAGAAATGATTAGATGGGTTTAGGGGATCCGCGAGCTCGCCATGTCATGCAGGGGTCGTCACTTTCTGGCAAAGAGTTCGATATCTTTATATCCAGAAACATCCAGGTTTGGAATTCAAGGTTTAGTAACTGTCAAAAAAGTAGAGGAATAATAATAATAATAATCAGATTTTCTGCTCAGTCAAAGAATTGCAGGCAGACGTAAAATTTTTCTTACATCCAACTGTGAAGACAATTGTT
This sequence comes from Lucifuga dentata, assembly GCA_014773175.1. Lineage (NCBI taxonomy): Eukaryota > Metazoa > Chordata > Actinopteri > Ophidiiformes > Bythitidae > Lucifuga > Lucifuga dentata. The sequence continues at coordinate 65,077 of VXCM01000528.1, forward strand.
GGGGGCTGCAAGTCTCTAGAAGGAACCCAAAAGGATTTAAAAACCCTCGCACGAGCGTGGGGCCGAGACGCCGATCAGATCGCCCACCTGAGGAATACATCCGCTGTCAACAAATAATGAACACTTATCTGCCACTCTATTGACCTGGAACACACACACACACACACACACACACACACGGGAAAATCAATTCTGTCTTGTCTGCGTTAGATAAACNTACGGGGCACGATATGATGGCTGAGGTATGCAGATGTGAAATATGACTTTGCCGTTGTGAATAACAGACAGGTCCAGAGATGGAAAGAAAATGTATGGCTGCACGGAGTAGCTGCTAGCCTTGACTTTGTGTGTGTGTGTGTGTGTGTGTGTGTGTGTGTGTGTGTGTGTGTGTGTGCGCGCGCGCGCGTCCTCGGTGTTATCACCCACCTGTCATTATCAGACAGGGCTGCGTGTGAGTGTGCGCCTTGTCAGACACACACTTTAACAAAATCACTTTGCCCTCAGCTGTCTTTTTTTTTCTCTCTCTCTCTCAGCTCCCATCCTCAGTTCACATCTCTTTCCTTAGTTGTCCTGTCTTCACCTCTTTTTTCAATTTCTCACTTTCCTTTCATTCCCGACTCCCTTTACATCCCTCAGGCTAATCTCATTTCCTGCAGAAGCCATCCACTCGTCTTACACCTTCCATCTCCTTTTTCCCCCACCTCCTCTCATCTCCTTTTTTCTCCTACAACACAGATGGCTACCCCACCCCCAGAAATCTGATGNCACCTCCTCTCATCTCCTTTTTTCTCCTACAACACAGATGGCTACCCCACCCCCAGAAATCTGATGTGTGGAGCTATCAATTTATCTCCTTTGTTTTCCTGCTTCCGTCTTGAATCTTCCTCAGGTGTAAAAATGACAAACATCCATGCCTTTCTCTCTGTCGTCTGTCCAGAGCCGACGGCCAGCCCACCCTGCTCCCCCCTGACCAGGTCCAAGAGCTCAACCTGCGCTCCACGGGTATCCTCAACAGCGTGCAGCGCCTCTTCTCCCACCACATGATCCAAACATTTGGCTGCGACTACTCCACCAGCGGCATCTCGCTAGAAGCCCTGCAGACCAAGCTGAGGAACTTCCTGGAGCTTCGTACGGCAGACGGGCCACGCCACGACACCTATCTGATTTTCTACAGCGGGCACACGCACCACGGCGCCGGCGCTTGGGCTCTAGCAGGTTAGAAAATGACACGTTTTTTACCTTTTGCTGTGTTTTCTTGAAGATCTGGCAGGTCCCCGCTCATTTCCGCACACGAATTTGGGCATTTCACCAAAGCTCTCATTAAATGATGCCGATAAGATTTCTGCCAAAGCTCATCTGCTGTTATGAAAATTAGAGATGCCTTATTAAAACTCATTATTAGAACCGTGATATCACTAATATAACTAAACATTTCAGTCTGCACAAATGACTCAAATTTTTATTTAGAAAAATTTATTTGGCAGAACATTTTAGATTTTTTTTCCCACGCTAAGTCAACCTTTAATTGCCTGAAGTGAAAACGATTTTTGTAAACAGGAAAAGGGTGAAATCTGCTCCTTTTAGTCATGGCAGTAAGATGTACACAGAAACAACTCCAAAATTTAAATTTTATTTAATCACACAGCAACGTTTACAGATCAGGCAGTCAAGTCAAAAGGGGTGAAGGATTCAGCACAGATGTTTTGTTGCTGTGGAGAAGATTCGGCGAAGCTTCCAGATGGCCTACTGAGACACCGGCATTCTTTCAACAGAAACTCTCACCGCAGGTTAACTCGAAGCTCCTCTGTTCTGAGAGTCTTTGCCACATTATCTCTGTGTGGCTTTGCAAAACACAAAATAAAATGCAGTCTCTGCCCTGCGTCACCGCCCTGAAGGTAATTGGAAATTTTCTGTTGTTATTCTGAGAAACGCCGACAGAACGGAACAGAACAGTCGGCGCAGTCCTCGCGTCATTTTTCTCCAAGTGACTTTCAAGTTTTCAAGTCAGTTTTCACTCTATTTCCTGCACTTATGAAGAAATTGTGCATCATCGTTGTCAGCGCTAAATTACAAAGTAGCCAGGAAAGAAACAGTTGTTTGCTCCGTCAATCACAGTGGTTACATCCCAACAAATGGCTTTAGCGGTATAACAGGTATTGTTTTTCAGACACATGAATAGGGACTCATTTTCTACCCTAAGTGTCCCTTCTTATTCTCTTCAGCTGTTATGTATTTACCCAGTCTTTTGCTATAATGAACAATGATTTGTACATGTCTGGTTGGGTACCACAGCTCTGACCCTTTCTCTCGCGGAAAACAAGGGATCGTCTGCTGAAGCTCGACCTCTGTGAATTTGTCCACCTGTGGGTGATAGCGATGACGGCAGTTAGATCAGACATGCTGAAAGCTGTCAGATTTGATCCCTGCAAAGCTATTGTGTCCGTCTGTCCACGTGTCCTTGATGCTGTACAGCGAAGTAGTCACAGCGATACGGTACCTCCCTTACGTACAGTGCTGTGAAAAAGTATTTGCCCCCTTACAGATTTCTTCTGTTTTTGCTTTTTTGTCACACTTACATGTTTCAGATCATCAAACAAATTTTAATATCAGACAAAGATAACCTGAGTAAATACAAAATGCAGTTTTTAAATGATGATTTCATTTATTAAGGGAAAAAAGCTATCCAAACCAACCTGGCCCTATGTGAAAAAGTAATTGCCCCCTAAACCTAATAACTGGTTGTGCCACCCTTGGCGGCAACAACTGCAATCAAGCGTTTGCGATAACTGGCAATGAGTCTTTCACATCGCTGTGGAGTAATTTTGGCCCACTCTTCTTTGCAGAATTGTTTTAATTCAGCCACATTGGAGGGTTTGCGAGCATGAACGGCCTGTTTAAGGTCATGCCACAGCATCTCAATCGGATTTAAGTCCGGACTTTGACTAGGCCACTCCAAAACCTTCATTTTGTTTTTTTTGAGCCATTCAGAGGTGGACTTGCTGGTGTGCTTCGGATCATTGTCCTGCTGCATAACCCAAGTGCGCTTGAGCTTAAGGTCACGAACTGATGGCCGGACATTCTCCTTCAGGATTTTCTGGTAGAGAGCAGAATTCATGGTTCCATCAATTACGGCAAGTCGTCCAGGTCCTGAAGCAGCAAAGCAGCCCCAGACCATCACACTACCACCACCATGTTTGACTGTCGGTATGATGTTCTTTTTCTGAAATGCTGTGTTAGTTTTACGCCAGATGTAACGGGACGCACACCTTCCAAAAAGTTCCACTTTTGTCTCGTCAGTCCACAGAATATTTTCCCAAAAGTCTTGGGGATCATCAAGATGTTTTTTGGCAAATGTGAGACGGGCCTTTGTGTTCTTCTTGGTCAGCAGTGGTTTTCGCCTTGGAACTCTCCCATGGATGCCATTTTTGCCCAGTCTCTTTCTTATTGTTGAATCATGAACACTGACCTTAACTGAGGCAAGTGAGGCCTGCAGTGCTTTAGATGTTGTTCTGGGTTCTTTTGTGACCTCCTGGATGAGTCGTCGATGCGCTCTTGGAGTAATTTTGGTAGGCCGGCCACTCCTGGGAAGGTTCACCACTGTTCCATGTTTTCTCCATTTGTGGATAATGGCTCTCACTGTGGTTCGCTGGAGTCCCAAAGCCTTAGAAATGGCTTTGTAACCCTTTCCAGACTGATAGATGTCAATGACTTCGTTTCTCATCTGTTCTTGAATTTCTTCAGATCGGGGCATGACGTGTTGCTTTTTGAGATCTTTTAGCCTACTTCATGTTGTCAGACAGGTTCTATTTAAGTGATTTCTTGATTCTACAGGTCTGGCAGTAATCAGGCCTGGGCGTGGCTAGTGAAATTGAACTCAGCTTTCCAAAAAATGTGGTTAATCACAGTTAATTCATCATTTAACAATGGGGGGCAATTACTTTTTCACATAGGGCCAGGTTGGTTTGGATAGCTTTTTTCCCTTAATAAATGAAATCATCATTTAAAAACTGCATTTTGTATTTACTCAGGTTATCTTTGTCTGATATTAAAATTTGTTTGATGATCTGAAACATGTAAGTGTGACAAAAAAGCAAAAACAGAAGAAATCTGTAAGGGGGCAAATACTTTTTCACAGCACTGTACATGAGCACCTTTAGCGTGGAGTATTAGCTCCAGAAATACCTAAATATGTGAGTGGCTGATGACAGGAATCCTCCTTTCATCACCTTCGTGTCTGTCTCACCCTCTAACCTCTCCTCCTCCTCCTCCTCAGGAGGCGAGAGTCTCCATCTGGCTCAGTTGCTGGAATGGTGGAAGGAGAAGAACGCCGGCCACTGCTCCCGTCTCATCCTGGTCCTGGACACCGAGAACTCCCTCCCCTGGGTCAAAGAAGTGCGTAAAGTGGATGGGATCTACGTGGCAGTGCAGGGGGCCGAGCTGGGCCCCGCCGGCGGCGATCTGGAGGCCGGTGAGATCCCCTGCCTCGGGGACTTCACGTCGGAATGGGTGGAGTTCAACTGCAACCCAGACAGCGACACCAAGTGGTCAGAAAAGGGAAGGACGGTGATGGCCGCGTACGGCGTGTCCAAACGCTGGAGCGACTACACGCTTCACCTGCCCACCGGGAGCGACGTGGCCAAGCACTGGAAGACCCATTTTCCAAAGGCTACATATCCCATGGTGCATCTCTCCAACTGGTGCTGCAGCCTCAACATCTTCTGGCTCTGTGGCGTTTGTCTGCGTTGTTTCAGGAGGTGTAAACTGGCTTGGTTCCCTCCTGCCGTCCTGGACACCGGACAGGGCATTAAACTGGTCCACTCATAGGTAACGTCAGGAGCCGTTATGGAACATTTCTGAAAGTTTTTGTTACGGGAGGTAAGAGTTTGCCAGGTTTGAGGTGTTTATGTGAAAGGAAAAAAAGAGAATTCATCTGTCCTGATAACATGTTAACAAAATGTTTCTTTCCCCCCTTAAGAGAGGTAGTGAAAGGCCAAAATAATTCCTGTTTGTAATTCAGTTACTTTGAGTGTGTGCTAAATACTGTTCTAAGTTGTCTTCTTTTCTGTTTCTTTACATGAGATGAGGCAGAATTGACCAAATTGTGTATTTTTTTGTATTATACTTTCAGTTATACTTTCTGTTTTGGATTAGGGTTAGGGTTATAATAGGGTTTGGGTTAGAATTAGGGTTCAATGACATTTTGATATCACTATAAGAAGTTCTTTGGGAAAAAACATTCACTATGTTTTTCTTTGTATACTATGTCAGATTTTTATAAAGTGCCTTAAAATGCCTTGAAAATGGATTTCTGCTCATTTTGAATATGGATGCCTAATTTATATATATATATATATATATATAGATATAGATATAGATATATACTGTATATATATATATGTGTGTGTGTGTGTGTGTTTTGCCTTCCCTCTTATTTGCATTCAGAGGATTTAACGTCACTCATTGGCCAGAATTATACTTAACGTTAATGAGACTTAAATCTACATATGATGGCTGCCACGCATATCCTACGTTTGAAGTGTTGGTTATGCACGTGTTATGTGTTCCAGAGTTAAAGGACCATACCATCCATTTTGCATGTTTGAACCTAATATATTCAATTTTCATACACATAACATTACTGACAATCATTTCCCAAAGGNTGCATGTTTGAACCTAATATATTCAATTTTCATACACATAACATTACTGACAATCATTTCCCAAAGGATAAGACTGTATTTCAGCTTTCCTGATATTTTGCAAAATCTCTTAATCTTTCAAAATCAAATATTTAAGCGATACACCCACCTTAAAAGTCGATGTTTCACCTGCTAATAGTTACGCAAAATTATGAAGTCACAGTGGTCATTTATGAATCAATTATGAAGATAAAATTTTTCGATAAACACAGGTCTTCTTTTGGGACTATATTCCCCGGTGGAGACATACATTCACTNTTTTTCGATAAACACAGGTCTTCTTTTGGGACTATATTCCCCGGTGGAGACATACATTCACTCCATACTTTTTATTGCGCTTAAATGTAAAATTCCAAAACTTCAAAAAAAAATCTGAATATATGTCTTGTTTGCGATGACGGATTACCTATCTCAAGAGCGTTTCAAGTATCAGTAAGTTGATTTTAATAGCATACCAGAATGAACTGAAACCAGTGGTGGTCTGGAAGGTAGGAAAAACATTTTTAATTCATTGTTCCAGTAGTATGCTTTGGGAAATGATTGTCAGTAACATTATGTGTATGAAAATTGAATATATTAGGCTTAAACATGCAAAATGGATGGAATGGTCCTTTAATCACAATACAGATAAGGCCTGGCTTATATTTAACACGGACGCAAATGAGAGAATATGGAAAATGTGATGTAATTGGGGCCAAAACAGCTGGAAGCCGCATGTAAGTATTGCTCCTGAGGTCACATTCCATTTCATTTTTGTTAAGCAACATGGAAGTCGTTTGCTTGACATAAATGTGCTCTCATCAATGATTGGTCAAGCAAAAAGGTGGACAAAGGAGAAGTTCTATTCTGTTCTGTATGTTTTATGTTCTGTATGTTCCATTCTTGCCGACAATCGTCTTCTGCACTTTTTTTCACTTTGCAGCCAACGCAAATAACAGCGACGGCTCCTCTTCATTAAGCAGCAACAGCTCTCTTTTCACCGCTCCCATGTTTCGTTGTGGGTAACTAACCTGAAAGCACATTATCGCACTAAGTTTGTTTTCATATTTGGGAAGGTTTAAGAGCAGCTTTGTCCCACAGTGCCACCTGGAGTTGAAGTGTGTGGTTGCCAAGCACGAGAAATGTGAATCCAGCTCATGCAGAGGATTTTGCCCATGTGCCTAACTTCCTGCCAGTTTCCTGTCTTTGGATAATGCCTTCCATTTTGCTTGAACTAACGTGATAATGTAAGAATAAACTGATGCCAAACTGAGTAAATGGTACTGTCTGATTTAATGAACACAAATGTGAATGATTAAAATGGAACTGATAGAAAAGAGAATCAGATTTGAACAAAAGTGGAAGGAAAATGAGAAAAGAAGTGAGTATTACTGACTTAACAGGCTGGAAATGCTAGCATCACCTGGTAAAGATTAGGTTTGTGAACTTGGGGGAAAAAAATCAAACCATGACAAACTATCTCAGGGATTTGGTCGCTGAGCTTTCACCTTTATCCCAGCTCCTGCCTGCACGTGTTCAAGGTATCTCTCACTGTTCTGGTCTCTGAGAGCAAAGCTGTGTCCTAGATCACGCCTGAAGGGTGCTATTAGCCACAGAATAAAGTTTCTGGACTTTGGAAAGATGAAAGCTTACATGAGAAGCACAATGTTTCATGTCAGCTTTCATCCATTGCTCAACATGCAATAGGAGGAGCGGCGTGACCTTCCTCCTCAGCGCCAACCATCATATAGCACGAAGGATAAAGTCAGCAGTCCATATTGCTAATTAGTGAAAGAGTGCGAATATGGCCTGCACGGGTGCTCTTTTCATTGCTCTTGCTAGCTGCTGTTCAAGCTAAGGTCAGGGATTTGTGTGTATAGCAGGAATCATTTATGAGAATATTAGGTTACTGGCCAGAATCAGCTCCTAAACTGGATTAGGTAATAAAAGAACGAGATGCCGTAGAGGCCCGTGCGGATGTGCTGAGTCAGAGCCCACCATACACACACACTCAGATGCTCATAAACACAGATACACATGTAGATACAACCACACTCTCCATCTCTGCCTTTCTGTCTCTCCAGCTGAGTCTGTCTTCTGAGTGGGTAATTACAGCCTGTCATGGGGCGTTACTTTCTAATACAGGCAAAGTGATGTGCCTGACTCTGCCGGCAATTTATTTGAAGAAAACCCAAGTTGTATCTCACCATGGGGAAGGGAAAGCAAACACATCAGCTGTTTCTAAATGCCTCTATTATTGTTTATTCAAATCGTTTGGGAGGCGCAATGGGGGTTGGCAATTTTATGCATTTCTTTGAATACAAATTAAACTTTCTTAAACTATGTTTCTGTGCCAGTCATTTGATGTTTAATCGTGGTGTCTGAACTCTGCAGAGATGCTTTGGTTTGATAAGTGATAATGATGGGAAAGCTAAGGTGAGCTGGGCGTGCTCTCCATTCTTTCAGGCCCGCGCTCTTCATCAGTCTGTCCCACAGCTGTCGCTTCCTACACCCCAGTGACATCCATCAGACATCCATTTGAAAGTAAATGTACTAGAACCAGACATATGCATAAACGCTGAATGTCTCCTTTGTTCTTCTTGCCAAGAAGTAGATGGAGTAATGGGATGTGAGATTATTGATTCAGTGCGGCATCGCTGTTCCAACTTTTTGCTTTTCAAGAGGCCTGCTTGATGTGGTACGCAGCAGGTCTGACATTGAAATGTCAAAGCCATTATCTCAAATTACTAAGGCTGAGGATGCGTTTAGTGGCCATTTAACCATGCGATGCTCCCCACAATGCAGACAATCATTTGGTCGGGGCTGCCAAAATCTGCCCAGTCTCAGGCTGTTTGTGGTCTTTGCAGTTTCTTTGAGATCCTGCAGTAAATCCGGCCATGTCACAAATGGTGGACTCACTGTGGACTTGTGGTCTTTCATTTGTACGTTCAGAAGAGGTTCTCATTTATCATTTTGTGGAACAAAAGGGTGCCGTGGTCTTGAACAAGACTTCACCAGTCAAAAACCCACAATTCTTTGCCAAATTGACCATATTGGAACAAACAACTATGATAACAATAATAATAATAGAACTTTGTTAGAAACAGTAGTTTTCAAAATTTAAATCATCTGTATGAAATTGTATCTATGCATAGTTTGTCATTGGATAAACATGTTTGATTTTTTTTTTTTTACATTCAACTTCTGAAAAAAAAATTGACATTTATTGAAAATCACCCTATTTCGCAATGTTAAGAGCTTAGATTTTACCGGATCCACCCCTGGATCCAATTCTGCACCAAAATTTAACAGGCTCTTCCCTGGGCAATGCCCTACCTTTCCATCAGGTGTTGTCAAAAGTGTGTTTAGCCAATCAAGGTGTCAGATTTATTTTCTATTTTTCATCTTACTGGTCAGGTCAAGTACACAATGTGATTACTTTGTTTCTTTTCTGTTTAATCTTACACTTCTAAACTGTCCTTGCACCTGTTTCACCCGAGATTACAGCTCCTACACATATTTTCAGAAACTAAGTTTCTACCAACATCCATGCTTGTAATCATGTACACTTGTGCCATACACACACATTAGAACGCACACTATAAAAGCTTGGACATTTTATCATACGTGGTTCTTCTTATCAGAACTGCTCTGGTGTCGTACAGACAGAATTCTGTAAGCTTGAACCCTTGCTGGCAAGAATAAAACAGTGCTTGGACTCTCGGCGGCTTTTCATTTTTACTGTTCCAGAAATTCCACCACACAAGGACAGATGGAAGGAGAGATGGACAATATGTAGAATGGTTGTAAAATATTAAAATATGGGTTACAAAACCAGGATTGGGAGCGATAGGCAGGATTGGATTGGGATCCTAATTTTTACCACGACTTTAAGGTCTAATGGGAGTATAGGATGGCCAGACGAAAATGGCAATGATGCCAGAGGTGGGGCAAATAAGTCTGTAATTATCCACTGTTTCTTTATGCCAAGAAAATTATGAAAGAAAAAATTATGTTTCCTTAGTTTAAGTTAATTTTAATTAATATTATATTGTGCAGTGCAAAGGCCATTGGCTGCAGCTCACTGGGAAAAGTCCCACCTCTCCCAATGGCCAATCCGACCCTGACAATAGGGAACCTACCATTAGCTAACAAGCTGTTTTTGTTGTTACCATGGTGAAAGATACATGAATTAAGTCCACAGCACGAGCAGAGAGTATCCTACAGCGAGTCAGGGCACCCATTTCCCATCAACATGTTTCCTGTCAGGAAAATGTAAGCGTATTGGATCTATATCCTAAATGTGTTCTCAGCAGAGAGACATTTGCTGGACGTGTGTTTGAAGACAGAATTGTTTCTGGATAAGTTACAGAAAGTCACATCACTCCATATGTATCAGCTCTGAAAGAGTCAACACAAGCCGATGTGCTGGCTGGTGAATTTATGCTCGAGCTTTTCCAGCAGGAGGCAAGAAATGGTACGGATACAAAACAGTATCAGCTTTGACTGCAAGGCCAAAGGTTTGATCTCCCCCCAGTATTCACTGTCAAGATAAGAATATCAAGTAAAATGTATAGATTTTTAAATCCATGCCAGAGATTATTCATGGTACAAGAATACAAGAATTGTAGCTACTCCAGGCAAGGATTTATGAGCTGCTGCAGAGAGGGTCAGGAGAAGCAAACCCTGTAGCCTGAGTTATGACACATATTCCTACTTGTAAAGTCAAGGTCAAGATTACAGCAAGATAAAGGAATTAAGTGTATCTTGTGCAGCATTTTATGTAGGTAGAAATCTGGGTTGACAAGTCACCTTGTCCCATTGTAAATGTGGTTCCATTTACACCTGGAATAAAAACACAATCACAATCTGGTTTATCAGGATAAGGAAAAACACACAGGTTAACTAACGCCTGGAATCTGAACGTGATTAAATCTGCCGCAATGGAGGAAATGCCCAGGAAGTCGTTATTCTCGTAATGTATCTAGATGGAGATTATATTTTAATGGCATGTGTAAATGGAGCCTTTTACAGTGTCATCAGTATGGATTGCTGATTTTGAAGCCATCCTTAATCAAACTGAACTGCTCTGGATATTGGCTCTTGTAAACAGCCAAATATAGTTAGTATAAGCCAGATGATGCCGATATGCTTGATTCAATTAAAAGAGTAAATCGCAGGCTAACGAGACTGTCAGCTCCGTGGGATTGGAGATGCAGTAATTAGGTTCGTTGTCACAGTTGGGTTGAGATGGGACAGGGCTAGGCTGAGCTAGGCTAGTGAAACAGATGAGTTTCCTATTCTGATCACACATCTGGGAGCCCAGACAGCTACTAATTCAGCCAAAAAGGGCTTTCCATTCTTTAGGGAAAATGTGTTCTCTTTCCATGACTCCCAACACTGATACAAAACTAAATACTTTGAATTGTACTTTCACATTAGTTCTCATCTCATTCATCCCATTCAGTACTTTTGTTTGTTGAGTAGTAGCACATTCAAGATTAAAACCCTACTCAATGAATTTCTATAATCCCAAATACAAAGTAATATAAAAAGTCTGAGTTCTCCTTGTTGCAAAATTCACCAGAAACCTAACACTTAGAACCTTTTGATACCATAAAATTGATAATGATGTGAAAATTGCTAGATATCAATGGGTAGTTTGAATGAATGCCGTGATGGATCGGTGGATCTGAGAAGGCAGAAATATTCTCTGCTGAGTGCAACCCAGACTGTTTGATTGTCTTTATGAAACACTTCCTAGATATTATATTCATGACAAAGCATATACGACAAACAGAATGTGAAATCATGCAGCAGAAAGGTAGTTTACCTCTATAGACTCACAGCCTGCCTTGAAATTCTCTCCAGCTAATGCAATGCTGATGCATGACTCACCTTAGCCTCCTCCTCTGATCTTCAGTCTATGTGACTGCTGCTAAGTGGGTTATGGAGACGCACTGGGGGGTCTCCTCTCAACCGTGACATAACAACACACTCAGGCACTGATGGGAAACATACCTGTTTACTGTCTGCAACAAGCAGTCAGGTAGTTTTAAGTGTACCTAAGGCACCAAGAGTGGTCTTTGTATCGGATGCGGGGNTATTCAAGATGATGGTTTCGCACAAGCTCTTTTGCTCTTGCATAGTTATCAGAAGTTGTGTGTACTCGTGCACGTAAACACCATTTCCAATATTTACTCGTGCACTTGTTTGCATGTAGTTGTTTGCACGTTTGCTTTATAGCCGCTCAGTACAACAGCTTTCCCAAATATACACCGTGACCTTTCCCCCAAAGGCTGGAAAACCCCAGAGGAAATTTAAAGGACCATACCGGCCATTTTGCATGTTTGAGCCTAATATATTCAATTTTCACACACGTAGCGTTACTGACATTTCCCAAAGCATATTGGAATGGTGAATTATTTTTTTTCCTACCTTCCAGACCGCTGTTGCTTTCAGTTCATTCTGTTATGCTGTTAAAATCCATTTGTTGATACTTGCAATGTTCTTGGGATAGGTAATCCTTCATCACCAACAAGACATGCATTCAGGTTTTTTTTAGAAGTTACAGAATTTTAGCATCTAAGCTCAATAAAAAGCACAGCGTGAATGTATTGGGGAATATAGTCTCAAAAGAAGATCTGCGTTTATCAAAAAATTTAAACAATCATGACTTCATAAGGCTGTGTAACTATTAGCAGGCAAAACGTTGATTTTTAAGGTGGGTGTATCACTTGAATATTTGATTTTGAAAGATTAAGAGAATTTGCAAAATATCAGGAAAGCTGAAATACGGTTTTATCCTTTGGGAAATGATTGTCAGTAATGTAACATATGAAAATTTAATATATTAGGCTCAAACATGCAAAATGGCTGGTATGGTCCTTTAAGGCTGTTCTCAAAGACAACAGACACAGTCAGAGAAAAACTATATAGATCGCATTTATTCCAGACAAGTTTGGGCAAGCCTTCCTTATTGGTGCACAGAAAGTGTTCATGGACTGCTGGTTGTGTATGTGTGTGTGTGTGTGTGTGTGTGTGTGTGTGTGTGTGTGTGTGTGTGTGTGAGCATGTGAGGTGTATATTGTGCATATACTGTATATATGCACTGTGATGGAACACCTTTAAAGTAAAAGTGCTAATACCATAACGGAAAACGGTTAATTACAAGCTAAAGTCCTGTGTTTAAAGTAGCTAAATAAGTGTTAGCTGCAAAAACCAAAGCACTCAATGTGAAGAATGAAATAATGACATTTTTGTAGAAATTAATAAATAATTTTACAAAATTGCAGATACAGTAGGTGCAAAGTTTTACACTCAAAATTGTGTCTCCAAAAACTGATACTCCAGAATTTGGGGATTTTTCATGATTTCAGGTCAGCTGAAAGCATAGATTTTCCTCCAAACAACATTAAATTCTCTGGCCTCTTCTCACTTCAAACTTTCAAGGTTACCAGAAAACAGCAACATATTTTTTGCTTATTTCATATTAAATTTAAAATTGAAATCTGCAAAATCACTAGCAATGGAAATACTCAAAGAACCAGCACCTCAAAACTGTACTTACAAACAGTACTTGATTAAATGTAGTTACTCTCCACCTCTGGCATACACAGGTGTGTGTGTGTGTGTGTGTGTGTGTGTGTGTGTGTGTGTGAGTGATGTCAGCAGAACCCCAGGGGGTCTAGCAGGAGCTTGTTTGATTGCAGCCTCACAGCTGGCTCATAATGTTAGCCAGCCAAGCTCTCAGTGTGAAAGAGAGAGAGACACGGAGAGGCAGAAATATGAAGAATAGAAGAGGATGATGACTGGATAAATAGCAGGGAAAAGAGAATGACAGCTCATGCGGCTTTAGCCCTATTTTAACCTCATGTAGAGTGAGATGGGGGGAAGAGAATGTGTGGGAAAATCAAAGGGAAGAAGGGAGGAAGGAAAGAGGGAAAAAATGCCCACACAGATGGTCTTGCTGGGGTTTACTGTGGGATATAAAGACAAGCAGAACCCCTCGCTCTGCTTAACTGCTGTGGTCAAAGCCTCATGCTGTTGGGCAATTGGGCAACGGCATGGAACAGCCAAATTTAGAGTCAGATGGCTGGATATCACTGAAAAGAGGACAAATAGAGAGAGGAAGAGTGAGAGAGGTAGAGATAGAGAGTGACAGTGAAGGAGACACCGATATAGAATTTACGCATAAGTGATGGAGGGGGGAAATAAATTGCTGAAAGGCAGAGAGAGAAAGAAAAAGATACAAGTGACTAAGAATAACTCACTTATATAGAGGAAAATATACACATACACACACAATTCCAGTGAGGATTGCTGTCAGGCATCGCTGTATGCAGTGTGGGAAGATTCCAGAGTCATCTATTTTGGCTCGAGTGTGACTGTTCAGAGAGAAAATTTACTGAGGAAGAAAAGGAAGCTGAGGTAAAGAGAGACAGAGGGATGAAGATGGGCGAGCAAGCTTAAATAGACTGGGGAAGATAGAGAGAAGAAGAGAAACATGAATGACAAAAGAGAGAAGAAGGAGAAAAATCAAATTTGTAGTTAGAGATTTGGCTTGTCAGGTGAAGTGTAGAGAGGTTGGAAAATTTTAATTTAATCTGTTATTTCATCAAGAGGATTATTATTTTGTCAGTTATGAATTACTTTTCTACCACAGTGACACAGCTTATGAAATCAGTATGGCAGTTTTATCCTGTAGAGTGACTTTACTGTTTCCACAAAGTCACATGTTCCATCGCGAGTAAGACAGCGAACGCCTCTCTGTATGCCTGTATGGGATCTCAAGGGGGAAAACCAATGATACAGATCATGAGTGAAAATTAAAAAAAAAAAAAAATGTAAAATGATTCTTCCAGCAATATGATCATTAAAATGAAACCCTCTCTCTTAAATGGATTATTAGCTGCTACATCAGATTTTAGATTACCTTTCATTATGGTAATCTCCTCCTCCTCACATTAGAATATCCTCTAAATTTTGTCAAACCTTTTATTGCCACTGAAGGTGAATGAAAATGTAAATGAATTTGTCGTGTTAAATAATAAAAGGTAAATTGTAAGTAAAACTAATAGTCATGTCATGGTGCCAGGCTTAGAAACAGGAATATGCTAAAGATCATGAATCAAGCATGAGACCAGTCAATCCATCCTGTCACCTGAAGGCCTCATTGCATTTTAACGGACGGAATATGGAATGAAAATTAACTTTGGCTGATTATTTGATTGATTTCTTATTCAAAGTACAGATGAAGACTGCAATGTTTTTAAAACAGCACTTTAACAAAATTGTCTTTGTTGGCCTTCAAGGACATCGTCCGGTCCCTGGTGTTGTATGAACAGTTTCTCTTTTATGATTTTCTTGATGGGTCTCTGATGACCTTCTTGACCATTAATCTATGCCTGGCCTTCTTCTCCTCTTTCTCATAACTGCTCCTCCTCTCGTTGCAAAGCCGGTCTTTCAGGATGAGCTGTTTTAACACCCGGCCGTTGATCATATTTAGTTTAATTACCTCTGCGTGGACCAGAGGAGCATTAGAAACCCACGATCTGGTGCATTTTCAATAAATTGGTGGAAACAGTAAACGGAATGGCTACTCTGTGATGCACATTCATCCGTCCGCTGAAGATTTATGTAGGAATGACCTTTGTATGTCATCTTTCTCACACGCAGGGGGAAAGAAAACAGAAATCCTACAGAAATCCTTTAGATGTGAGGTTATCAGTGAAAGGATTCTTATGCATGCTGGGGACCTGCTTGTTTGCAATAGTGAGGCATAAATAATTCAGGTTCATGCCATAGCTACACAGGTTTTCCATGTGTAAAACCATGTCTAATCCCTCTGGAGTTCTAGTGATCATTTTTTCATGCGTATTTCTGTTCACATGAGGCTTTAGTGGAATTCCATAAATCCTACAATGCAGGAAGTCTCAAATTAAACATGACAGAATCAGATGGACCACCAAATGAGACGATCAGATGTCTTACTAGCCAAACAAAGGGGTAGATCGGCGACCTGGGGAAAGAAACATCTCAGAGCTGTTGTTTTCTGAATATATAGTAGTCCGTATTTCTTTTTAATGTGAAGGCAAGACGTATGCTTGAAAGAAAAATGAGTCTATAGCCTACCTCATATGACACAAATTCAGTGTTTATGTTTCTAATATTGTTCCCATTTTTCCCCTAGTTCCCTCAACTTGTCATGATAAGGTGCACATTTTTTTTTTTTTTTTTTTTTTTTTACAGATGGCTCATATTTAATGTCAAGAGAGGTAATGCAGGCATTTTTTTTTTTAATACATTTTTAATGAGGAGAAGATGAATGGAAGTTGAGTCCTGACCTACACCAGTTGCTATGGCTCTGCATGTTTTCTTTATTTACTCATCAATGATTTTTACCAGCTGCTAAGAGATTGAAGTTGCAGCATCAGGGACTGACTTTTATTACCCAGAGGTCTTTTGTATTCCTCGCTGTCCGCGGCAAAAAGCTTTCTATTGATCGTCTCAGACCAGGCAAGGCGATTTCGAAATGTACGCGGTGAAAAGACACTGAAAAGGCATGACTGTGTTTGCAGGAGCGCATCAACCTCTTCAAGTCAGGTGTTAACTATATAGGAATTGACTGAAATGAAGGACATGATTTCCTATTTTGTTCAAATGCTCCTGTGCACACTTGGGTGAATTGTGCGCGTAGTTATTGGCTTGACCCTTGTGCTGTATTACAGAGAAATAAGTCACTGAGGAGATTCTCACCATGAAAGTGAAAACAGCTTGCGCTCAGTGATGCTGCAGCTGTGGCAATACATATGGATGTTTTGTGGACTACCAGTGTCAAAGAATTTTGTGTCCCAAGAAAAATAACCCAGAGTCCCTCTCCCGAGCCTCCCAAGCTGGAAGATCCCAAGACATTCCCAAGTAAGATCTACAATCCCTCCAGGATCTGCACCATGGTCTCCTCCCAGTTGAATGTTCACAGAATACCCACCCAGACAGGCATCTTTATGGCAACCTGATTGGATGCCCAAACCACTTCAGATGGCTCATTCCAACACGAAACGCCAAATCTCCCTCCTGATGACAGCCTCAGGTCTCTTTTTACCATGACAGTCGGAGCAGCTTCCAAATCGCTGATCCACCCATCGACCTCACGTTCCATGCTACTCTCACGCATGAACACAACAAAATGCATTTGACAAGACAAAATACTTGAACTCTTCTACTGGCAGCAACTCATTTCCCACCTGAAGGATACATTCCATTTTCTAGCAGACTACCTTTGCCTCAGACTTGGAGGCACTGGATGATCTTTATCGCAGCTGCTTCACACTCAGACCACCCCTGCGCATTTTGGAGGTCACAGCCTATTGTCATCAACACAACTACATCTGCAAAAAAAGTAATTATTGTTGAGCAGAACACAAATAAATTTCAGCCCAGTCAGTAGTGCTGCAGGCTCTGTGTTTATTTTCCTTTTCTCAGAAGTTGCAAGAGTCTGATTTTGCTAATGGATGACAAACAGATTTTCCTGTAAGGCATCAAAGGGAGGAAAAATTAAATATATCTCACTAAATGTACAACTGTCCCCAGTGGCATCATTTAAAGATCTGCGATATACGTATATTGCCCATAGTCTGAGCGGTAATTAGTTCAGCTGCTATATCATCTATTTGTACAATATCGCCAAGATGTTGTCCTTGTCAGCAGCCTTATTAGCAGCCATAAATAGATGAAGAAGATACATATGATACCAATGTGGCCTAAAATCTGCATGCATGCTTTCCATTGCGTACGTTTGTTGTTCAGTTATTGTCTGTACTGCGATTAAGCCAAAAAAAAAAACCAAAAAACAAAAAAAAAACAACAAAGTTATAAACATAAATGGAATTAATAGGGTTCTGTCATTCACTGAATGCATGACTTGTTGCTTAATTGGAAGCATACCAGGTGAGGAAATGCTTGTGACGATTGTAAACCGATGGAGCGTTTACATGCTTGAGTGAATCGATAATCTAGGTCTATTACTAGTCTATCATCATAGATTTAAAGCGATTTTGATCTTTGATCTTGGCGGACAAATCGACTTATTGTGAATTAGAATCAAAGTGTTCCTGCACTTGTGCGTGTGCTTGCATGTTATCCCGTGCTTTCCTGTGTCACAGCAAGGGAAAGGTCAGGCAACACCTGATCCAGAAAGTGAGGAATGTGCAAGCATAACATTGTCCTGCTCTCCACCCCACCATTCATTTCCATCAAGACCTGTAATAATGCTTGTACTCGGGGCTGAAATTGCTTTCAGGTGGGGAGAGGGCGGAGGGGGGTGTTCTGTGTGAGTGATTTTGCTTTTTTTTTTTGTTTTTTTTTTTACGTGGGGGTAGTTAGTAGCTACAGCCTGTGTCCAGTCTCCATGCTACGGTCACATTACCAAAATGATTTATATGTGCAGAAAACCAGGGCAGTCCTCGTAATAGAGGTTTGCAACAGCATGACAGAGTGGCCTCCTGCTAGACTGCATTTCCACACTCCTTCATTCTTTTCCTCCAATCTCCCCCTCTTTCTCTCCTTTAGCCATGCGCAAAGCTTTGAATTTATTAGTGCCGTGACATGATGAATTATGCACTTGCAAATTTTGTTCACAGCCGGCTTTTCGGTTGGAGCAACAGCATGGTGTGGTAAAATATTTATCTCCCTTTCGACCTGAGTGGCTGTAACAGGTGTGTTTCCATACGAGGGTGAGATGAGGGATCCTTTGCTCCTCCTACAACGCAGGTCTACATTGATAAACAGGAATCCTCGTGATTTCTGATTCAAAAGAAAAAAAAAATCATTCTTGTTAATCTGCATGCAAACCTGCATGCATGGTTGTGAGGTAATTGGTAGCTTTTATTCGACAGCATGCTGATTGACCCGCCTTGACATTTTCTACAATGTCACATCGGCTCGTCGGCCGCACAAGGTTCTGCTTGAGAAATCACAACCAATCATGCCAATTTATGCAAAGAGCTCTTCTGAATGTGAAGGGTTGGAACTGCAGCTCGGGATCAGTTGAATCCCAATTATTAAAAATTTAAAATATTCTCCCTCTGAGTCACACTTAAGGTACAAATACATTGATTTCCAAAAGGCTCTTACAGGCAGTACACTGGAATGTCTGGATGGTGTGGTTCTTGCACCCATTCAGTACTTTTTCTGATCACAGCTGAGGTGGAGGTGGGGTGTTAAAATGGGTGATTAAGCAGTCGCTGATTGTCCTTTTGAAATATGTATAGAGAGCTATATGCTGTATCAGCTACTATAACAGCATGGTCATCAACATTCATTTTATCATTAGGACAAACCTGCCCTTACTCGGCACTTTACTCATTTTCTTCACACAGAAATTGGCAGATATGAGAGCTTCCATAAGACAAATCTCATTGAATACATATCATATACAACCTGACCTCTGTTCAGTCGCGTATCTTGTTTTATGACGGAAAACTTTTATTTTATTTTCTGATAGTAAGGAATAGGAGGTAAGTGGGTTGTTGAGGGTCCGGTTGTTCAGGTTTTTATAGTTGACTCTTTCCAGTGAGCTGGATGAGCCAGATTGCAACCATAAATGAGTCACACTTTCCATTAGGTGTCAGTTTTTTTTGTATTATTAACCCAAAACTTGGATAGGGCTACTAAACTCAGTTACCTGACTGTCTAAATCTATGCAACTTGCAAAAACCGAATGACTTTTTACTCACTTTAAAGGACCATACCATCCATTTTCATGTTTGAACTTAATATATTCAAATTTTATACACATAAGTTTACTGACAATAATTTACCAAAGGGATAAAACCGTATTTCGGCTTTCCTGATAAATCTTTCAAAATCAAATATTCAAACACCTTAAAAATTGATGTTTCACCTGTTAATAGTTACACAAAATGATGAAGTCATGGTTGTTAAAATTTTTCGATAAACCAGGTCTTCTTTTGGGACTATATTCCCTGGTGGAGACATACGTTCACTCCATGTTTTTTACTGCGCTTAAACGCTAAAATTATGAAACTTCGAAAAAAAAAAAAAAACCTGNCAAGTTGATTTTAACAGCGTACCAGAATGAACTGAAACCAATGGTGGTCTGGAAGGTAGGAAAAAATTTATTTAAGTCACCATTCCAGTAGTATGCTTTAGGAAATGATTGTCAGTAACGTTATGTGTGTGAAAATTGAATATATTAGGCTCAAACATGCAAAATAGGTGGCATGGGACTTTAGGAGATCCTGACCAATGAACTCCATAAGAACATTGGCATGTTTGAGATATTTATAGTAACGAAGTAAAAAAATATTTAATTTAGAATTTATTAGTTGCCTTTATTTAGGTGAATTTTATTTTTTTGAGCAGGCTCACGCTGCCTTCTGGGTATTGTAATTTCCGGTGGACACAAATCACTACGCATCACTTTTATTGTACCTGCCAGGTTTCTGTGGCCCCCCCCCCCCNCCCCCCCCCCCACACTGCTGCTCTTCTCTGATGAGGGTAATGCTGCCTAATGCTGCGACTTCGGAACTCGGATTTTTCTGACTTTCTACTTGTAAAAATGCGTTGGAAGGGCACTTGAAGTCGGAGCTCTGACTGGGAAACTCGGACCAAAATTATCTATCCCGTCTTCACGAGTATGACATCATTCAATATGGCGGCGTCCGTGGAAGTGAGCTTTGTGAATGGAAATGATCAGCTAACAGGTGAATAAAGTATTTTTTCTTACGTGACATGGAAATAAAAAGGTTAAAATATATCACCAAGTTAACTATCTACATTGTATAACTGTTTGCCATATGTTACGGAGCTCGGGAGGTGTCAGGGAGAAAAAAAAATAAAGTCGTTCGCACGACTTACGGAAGTCGTTCCCACGAGTTAGCTAAGTCGTGCGCGTGACTTACTTTCAGTGAACCGGAAAAAGTAGTATCATTTAAATTACGTTCCAGAGATACCAAAGATATAAGAACGCAGTGTTTGATAGCCAAAAACCGAACTATATCCGCATATTTGAGGCCAAGAAGAATGACTGAAAATAAGGGAGAAATCCGGGGCAAAAGGGAGTGTTGACAGATATGTCACCCTTAGCTTGTTCCGTTCTGAGCAGTGCAAGAAGCAACTCTGAAGACAGTAAAATTATGTTCTTCCGGTTCACTGAACTGTCATTCAAGTAACTCGTGCGAAGGAAGTAGTTAACTCGTGCGAACGACTTTGTTAACTGGTGCGAACGACTTAGTAACTCGTGCAAATGACTTATTTTTTTCCCCCTAACACCTCCAGGGCTCTGTAATTTGCCATTGATACATAAGTGTAAATAATTTCAGAATAGCCTATTACTTCTCTGCACAAATGTTTAATACTGTGATTAATATCATTGTCAAACAACACAATCAAACAGTCCTGTAATCTAACTTTACTTTAGTTAGCATTTATTATTTACTTTATTTAATCTTACAGTATTTATTGGTGTTCGCCATGCTTTTTTGTTTACTTTTGGCTGGAACGGTTTGAGGTCAGAAGTTCCAACTTCTGAGTTCCGACTGGGAAAAATCCGATTTCTGAGGTCTGTCGAATTCAGCACTCGCATATTAGGCTTCCGTGTATCATGTGACATGTAGTGTTTTGGAGATTGTCGCAATCATTTTTGTCTAAACTTTATTATTCTGTACATGTAGGACGTCCTGATGCACAATGAGGCTCAAGACAATATGTGTGTGATGCTGTCTTCAACAGGTATGTGTCCTTTGTTAATTATAAAACATGTTCAAGTAAGTAATTTACCATAGGTAGTAATTTATATCTTCCACAATTTACATCTTTCATTATCTTCACCAGATGGCATAAGTTTATATTTTATATTTTTGTAGTTGTTTTGTTGTGAACTATAAATGTTGTAACTCACAAAAATTGTTTAACATTATACGATCATTTGCCAGTTCAGATGTATATTATTGTAATGTTAGAGACATTATTGGGAAAACAAGACAGTGTTGCTCTGATGCACAGTGAGGCTGAAGGCAATATATGTGATATTGTCTTCAATAGGAGAGTGAAATAAACAGCGAAAAGCAGTTTCCGTAATCTCATCTGTGTCCTACTCGCATCCGTTACATAGGCCTGTTAGTTTTGTTCTTATATGTGTGGAATTGCTACTGGCGTATGTGAGCACCAGTGTGTGTAACTGCTTCATGATAGCAACAACAGCAATAAATACCATTTTTATTGTACTAATTTAATCAACACTCACCATGTTTGTGGCTATATTACACTATGACCCACTGATACTTTGTCTAGGAGAGAAATCCATACCTCTTCCTTTTCAACAATAATCTCTATAATTTCTATGTGTGATATTTGGGGTTCAGAGAAAAACAAAAGCCTACAATACTGCTCTATAACGTGTTTACCACCCACATTTTAGATGCTTGAGAAATTTCCCACTTTTATAGCTGTGCTGTAATTACTTTGACTTGAGGTTATACTGTCTCCATTTGGCCAGTCGCTTAGAAAAATACACCAAACAACAAACCAGGCCAAGTATGTAAGGTACATTAGCAAAAGATGTTTTTTTCAACTGTGTTAAATTGCTTTAGGGTGAAGCTCCTTGGTGACCAACAGCAGAAGACTGTGGATTTTCCATGAACAGAATGGAATACAGATATCTGTATTTTCATATCCAGACTTTGCTGCATGCCGATTTGAAGCTTTCTGTTTGTTTTGAATGAGGGTTTGTGAGAAGTGGAACGTTCTTCACTGTGGAGGCTGCAGACCCAGTGTTTGTCCTGGCTTCCCTGGGCCACAGGGAGTGGATTGCCTATTTGTTGCATCACTGGTTTGGAGAGTGTGGTGGCGGGTAGGGGGAGACAATGCAGGGCCCTTAAGGAAGCCACAGTCTCCAAACTTTTTCGGAACAATTACTGGCTTTTTACACACCAATCCTGTGCAGTTGTGGGGGAAAATACCATGAAATGCAAGGTTAAGTTGGAATTTGTGATATTTTAGTTCTCATTTCTCATCTCATTTGGCGGTGGCTGTTTTTTTTTTTTTTTTTTTTTCACTGGTGATCATTTGTTGGTTGAACAGTGTCTGCAGTATAGTGTCATTTTCTTTTTTCCCTTTTTCTTTCCTTTGTTGTAGTTATGATGAATATCAGCATGCTGAATTCTTATCTATTTCTTATAAAGAAGCTGATGTTGCTCCTACCATTAATGTAAAACGCAACATTTCCTGTCAGGGTGTTTGAAAGGTTGAATCAATATTGTGTCGTAAAATGTTTTAGTATTTATTGGGCTCAAACAAACAAAACCACTGGTACTGTCCTTTGAATGTCGGTAGTCAGACACAGTTACCAGGGCTTGTAATCTGGTTTATTGTTTATGCTCATATTCAAAATGTGACGTTAGCTATATCTAAGCTAACAAACTAGGCTAGGCCGCATCTTGAACGTGTGTTAGTTTTGAAGGAGTCATTCCTATGTTCCCCAGCTCTATATAGCACAATAGAGCACATAATGGGTTAGGGTTATTTTGTTAACACACCCTTATGCATTAACAGAATATTGAAACGGGGAACATAGGACCCTGGGAACATAGCTACGCTTCCGGTTTTGGATTAGCTGCAGCGCTCAGCAACATGCAGAGCATCTCGTGTCGGCGGCGAGCTCAGCGACACAAAAATCGCTTACTGCTGCCCAGTTCAGCGCAATTTTACTACCACTCACACGTAAGCAACCTGAGCCCATTACAGTCATGGATCATGAAACTTAAATTATGTTTACAGTCAGATTGATGCCTTCTTTTAAAACAGTAGCTGCGCTTTTTGGATTTGTGTTGACGACACAATAACTCATTTTTATGACATGTTACTCGAGTTGTAGAAACTTTAAAGCCGGACCCTCTCTAAATTTAATGAGGCCTAAACTGATTAAGATTCTAAGAGAATTCCAGAGAGGTGATGAGCTGCTAATGCCTGAGCCACAGGTACACAACTCTCCTTGCTGGCCAGCAGCCAGCCTTCAGCCGGCCTGCAGACACACAAAATCTAATACAGATGACTTCATCATTTTTGCCTGGTGACCTTTCTGGCATCCTTTTCTACTCCAGTCCTCCCCTCTCCCTCTGTTTCCACACATACACTCCCCCATACACAGCCTTCCCACAGTGGATGCAGCTCTTGCTAGTCTCTCTCTCTCTTTGGTTTTCTCTCTCTCCTTTTCTCACCTTGCCTCTCAGCCTCCCACACCCTCTCTTGTCCTATCCCCCCCCCCCCCCCNCCCCCCCAAGGGCATTATTCATATCGAGGTTGAACGCAGCTTCAAGGTTAAATGCCAGTGTGTGTGCTTTGAGGCTCCACTGCTGAGTTGCGCCTGGTGTTGCCGCTGTCGCTGCACTTGCGGGGGCTGTTTGGCAGCTGCACTGATCACATCTCATCCTAAAAACCAATGGGTCCTTGGCTGCTGCAGCGAGCGACTATAAGCACAAGCAATCAATAGGTTTCAATATGGGCCCGCTGGCGACTGTGAATGAAACTCAATTTTATTTTGCAAGATTGTGCATTTATTAGATGAACAGATATTGATGGCAGAACCCTGTGTGTATGTGTATTGCAGAGGAGCTGCAGTACACACATACACAGAGCCACAGGCTGGATTTGTTTTAATGGGAAAGGCTGTAATTTAACTGTAGATGGATCATTGTTTTTACAAGGACATTACCACCGTCCTGGATTCAGCCACGTTAAGAGTATGTTCTCTTTCACTGATTATTCTTAGATTATTGCTGGCTCAAACAGGCTTGGTTCTCTCATCCAGCACATTTGCCTGTATCCATCAGTCATACTTTATCCTTCTCCATTTTCTCGTCCTCTCTTTGGCTTTTTAATAACTCCTTCCTCGTGGTCGTGTAGGTTGTTTGAGCATCATTCAACAGTCCAGGAAAGAGTTAATGCAATCAGAGAGGATCAGGTGTTTTTCCTCTCTTGTGTCTGATTAGGGCTACTTCACCAGCTGAGTATTCAAACATACATAACCACACACACACACACACACACACACAAAAGTTGTAGACACACACCAGGTGAGCAATCATTCGCTTAGCAGAGGCCTCTTTCTATCCACTCCATCCCTCTCGCCCTTTTCTTACGCACACACACGCTCTCATGCATAGTCATGCATCAATCTTCTCAACTTCCTCTAAAACACACTCATGCATAATTGTTCACATTTTCCCAGTGCAATCTCCATTTTGCTCTAACCTTTCCTCTGCTCCCTACTTTTTCCATCTCTGTTCCACATTCTCTCCTTCACTCTCTCTCTCACACACAACTCTCCTTTTCAGCCCTCGGGATGACGTCGGGTGCTTTCAAGGTGTNACTCTCTCTCTCACACACAACTCTCCTTTTCAGCCCTCGGGATGACGTCGGGTGCTTTCAAGGTGTGTGGGAGCAAATCATCCATGTTTATTGGCCCCAGTGCACCAGGTGTAAGGCTTTACTTACAGGTCCTGAGGCTGATGTCCACTTCAGGGAGGTAGCTGTGGAGAGATTTAGTAGTGTGACTATTGGAAGAGGGGAGACTGTTCGAGTATTATAGGGACTTCTGATGAAGGGGGACAGGTGTAGCAGGCCAGATTAAGCCCCCGCCAAACTATACCAGATATAGTCTGGTCTAGGCCAAAATATACCCCAGGGTTTAAAATAGCCCNCGCCAAACTATACCAGATATAGTCTGGTCTAGGCCAAAATATACCCCAGGGTTTAAAATAGCCCAGGCTGGTTTATACCCTGGGGTATATTTTGACCTAGACCAGACTATACCCCACTAGTCCAGATTATATCCCCTTGTGTTTTTCATAAATTAGTCTGTATTTCAATGTNTTTTTTTTTTTTTTGATAAATTATAAGGTTTGTGTCATCAGGGTTAGGGTTAGTGTTAGTGTGTGAAAGTCTGTGAAATAAAACCAAAAGCTTATATATCCTTGATTATTGTGTGTCTGAGTGTGGGGGTTGTATAATCTGGCCTTGGGGGGTATGAAATAGCCTAAATAACACCCTGGGGTATAAACTGGACTAGCCCAGAATATACCTGAGGTATAAAACAGGCTAGCCCACTTTAACCCCAGGGATAGTCTGGGCAGGGTATATCTTGGGCATTACACTGGGCTCATCTATGCTGGATGGATGGATTTTTTAAAATCTAAAACTAATCCCATACATGCACACAAGTAATGATAAACACACCTCCTCCTCCTCCTCCTGGCCTTAGTGACAGCTTCTTTTATCACGGTGATTCAGTGACTCTGTTTAATTAGACACAATGTTCTTTGGTGGGTCATCTTGCACAGTTTCTTCTCCATGCACAATAACTTAAAGGGAAACGAAACATTACCTGCTGCATATGTATTTGATCTTCACTGCAGGGTGCTTTCAGCATTCGTTCATTGGATTTTAAGTGCGCTTTCAAACCAGAATTGCATTTCACAACTACCTCAGGTGCGCCAGATTGACTGAAAATGCAGCGAGCAAGCTCTGCTGTGCAATTTCAGCTGAATAGCAATGTGACCATCATGTTTTTGATGTGTAAATTTCTCGCCTCGGCGTCCTCGAGAGCTCAACTGTTATCCAACAGCCATCTGTCTTTGGCTGAGATATGTGTGGATCAATTTTATTGAGGTTCATCTTCAGCGCTGAGGACAACCTTGAGTCGAACATGCATGGTGATGTGATGCTCGAACGAAGGCTAGTCAGCTGAGGACAGAAAGACTGAGTTATTACTTTCATATTAGGAGGAGGAAGATGAGGATGAGGAGGAAGTGAAGGTGGAAATGAGTTACAGACTTGAACTCTCCTCCTGTCCTCGCTCATTTTCGTCGCCAAATTACCTCGCCCGTCCTCAGCACACAATAACTGTAAATCACAGCGTGAGAAGAAATGATTTTTGCTATTTCCAAAGGGCAAGGAAGCCATGGTGCTGAATAACAAGATATGGGATTTAAGTGAACCAAAAGCCTAATTAAAATGCATCAATAATGAATTGTGGGGTCTCGGGTTCACGGCCACCCATCCAGGGGTTAATGGATGAAGGGAAACTCGTTTCACTGACATGGTTTCCCATTGACACTGATGCTCATTGTCTCTGACTATGCAGTGAGACTTTTTATTTATATGCTCTTCATTTACTTTGATAAATTGGAAAAAGATTATCTGAATTCCATTTATAAGCTTTATTCTCCTATGCAGCGGACAGAAGGCTCTAAGGTTGTTTCAATCTGTAAGCAGCCCGACTGATGCAGAGAGTTGTTTTCTTTTTTTTTTTTTTTNTTTTTTTTTTTTTTTCCCAAGACATCAAACCCGATTTTGCTTGTCAAGAGCTGTTGTCATAGCGACTCATTGACTGGGTGAGAGGAGTGCGTCTTTCATTTGATGTGGTTAACATTTCAAGACTGAGTGAATGAAGCAGTCTGACAGTGGAGGCTTATGATTTCGTTGATTATATTCCACGACAGACAGTTCCTGGCACCTGAAATGGTACGTCAGGTGGGTTTTATTTTATCGGGGAGCTAATTTTTCTGACTCAAGCAGATTCTCCTGAGCATTTTGGGCGTGAAGCAGAAGCGTCTCATCAACTGGATTTTCACAGCACGATTTCCTTGTTGATTTATGCGCAAGACACAAGATATGCTCTTCGGTTTACATGTTAAGCTTGGATTTGCAAATCAGTTGGATGTGTGATTATTTCAATTGATTTTGTTCTCAGTATAACCCATATACAAAATCTTAGATTATGGATTATGGAGTCAATTTGGAAATAAAACTTTTTAAAACCTGGCCCATGGTGTGAACATCAGTGTTAAAAAGTAAATTAGTAAATTCCTTGATCACTGCATATTTCCCTGTGTTTCTTTTTTGCTGCCATGTTTAAACACACACATTTTTCTGTGAGTACAGTTCCCAAACTCATAGTGCCTCTTTAATTTTGTCACGAGGACAGGCTGTGTGTGTGTATGTGTGTGTGTTGCTGCAGGTACTGTAGATTTGGGACGTGGTTCTTTACCTGCAGCAGGTATCGCTCCTTTCCGCTCAGGTCAATCTGCACAGGATGGGAGAACACACTCATGTCCGGCGAAATTTCATGGCATATTCAATTAATTTCCTTAGAATTTAACCCAAGAGAGACAGAGGAGAGAGAGAAAGGAAATATGAAGAGAAAGACGGAGAAAATGCATGTATGTATGCATGTCAAATTTATACATGACTTGAAATAATTTTCCATACATTTTCTTTAGCTTGAGAGTCCCCACTGTTTTGCCACCATATATGATCCTTGTTACTGATATCTGGACAAAATATTTACTTTTACTGACACTGTATATGTACAGAAGAAAACGACTTGACCTGCTTTTAATTTTCAGGAATCATAAGTTTATGAAGTGCATTATTATTAGTCTTCATAGCTCATGGGGAGGTTTTGCATCAGCCAAGTTACCACAGTACAGAGAGGCCTTGTTACCATGGTAACCTGCTCCGGGATGACTTTTTTTCCTCAAAAGTTTTCAAAGCATCTTATTTCAAAGTATTCAGCATTACATCTGTTTGCCTCAGTCTCAAACCAATGATGGTGAAATGTAAACTCATGACCGACACAGGCCAAACTGTATTTTCAGACAGAATTAATGTGTTATCAACTGACTTATTTTATTATATAATTAGTAGTTTTGCTGTCATCTTTACATCTTTATTGTCATTTTGATTATTTCAGCCTGCTATAAATCACATTATATTGCTTGTAGTCATTAGTGAGTTTTCTCCATATCAATTTCAACTTAGTTATAATAGCCAGTATTTTATACAGCAGATGTGATCTCCTGTCTGTTTCCGTATTTTATTTTTCCTTATGCTTGCTAATGAAGTTCAAGATATTGTCAACCAGACTATTTTTACAGCAGCTATGAATGTTTCTGAGAAATTAATTTGCTTTGCATCTTTAAGAGTGACACAGTGCTGATCCTGGTTTACATTATTTGCTGAGTGTCACAATATGCTGCATGTTTATTAGCCTCCAATGATGAAAAGCCGCAACCTGAGATATGAATTATCATAAAGACATTACGTCTGTCCTCTCTTTTCCTGTGAAAAAAACAAGCAATTAGTAAGATGTACATAAACACAAAGATACATAAGGATTTTTTAAAATATCATTGAATATAATTTTCCAGTAACAGTGTTTTAAATAAATAAAAGCATGCAAATCCTCTAATGCCACTTAATAGCCTTAGCTTGGAATGGCAGTAAACTGTATATTTAATGCATTTAGCCAAATCTTTAACAAAACAAGTCATGCAAGTGGAATTTCTCATAAACCCATACACCTTATTGGATTATTTATAATATTTGTACAGTTTGAGTCACAATCCTCAGCTCCAGATAGAATATGAATACAAATACTAATATTATCTGAGAGCTTCTTCCAGTCACTTTTCCTATAATTAATGATGTTTTAACATAACCACCAGCCATTATTGTGTAATCCTTAGCAAAACCAGAAAATGAGGGAAAGGGAATGATTCTCTGCAACATTTATTTATGACTTTAGTTACAGTTTTTATGCACATAAAAACTGTTAAAACTTTTCTGCAAATTCCACAAAATAATATACAACGTGACACAGTCGGAAAATCGTGAGGCGCCACAATTCATCCTAATTAGCACGTTTAAACTGTACCTGCCCGATGCTAACGAGGACAATCCCATGTTCTAAAGCAGGGGTTGGCAAACTTTAAAATCAAAAGAGCCATTTTTGGCCAAAAAAAAAATCTGTCTGGAGCTGCAAAACAGATTTGAGCCTTATAATGAAGGTAACACAGCCTATTAAGTCTAAATTAGCCTATCAGCATTACTAATAGGTGTAAATGAGCATTCATTAAAATGTTTTACCACGTGACTCTGCAGTAGGGTAATGGTTATTTGGTATACTTTAACTTGCAGTTCTCTTACAATAATACCATGTTTGTTGCATTTATGAAATTATAGAACTACAGATCATCTCGATATTGGGGCTGTAAGATGTAATTTTGATCATCACACAAGACTGCAGGCTCTCAGTCATCTGTGAGGCGGGAGTGATATTTGGATTTTATGTAGTTCATGCTTGAGAAAACCTGCTTGTATACGTACGTTGATCCAAAGATGGACAGGACTCCAAATGCGTACTTCTTCATATTCATATAATTGTTGGGAATAGCATTCCATGTTTCATACACAGGTTTGTCGGGTTTTGGGAGATTTTTGTTGTGTCCAAACAAACACGTGGGAAAGAGTCTTTGAAGAGAAACAACAGTTCAAAAATAGCTAGGCAACCCAACAAACAAATGCGGCCTAGCAACTTCACCACTCTGGCTTTACTTCGTCACAAAGAAAAAATGTGGTTCCTTTTTAATATGACCACCCCTAGTGGACAGAAATAGAACTTATCACATAGTTCTTTCTTATACACCACAGTTTTCAGTATCACTCCATTTGTGGTTTTGAGTGAGAATGGCCTTCTGACTGGAACATCTTTGAGCTCGGGTCTGGCTTTTGAACTTGGACACCCATAAGTCTTTGTCAGCTATGTTGGCCAGTTCCATTTCAAGGTCGGGAATGTCCGCATTCACTCCTGTGAATGTGGACATGTTTAACAGGGATGGGTCAATGTCGAGTGATGTGACAAGGAAGGATAGTGTAGCTTTTTCCTTTCTGAGCTTACTGAATCTTTCCCCAAATGTAGTTTGCATTCTGATGATCGCATGTTGAAAATAATCACAACTGATGTGATTGTGTCCTTCTTTGAAGTGAAAGAGCATGCCTCTCTGTATAACCAAATGAATCTGTCCATGCACTATTAAATTCTCTACTTTCCTCCGTGACTTTTCTTTTTTTTGGATTTGGAATCTATAGCTAGGGAGACTCAAGACTGTATACATCTGTGCAAGCCACCACTATTGAGGTCCAGCAAAAGGAAAAGGCGCCAGGCGGTAGACGTAGGCTATGACGCATAATTTAGCTGACGAAATATTTAAACTTTTTTTTTTTTTTAATTCAGTGTATAGGCCTGACATTTTTACAATTAGAGAATGTAAGAATCACAACAATGATAAATGAAAATTAAAATGTTAAAATATAACCGTTGTTCATTTCCATATTATTCATTTCCATATAATTTTTTTGTCAAAGCCACAGGGAGCCACTGGAGATGGGCAAAAGAGCCACAGGTTGCCTACCCCTGTCCTAAAGAGACATGAACCAATTACGCTTACAGTCATTATGCTGTAAAACACATATCCAAAAGTAAATGAAAGTGAATTATGATGCTCATAATAAAAAATCTATCAGTTCTAAAACCATAAAAAAAAAGACTATGAAAATACAATTTCAGTCAACATGTACATCTTCAACCATGACTTTGATTTTTTTTTTAAATTTATATTTTGTTTTTTGTTATTGTGCAAACCTGAAGAGTTTCATTTGTTGTCTCAGAACTGACTTAGTGTGCCTACTGCTGGTTTTTCCTTTTTTTTTTTTTTTTTTTNTTTTTTTTTTTTTTTTTTCTCTCCCCCTTTTAGGAATAAACAGTGCTGATCTGATTATTTACTCTGTCTGAGTTGAATCATTTTCTTAGCATGAATGCCATCAATCAGTTTAATTCTCTGCTCTCCTTCAGACAGTCATTGATCTTGCTTTGCCTTTGTTTCACCACAGTTTGAGGCTTTAATATTAGTTTTTTCTTATTATGCTGAAAAATGAAAAAAACTGAAAAATGTTTGGCATAGCTTTTAAAGGTCTCCTTTGTTGCATTATGAACAAGGACGTTCTCGATTCTGCTTCTTCTTCATTTTCTACTCGTTTAACTTGGAAAATATCTTTACCTTTAATAAAAAAAAAAAGTTCAGAAAATACTCAACAATATGCCCAATGTGAATTTTTTGGCAATGCGCTGATAAAAGTGCATTATGTATGACATTATGTTTCATACTCAACCTATTTTGTGAAGCATTTTAGTTATTGGGCAGCTTATTTTGAGAGTTCTTTGCATTTATAATGACCAAAATCTGATGGTTGAAGCTTTAAACTGAAAATGATAGCTGTGTTTATAGTACCTTTGTGTGTGTGTGTGTGTGTGTGTGTGTGTGTGTGTGTGTGTGTGTGTGTGGGCATGCAGGTGAGTGTAAATTGAATGACAGAGGGATATAAACTAAAGATTTGTCAAAAAATATGCTAAGACTCCTGGTTTGTGGATATGGTTATGGGAAATAAATGGCTGTATTGCAGCTTTATTCTGAAGGTTTTCTGTTTGAAATTATTATTACCGTTATAAAACATTTTCTGCAAAAAAAATAAGGTCATTCTGTTGGCCATTCTTGAACTGCAAGAACAGGGTCTGTTTCCACTTTAGTGATTACTGATTACTGTGGAGCTGTCAAGTTTGACACGAGGTTATTCAGGCCATCTGCTAGCGATGCGTAATGCTTCGAGCTGCGGTGTGACACGTATGTTTCAGGCAAGATAACACAGATACAAATACAGAAGAAAGACAAAGATCTAACTGGGCAGTTTGAAATTTAGGAGACAGATTCCTCTCTTAAACGCCAGACAAATCAAACAAATTGGGGATATGCAGGGTCAATCATAAGAGCCAATGCAGCCCCATAAACTAGGAGTGTTTTTGCAGTAACATTTAGGCTGGTGTAGCCTGATATTCCAGATCCATGCAACTCTTTTTAATATCTAAAACCAGCTTTTGTGCATCGTATGACTGGATATATACAAATGTATTGTGAAGATAAGATAATCATCATATCCAAATGGTGGTGTAGAATAATAAAACTTTATTCATACAGTATGGCAGACCAAACAAGCCAAGACAAAATGGCCCAGATTCATAAAAAAAAAAAACAGCTGTAAGGAGTGTAGCATTACCTTAATGTGTGTCGTGATAATTGAGGCTCATTCATAAAACGTCTCCTACGATAGTCAGCGCACCGCTGTTGCATGAAGGCAGTTTTGCTGTGAGGTGTGACAGGTAAAAGCCAATGAGGGGCAGGGCCTTTCTGTGTGGAGTTTGCATGTTCTCCCTGTGTCCGCGTGGGTTCCCTCCGGGTACTCCGGCTTCCTCCCACCTCCAAAGACATGCATGTCAGGTGAATTGAGAACTCTAAATTGCCCGTAGGTGTGAATGAGAG
>VXCM01000528.1:98066-194431 GCA_014773175.1 Lucifuga dentata
CCCCCCCCCGTGACCCTCAACAGGACAAACGGGTTTAGAAAATGGATGGATGGATGGATGGATGTTAATGAGCTGCTGCATATTTACCAGCCACCATTTATTCATCTGGTTTTAAAGCCACAAATCAGCAAAAGAAACATACATTCTGCTTTAGAGATCCTCGTTTTAAAAGACTGACACTGAAATAACAGTTAAACGTGTATTTTAACCTCCATAGTTTGTCATCGCACTGCACTTGGGAGGGGGGGTTGTGCATTTGAGGAAATCAGACAACCGCAGCGCAGCAGGTGAGGTGATTCAAGTGCCTCAACATTTGTCAGGTCGGATCAAAACTCACCATTTAAAAACTGACTAATCAGCTGATTGAGTTTATCAGCGTTCACTAACTAAAGTTCACTTAGATCACTAACATGTGAGGCAAATACAGTTTTAAACGTCGCCCAGATTTCATGCCGCTGAAATTTATCGCCAGGTCTGGTGCAGCGTCCGAGGTCCTATGGATGCTGTACCAGACCGTCATGGTGAAAAGGGAACTGAGCCAGAGGGCAAGGCTCTCAATTTACCAATCAATCTATGTTCCTATCTTCACCTATGGCCATGAGCTTTGGGTAGTGACCGAAAGGACAAGATCGCGGACACAAGCGGTGGAAATGAAGTTCCTCCGTAGGGTGTCTGGGCTCACTCTCAGGGACAGGGTGAGAAGTTTGGACATCCAGGAGGGACTCGGAGTAGAGCCGCTGCTCCTCCGCATTGAAAGGAGTCAGTTGAGGTAGTTCAGGCGCCTAGTAAGGACGCCTCCTGGTCGTCTCCCTAGGGAGGTCTTCCAGGCACGTCCAACTGGGAAGAGGTCCCGGGGAAGACCCAGGACACGCTGGAGGGATTACATCTCCCAGCTGGCCTGGGAACGCCTCGGAGTCCCCCAGGAGGAGTTAGAGGGCCTGGCTGGGGACATGGAAGTGTGGACCGGTCTGCTCAGTCTGCTGCCACCGCGACCCGGACCCGGATAAGCGGATGATAATGGATGGATGGATGGATGGATGGACGAAGCAGGTCTTAATTTTTGCATGCTTGTTTAATGAATAGCTGCCGCAACATGTAAATAAGGAAGTATCATAGTAACGCTTCTTTCAAGGCAAATGCTAAAATATGTCGCTTAACAGGTGTGTATGAATGAAGGAACATGGATGCGCCATGATATTTGTGCATAGCAATGCGGTAAATCATGCGCTACAGTTTATGAATCTGAGCCAATGTGTCTTGTTTTAATAATAGATTGAACCTGTTAATAGTCTATCATTCACCTGCGGTGATGGGTTAGATAGATAAAAGTCTCGTTAAGCTTATCAAAAGATCAGCTATATATTTTACTTGCCTAAACTTCATCAAAATGTAAATGAAAATCCTATAAAACCAGACTCACTGGTATGTATAGGTATGTATACATATATATATATACACACACACACACACACACACACACACACACACACACACACCAGCCACCTTCCTTTGTTTTCTGCCCAAGCTTTCTCTGAACTGCATGCTCACTTATCATGGTTCATGAGCCTTATATGAGTTATAAATATAATGTTAACCTGATTTATGTTCACAACATACCATTATCAGGGTTTTGGGTTATTTATGAGACTGTGTTGCGTTTCCACAAGAAGCAGCTCTGGTCCTGGAGTGAATCTCTGCAGAAAAATCGAAGAGTAGAACCCGCTGTACTACAAGCACAAACATTTGTATTTTGGGCAGTTTCTGTTTCGGCGATAAGCAAAGATGGTATAAGAAAAACAGCCAGATTTGTTTTTGCCTGTCAGGAGTGCGAATACAGGAGAAATGTAAACCAAAGAAATTCTCAAGACCAAATATTAGATTTTTCAATAACATTAATGCTCCCACCACTAATGCTGCTACTACTCCTGCTACCACTGTTGCTGAATTTATTTAATTGTTTTACCAAAATAATTTAAATCTGAGTCATTAAGAAAGGATACTGGCATCTTGAAATAGAGCATTAACAATGTGATTTTAAAAAATTAGTCCAAACATTAGATGCAAAGTATCAGAAGCTACTAAATGCAGCTATTTTTGGCAGATTGCTTTGGTAACTTTAAAAAAAAACAAATAAAAAACAAGCCATTCTCAAATTCCTGAATTACAAACCACTTTAATTAAAGAAGAGATCTGATAGGACATAGTGGTGCTGCGGCTCTAATAAGGACCTTATTTTGAGCTAAAATACCATGATCTGTTGCACATTACGACATTGAGAGACAGCCATGACACATGTAGACTGGGACTTCCAAAAATGGAAGGTGACAGACGGGGAAACTTGTGTTTATTGTGCCAAAGAGGGCAGAATAATGGCATTCTCCTCAGTGCAGATGACTTCAACAATCACCTATCGTGCAGCACTCACAGGTGTTGAGAAAGTGTTAAGAAAAGGTGATGTGCATGACTTTGGATCTGGTTAAATCCTGTCATTTGCATCTAGTGTGTTAGTCCTGTGTTGCAGAAGTGTCTTGTGTCTCGGCACCAATTAATCACATCAAATTCCGTACGCACCAGTCGCATGTAGAAAATAAAATCACTTAAGGTTCTCGTTTTAATGTTCTTTCATGAGGAAATGGCAGATAACTGGAGTATCTTTTAAATCGGCAGCCCCTTTTACACCTTGATTTAAACTGCAATATCTGTATCCCAGTGCATTATCAGAATAAGTCATCTGATATCGGGATTTACATTTACACCTTATATTAAAATGTTAAAAGCGATGTAAGTGTCTGGATTGTGCCTACATTGTGTCCAGATCTCACTTGGCAGGTTGTTAGATGGTTGGGTATCAAAACCCTCCTTGCTGTATTACAAGCCTCATTCTTTATTTTAAATTTGCTAATTTGCTAATTGCTAATTTGTGTTGACCACGTTAAGATGCAGGTAAACATTTATTAAGTAAGTAAGTAAAGTTTATTTATATAGCATCTTTCAAGAGCCAAAGTCAGAAAGTGCTTCACAATCAAACAAAGAAAGAATAAATTCCATAAAACAAACTAAACAGCAAGGCAACAGACAGGAATAAAGTGCAAACAGATGTATAAAACAAGAATTTTACAATAAAACAAGTCCCAATTCAAAAGTAACTTTATTAACGAGAGAGGCAGAAAGCATAAAAAAGGAGGTAGGGTGACGTTTTCAAATTGCAGCTGGAATTTATTTTGCAAATGTGTCCCGTTCACTATGTGAGCCAGATCACATATATGTTGTGTGACAGGTCTCAAAGCCTTCTGTGCACATTTACACATTTCTTAAGATGCATTTTTTTTTTCTTATCTGGATACAGATTGTATGTTAATGCACTGTGTAAATGTCTTGTTTTAGACAGCAATGATGCTGCTGTGAGTCACATTTGCATTAGGAGTGTGGTTGCGCCAATAATACAATCAAATCAGTCACACATGCAGACAAATATTCATCGGCAATGAAACACATTTGAGAGCAGAATAGTATGCACAATGTATTTATAAAACCATCAAATTTAAAATATTACTTTCCATGTTCTGCATATGAAATGTCAGCCTGATTCTGAAAAGAGCTTCATGGTGAGCACTTTCTACACATCCCAGTGTTCATGCTGGAAATGTGAAAACACAAGTACTTACAGTGAAAAGTGAAATGTTTCCTATTATTAAGGAGAGCTTCCTGTCGCAGGAGAGGTGAAAGAGGAGGTGCAGTAAACACACGAGAGGTGACAGTCCTGATGGAAAGGAAAATGGCTGCCTATAAATAACATCAACACATTTGGCGGTCCTTGTAAAAAATGATGATGGAATACATTTGAACCCTGAATGCCTAGTAAAAAGGAATGACAGATATACAGCGTACTGCTAACTGACAATAATTGGCTTCTTCTTAGCTTGTGGTCCTTGTTCATTTTTTTTTACTGAAGGAAGTGATAAAGATAAGGACGTCTGGTGAGAATAATGATCATTTGGGTGGTGGGTGCATCACACAGTTCCATTCCATTTAGGATTTTTATTTTTTTATTGATGATGTGAGCAGGAATAGATTCAGCGATAGGAGACAGTTGTTTGATGAAATTTGACCCTAGAACACATTGGATATACTGCGTCAAAAAAGATTATCGTTAAAACGTTTGAAAAGCACAACTGGTTACATCTGGAAAGCTTCACGCAGACAAGCAGACTTTAAAGGGGACATTTTATATAGATTTGACTTCTTATTTTCACTTAGGGGTCGGGGTCTATTTTGAAACCTTTGCAATGCTTTAATGTGTAAAAATACACTGATTCATTTCTACTCTCCCTTGCTGCGGTACTGATGTGCACACTGAGTGAAAACAGTTTAGAAACGAAGGAAAATTCTTTTACAAAGCCCAACATATTCCCTTAATGATTTACTCTCCTATAACCAATAAGTTTCATTTTGGCTGAAAGATTAATCATTTTCATATTAAAATGTCATTTTGAAATGGAGCAACTTTTACATTTTTGTAGCTGCGATTTTGGTTATGTCGTACAATATTGTCATATTTAGAAAGCTAAAATTCAATGCAATATCATAAAGCATTGCTGCATATAGCAGCTGCAAACCTTATTTAAAGACATGGTTGTTCAATAGTCAATCATAATGTCTTCAGCGTTTTTAGTTGCATTGACCGACTAAAGGTTTGTCATCTTGTCTTACCATTCCTCTGAGGAAAATACATTTGTTTGCTTTTTTGTTTTTATCCTTGACAGTTTCGATTGTATGATCAGAGAGTGGATGTGCTCAGTATAGCATTTATCTGTTATCAAAGAAATCGGTCTTTCTGTAATAAGTGTGTGAAATCTGTTCAAGACATTCAACATATGAATCTCATTTGCAAAGCTGGTGAGAGAAATCACAATTAGATGGTTTTGTTCAGCCTCAGTTTTTAAAGATGTCACTTTTTATTTTTTTTTAGTTGCATGATGTCTCATATTGTGAAAAAAGAATCTTTTCATGTTCTTCCGGAGGTAGAGGATGTTATCCACAGTGTACTATCTCTGCACATGGACACTTTAATCCTTTGGTGGGGGAGTGACTGTGGGAGCTGCTGGAGAAATCAGCCTTGCACTGAGTGACCTTGTTTAATTCAGCACATACATCGCAGCACTCTCACACACACACACACACACACACACACACACACACACACACACACACACAGCCAGAGGCATGAGGCACGAACACACACTGTGTGCATGCAAGCTTACAGTCATGCATGCAGATACACATGCAGGATTTAGACTCACTCTCTCTCTCTCTCTCTCTCTCTCTCTCTCTCTCTCTCACACACACACACACACACACATACGCTAACCCGGAGGATGAGGACATATTTTGTCACTGGTGCTTACGAGTGGATATAAACTGCAGATGAGCAACGTGTGTGTGTATGTGTGTGTGTGTGCTGGTCTACAGAGGATTTTTATTTTGTTCTATGATTATGTCCTTGTGCTGCATATATATACATTACTACTGCATATATATATAATATATATATATATATTGCTCCTGATACATCTCTCGTCACGTCATTTAGGAAAGGACTAGAGGGAATCAGTATCCTGCTGTGATTGTTTCTTCATCATTCATATGATAATGTGGATAGATATGTACAAGGAAAATTATTTCACCTTTATTCGCCTTAAAATACCTTGCCAGCTAGAATAAAAACAATAAAGGCGGGGAAAAAACACACTTCCGTGAAGACGAGCTAATTAAATCGGGCGAGCATTGTGTGGCGATAATGACCGTAATGAGAGATCCAGAGGTTTGGTATACGAGGAGTTGGGAAAACATGTTGAAAGCTTCCTGTATAGAAGCAGCCAATCCAACCGGTGAGTTCCTCCGGTGATGAGCAGAGGCGACCAATCAACTCGCTCATTCGGAGCCTTGGCAACAACCTCCTCGGCAAAGGGAAAGAGAAGTGTGATGTGTGAGAGTGTGTGTGCCTGCGTGATGGGGGGTNGACTGTCTTTGTGTAGTACTGTGTGTGTATTTCTGTGCTGTGCAGTTCCACGGTGAGTTTCTCCAATAAAATCTGTATGCGGGTCGTGTGTGGGAGCCACGGCATGTCACACGCTGCCACGTCTGTTCTGATCTACCATGTGCATCCGAGGCTAAAAGCTCAGCCACTTTCATCCCCCTGACTGACAGATTAATGGATGACCTCGTGAATTCATTATTACAATCTGTCCTATAAACGCAAGAGAGGCGCGGCGACCCCATGCAGGTGTGCGCCTGCATAATGAGGATCGAGCGGGAAAATTTGGCCCAGGTTGGATCAAGTCAGAAGCAGGTGATTGTGGAACAGCTGATGTGCTGGAAAAGGTTTTTTTCCTCCAGCAAAAAAAAATGTTAGATTCGGTTTGTGACTGATGGGAAAGAAAATCAAATCAGTGAACTTTTGGTTTTCTGGTTAGAAATCGATGTCAAACTTTTTTCCCCCGTCAGGATGAACATTTTTCTATTATTGGATGATTTATGCAGCTTTCTGGAGTCAAAAATACAGCGTGCAGGAAGTTTTAGTGACTGCTCAGAGATTAATGCAACAACAAATAAACATAAGGAAACCCTAGAAACTCATTTCAGGGGGATCAAATGTCTCTATAGGCACAGCTGAAGCACAAAGTTTACTTCAAAAAGTTGGCTCCTGGCTGAGAAGATCATATTTACGTAGAGCAAAAATATAGTCTATGCATTCAATTCATTTCTCCAAAATCCAAAACCCAGAATCACATAAAAATCTTATTTAGTATAAGATATACTGTAGATATATAACGAGACTCGCAATGTGTTTAATCAACGTAGAGAAATTGGTGATTACAATGTTTTTACCCAGAACTTTGATACATAGTTTCTTGGCGAGTAACTTTGGGAATTTCCATGTCCTTGGCTCAGACTGAAGGATTATACAGTCCTCTGCGATAAAGTAAATTCTCTGATTCTCTTGATATAATTTCTATAAAGCCCTGTGCAACCACGCGAAAACAAAGCTGAGATACGAGGTTTGCATCCAAAAACTGCAGTTTTATGAGTTGAACTGAGTTCAAAGTGCATTTTAATCTGCAAAGTTACTTGAAAATACTCAAGTAAAGTGTACTTAAGTACAGAAACTTAGCAAATACACCTGGTATCCATCTCTACCAATGTTATTTCATTCCATGTTATTTGCTTTCTTCTATGTTCTGCTGGTGATGCATTGGTGATCTATTTATGCAGATATTATGCTGGATTGTCTTTGATTTTGGTTGTTTCTCATAGTATGGAGTTGATGATGGGTATTTTATAGTTCTTGATGTTGTTTTACCAGATTTTAGTGCCTTTTTTAACATCTGGCTTGGGACCGCAGATGAAAATTAGCCTTTTGGTCTAACTCTGGTTCATTTACAGTTTTTTACTATTGATCAGTGAGCATCGTCCCTGACAAATAAACTCATAAATGGAATGAAATCTCTGTTAAGTCGACATAACAAGTCCAGCATCTACATAAAGAGAATCAACAATTATAGATCATACCAGATAATGCATATAATAAATACTGACCTAAAATAACATGATTGACAATCTACTGTACGTTTTACAAGAAAAGTCTGATTTCATGAGTTCGAGAGATGCAAAGACACAACGGGGACCTTTGGGCCTTTGGGTCCACCTGTCATCGTCCAGCGTGTCACTGTCCTGTCACTCCTTTTTATGCTCTATTGTGCATATTCTGTCTGGTAATAAAAAAAAAAAAAGGTGGCTGAGGGATAAAAAATGACAGAAAAGTACTGTAGGTTTCAGAGCTGTCGAGGTAGTAGTGGAGCTCCTGGCAGCTGATAGTGGGAGCTGACAGGGAGGCGCCCTGCTATCTTTCCTGTCCTGTCAGTGAGCCGCTGCCTGAGATTCAGCCCGTGAGTCAGATAAAGCCTCGGCCTCCCATGTGTGTGGTCTCGCCGTTGGGTGCCAGAGTCCAATTTAGTAAAATCAATATATGTATATAATGAGTTTTGTTTGAGGGTGACATAATGATCCAATTGTTCCAGAAAAGCAGGCATTGATACTGTCAAAAAGTTGTGGCGTGTGTGTGTATTTGGGGTGGGCTTTTTAGATGTGGCTCTTTTTCCTCCTCCTCCTCTCTGGCATCATCCGGTGAACAGTTGTCTGCTTTGATGGGGGTCTGCACTTGTCATTGGCCCACATCATGGAGAGAGAGAGAGAGAGAGAAGAGGGGGAGGAGGGGGAGNCACTTGTCATTGGCCCACATCATGGAGAGAGAGAGAGAGAGAGAAGAGGGGGAGGAGGGGGAGGAGGAGGAAGTGTGACAGAGTTCGCATGAGCACATGCACCCATGCATGTATGTGTGTGTGCCTTTCTGTGATTGTACGTATGAGTCACCCAGCGTGGGGGCCACAATGCATCTGCGCTCAGCTTGACAAATGCGTACCACTTGACTCTATTTCAAAATCCACAACCGTATTCCATATGGTGTCACGTTTACACAACGTGATGTATAGATCCTGCTCCGTTTTGCTGAGGAACAACTGTGATGTATGGAATTGGGTGTTTTATCATGTTTCGTTGTGGCCTACATTCATTCACTAGTCCTCTGAATGACTCAGCTCACACAAAAAGTAAACATATTTTCATTTGATGGTAACTGAGCAGGATTTTTTTTGACATTTAATGTATTTCAAGTGGCAATGAGCGAGTGGGTGTTGCTGGAAATGAACAAGCTAAAAGGAACACGTATTTCTATGCCATTAAATTTAATCATTCATGTTTTAACCTCAGAATTGATACACAATGCTATATCATCAGTCATGCTCAGTTGTAAGTGCTGAGGTGATTATTGTCTATTCATGTGTTGATATTCTAACCAGCTCAGTGGTGAACAACTGCCACCAGCTGGCCAGTTTTAAAATTACATGCAGTTTGACATCATCATCAACATCATTATCATGTCAATAGCATGCAAAAAAGATTCACACACACACACACACACAAACCTTTGACACTATAATCTGTTGCCATAACAGCAAATTGTAAGAGATGCCTGTTCAATACAAATATCACAAAATATAATAGCATAAATGGTAAATTACTTAAGCTTTATTTGGCAAAAATGATGGTTTTAAATAAGTTGAATCCTCAGAACTTAAACATGAACTGTGATTTATTTCCCTTGGACTCTAAATAGCACAGAAATGTTTAAGAGGTTGAGTAAATTGATAAATAATGAAAAGATTTTGCACAAAAGAAAGAATGGATTATTGTATTTTTTTTCTTTATAATATTACAGTATAAGGTCTCTGGCATAAAGCATCTATTTTTGATTGAACTTTAATTTATTTAGACCTGAGATGTAAACAGTAGTGTGGACAAGATGTAACATATTAAAAATCAGAAGCTGGCAGAAATTATTAAAGCATGTGACTAATCAAGTGAAAATCATATTTCCCATTCTGGTTTTTGTTTAGTTTCTGAAGGCTTTATTGGCATGACCATACAGTATCGCCAGAGCATATAACAGGTACAACAAAAAGATAACGAGCTTACAAAGTGCTGCTTATCAGAATATAGTAATCTTTAATAAATAGAAAGCTAGGATGAAGTAATATAGATATATAATTGAGTAAAGGGGATATGTTGTCATTTAAGATTAGAGTAATTCATTGAATTAATTAGATTTGATTAATTAGTTTTCTTACATCATGACTTTTGACCTGGCACCATCTCATCTTCAGTTTGAAGCTCTTTGCACCACAACTTCCCCACATTTGATGCCTGCTGCGCTAAAACGGATACGAACCAGAAGAAATCACATGCTAATAATAGAGCAGGGTCAGATGCAGCACAGAAAATAGCTGGAAGCCAAGATATTCTATTCTGTTTGAGTGAGAATTTAACATCTGGGCATCATAAGTAAACACAGAAAAGGAAAGAAAAATTAATGCCTTTCTGCCTTTGGCATGTGATCATTTCTGATATCTGGATCAAATAATGCAAATCAGCACAGAAAATACATCCCATCAAATCATTCTACATTAACAAGGCTGCATATTTGATATATTGAAGTCAGTGGCTACCAAATATAAATGTATAAGTATAAATGATAGATAATTATGATATTAATACATCATAATTATCTATCCATTATCCATTATTACGATTGCTACACTGGTAATATAAGGTTTCCATGTGCCCCTTTCACCTTCAGGACTCAGGATGTAAGTGTTTTCAGGACAAACTCAGACTTAAAGTTAGACGGCAGTATAGGCGTTGATGGTGAGAAGCAGGACCGCTCTATGAGCAATGATTTATGATTCAATATGTTGCACTTGGAAAAACATCTAATATCTTCCTCCAGGGAGGCTGCCAATTTTCTCTCCATCTCAGCTCATAAGTAGACACATTAACATTTCTTACCTTCTATTTACATTCCTCTCACTTTACTTGTGTGTGTGATCATGTAAATAGAACACAAATGTAACCTATAATCAGTTTTAATCCTCTGCCACATTGATTATGTTCAATATACAGTAATTTCAATATAAAATATCAATACATCTGTGGTGGTTAATAAATGCACATACACCAGTTTTCTCCAGGCTTATCATGTTCCTGCTCTGGCTAAGATTTCCCCCAGTGTATGTGTGTGTTTCTCCACCACTTTCCTGTCTTGCCACCAGTAGCATTCGCCAAGGCTACCCTATTATTCCGCAGCTGATCCGCTACATAACGAGATGCTTTTCTCTCCAGAGACCAACGAGACGAGCAGAGTAGCAAGTGTTAAATCGTCTTGGTCATCATAACCCTTATCTGCACAAAATATAACGACTGAAAGTATCTGCAGCAAGAATCATTCATAGAAACACAACAGGCAACATAATTAACTTTAGCGGAGTCGGTATGTGGCACATCTTTGCTGTAACTCAGCATAAAGTGAAGGAAAATAGGATAAATGGCCCTGTTGATGTATGTATGTATGTAGCGTAATTGCAGCCATCAGAGGCAGCAGCCATTTTATCAGTCACAACAAGAAGCCCCTCGGCACACTGCGAATGAAGAACACGATTCACTCAGTGACAAAGTGCTGCTAATCTCTATATCCATTTTTCATGGCGATAGCTACCGGATACGCCTTGCTCCAGGGAGCGAGTGGGGCCAGGAAAAGGAGATGTTGGATGGAAGAAGGGAGGAGAAGGAGGGACAGAGGGAGGCATGGGTGGGTGGTACGCTAGTGTCAAACATCAGGCGGATGCAGAGAAGTGGGAT
Organism: Lucifuga dentata; assembly: GCA_014773175.1. NCBI lineage: Eukaryota > Metazoa > Chordata > Actinopteri > Ophidiiformes > Bythitidae > Lucifuga > Lucifuga dentata. The sequence continues at coordinate 109,377 of VXCM01000528.1, forward strand.
GATCTATAGTTTGTGCTGCAGGAACAGCTGCTGAGATGCCAGAGGCACGCAAGAGGAATAAATACATTAACCTGGTTAGTTATAGAAAAGCATCCATCTAGAGTGTGTGTGTGCGTGAGTCTGTGGCTGCCACACAAGCTCAGTGATTTGGCTTCAGGCCCTTTTTTGCTGCTAGTGTGTGTGTGTGTGCGTGTGCATGTGCGTGTGCGTGTGTGTGTGTGTGTGTGTGTGTGTGTGTGTGGGGCACAGTAAATGGAAAACACACTCAACAAGGATGCCTAACCAGCCATGGTAATGGCTGGCTTACAGTGTGTTTGCATTTCAGCTAATCACACAACACACACACACGCACACACCAACACTGCATTACAATGCATTACAATACATTAACGACATGATAGAAAATCAGTTGCCTCGAAAGATTAATTGGCCATGACGAGATGTTCATTTCCATAGCAACAATAATATCAAATATTCAGTTTAGATCTACAGCAGCTGCAAATGCCGTTTCTGTGGTATTTTTACACGTCCTGACTCTTTCTCACTGTTTCACTCCTCCAAACACCCACTGGTCAAATCCCATCTATTCTGTGGAGTTTTCCACAGAAAAACAACACAGATGAGATTTCTCCGTCGGTAGGAGAGTATCCAGCCTGGTAAATTGAGCCAAGTGTATAAAGTCGCACAAATGAAGCTAATTATTGATTAAACTGAAGATACCTTATCACCGCTGCGATTCGCTTGATCCGCATTTATCTTTCTTAATTGCATACTGATGATTTTTCTTCACAACACACTGCGATGGAACATGAATACTAATAATAATAATAGTCTATTAGCATTCTCCACATTGCTTTCTAACAGAATGAACTTGAGATAGAGAGGATCTAATCAAAGAAGAATGTTTATTTAAAGAAAAGCTGTATATGCTGAGAGAAACTCATGATCAATACGTTAATGTTGAAACTAAGATGGTTTTTAATAAAAAGTGGGTCCTGATGAACTGGACTCAACAGTTTTCTCTTCATCTTTTTGGTTCTTGACTTATTAAACTCAAACATAGCTCAACTTGGACTAGGGTTTACATTGACAAAATAGCCACCATGGTAAACTGTAAACACGTTTATTATATTAATGCACATACGTAGATCCATTGAAGTCCATTTCTAGGACATGATCATCTTGATGTGGTTGTTAAAGGATTCTGCATTGTTCAGGTTTGGCTCTACAAGTCAAGATCATGAATAAGTCTTAAAAACTGTCATGGTTTCTCGCTCGTTCTCTCTCTCTCTCTGGGTGTGTGTCCCAAAGATGGTCCCTGTTATGGGTTGAAGCACCTAGGTGGAGGTGGTCAGATGCCCCTATCTCCACCTTCATGTTTTCCCTCTCGTGGAGTCACCTGATCACCTCAATCTCACAGCCATCTCGCTGTGTTCCTGCCTTAGCACCAAATTTCAGCTGTTAATTAGCTTTTGTGTATTTAAGTCACTAGTGCGGTGCCTGTTGAAAACATGCCTGTTCGGAACGGGCCGGATTTTATGGCGTGCACCACAGCCTGCCATAATTGTGTTCTGCACGTCCTTGTGAGCTAGCTTTTTTTTCCTTTATGGGGTCAGGTTAAGACCGTGCCACTGGACCAGAGCATATCCTGCCACGCAGACTACTTTTTACCAGCATAGCTCAATTGGAGAACCGCTCATCCAAACAACTTCATATGCGACACTGCACGTCCTTGGGTCCTGAGAAATAAACCTGCCAAATTTCAACTTCAAATAGTGGCGGATTCTCCAGATAATGGTGCCACAGACAGAGATTCCTGCCTTTATAGTTAGATTTGTCTAGTTTCTTTCTGCCGATTGTCGAGAGCAGTTTCCTTTTCTACCAGTCCAGCCATTGCTTCTCCCTCTGTTAGTCCTTTTGTTGTCTCATTTTGTACCTTTTTCCTTGTGAATCTGGTATTGAGCGAAGCCTGTTTTTTAACTCTGCCTTTTGTCAGACTCAGTACTGCCAGTGCATTTTCTTTTTTTTCAGTTTAAAAAGAACAAAAGGTAGATCACTCTGCTCCTTCCTATTTCCAAGCTACTGGTCCTAGAACGGTGGATGTTGACCTTTTTGAATGAAGTAAGATCTCTGAGCAAACCAATACATCTAAGTACCAACGAGCCACAAACTCCTGTGTGCATTTGTGCTGAACTGACACTGAAAAGTTTCAAGTATGAGCACAAAAAGTTGCTGACACCCATGTAAGGATGGAAGAACATACACCAGGGCAAGTTGGACTATTTTGAACATCAAAAAATGTTTTAAATAACAGACATAATTAACTCAAAACATTTCTTAATGAAACCTATTTTAGCTGTGATTATTATTTGCTGAGTAACAGATTTTCATAGATTTCAGTTGTTTTGATTCTTTTCAGAAATTTGAGGGGGCATTTCGATTACCACTGATGCTACATGTACCACAGAGAACCAGTGTCCTAGCACAAGTACTGTAGATATCAAGAGCCAAATAGAATCTCAAAACTAAAATTTCTTCATGGACTCCTCTTGAGAAAGGCATCATCCACCAAAGATCCAACAGTGTTAGGGAGTTATTGTTTTATTCTAACACAGTGATTTTGTCCTTCACCTCAAATATCTCAGAAATGACAGTCATGACATGGAATTTAGCTCAGCCAGAGTTGGTCAGCGACCTCTAATGCAGATACATCCTCTCTTTCTCTCTGTTCTTTCTTTCAGATCATCAGGTTTGTTCAAGAGGTCTCTGAGGTGACAGTACGTGTAAAAACACTGTTAACAGAAAACTTGAAAGAGCATTTATTCAAGCAATATAATAGAATTATGAGTAAAATAACTAAGGAAACACTTTCATATAAAAATCAGTTTAAAGGAAGTATGGGCCCGCAAAGAAGGTCCGTTTATGTCTAGTAAGAGATTTGGGGACAGCCAGAAAGATCCCCAAGCACCTCGTAAGAAGTCAGCACATCACTAGATCACGATGATACCATCTCCTCTCTTGGACTTTGTAAAAAAGCAATTTTCTACTAGCTGCAGAGGAGACATTTCTCCTACTGAGCCTTGAATTCAGTAATCAAGATGGAATGAAACTAAAACATGACTGACCTTTTCAAGACGGGCAGAAGTTTTAGAAAAATAAATAATGTTGGCATCGAGTCTCAGCTGAACAAAACAAGAGCGCAGAGTGTTCGTCTGACAAACATCAAGAAATGTCAGAATGTGAAATTCATCCAACATTTTGGGTATCAGACTGAGAATAAAGAGTTGTGTTACCCTGACTGCGGAAAGTGTTAGGAGGAGCCAATAAAAGGATCTCAAGCTTATACAACTGCAGAGGAGTTTAGACATTCGGCACTTAATATCCTTCAGATATGACATTACATTACATAGAACAGTGTCATCAGCATAGCAACGGAGAACAGTATTTTGTTTCTAGATAATAAAGGAAACAATTACTTCCCAAAGACTAAAAATTACATAAGTTAAAAGGGTGCAGCGAATCAGCTCTTCACTTCCAAATTCCACGTTCAACCAATCGGACGGCCAACCACACAACAAGCTGAAACAACAATTGATCAGCAGATCCACCGTGGAACTGCTAGCTAGTTTGACATTGACCACTTTTTGTTACTTAATATTTTTTTGTAGAGCCCATCCAAATAGAGGCGAAAGTAACTCCCCTTTGGGTGAAAACAGCTCACATCTCATTTCATTTGAAGTTGCACTGAACTGTTTCATTTTTGGAGTCATATTTCTGCGTGTCTTATTTGTGTGTATTTAAAGTTAAATTGAGCATTACAGGAAATGCATCACTTTCTGGTATTTAGCATTTTAAGGAGTGTCGCAAATGAGTTTTGTTAGTTTGGAGTCAGTAGGGAGAATGAAATTTGATCTAAGTGACTGAGCTTTATAAATTGGTCTCTCTCTCTCTCTCTTTGCCTCTCTCCCTCCCCTGGCAGCCATTCATTTGGTTTTTGTGACCTTTTGATAATCTTTTATATATTAGTTCATTTAATGTCTGTATTATCTAGGTATATAAAATATTTAACTTATTTAACTTGTGTGACCTCCCTCCTTGTCAGAACCTTGAGCCAATTTGCGACAAATTTTAAAACACATCTGGGATTTTGTGTAAATTTGGTGTAGAAGACATTAAGACAAAACAAGACAAGACAACCTTTATTGTCTCAAAGGGAAACTTTGTCTTGGACAAAGAGAGCACACAGCAGCCAGAAGACATATTGCCTGTGTGCCATTATAAAGTGCTAAGATCATGGAAGCAAGACTAAAATAAATAAGAAAAGCAATAAAAATGAGATCTAAAAATTGCAATAAAAAACCATTATGAATTCTTTAGTACTCATTAGTACTCAAACTTGTGACTCATCAGTCTTACCTTCCCTGTTTTGACTTGGGACTTGACTTAGGATTTGAGTGCCCAGACTTGAGACTTACTTGTGACTTGCAAAACAATGACTTGGCTGCACCTCTGGTAAACACAGGACATGAAAAATGTTTAAGCTCCTGTGTTGCTGCCCCCTCCCCCCGAAGATAATTTTGTTTCACCTGAGGTATGAGGCTGCTGAATGGCTGAATTGATTACATGCTGCTGTGCACTTCAGACTCCAGGGTAACAATCCGACGTTATTGATGGGACTATTTGTAGCTTGGTGACGTTTACCTTTATCATGTGACATTCACCGCTGTTAGTGTCTATTTTTACTGCTCTATAAAAGAAACAGTCATCCAGCGGGACCTGAGGGAGTAAATATCGAGTGTACACCACATGATCCACCTCCATTTTTTTCCCATGTGCTCCCAGAATCATTTCGCTGACAAACTTGTATCCAGATCCCAAAAGCTTTCATGTAAGCATCGCATTGATCTATATTGGAATGTATTAGCGGTCTCCTACTCTGTCAACTTAATGCCTATTTCACCTTGGTTGCAAGATCCTTCACTTTGAAGTAGCAGTAACTAAAAACTTTTACTGCCCCTTCGCACGAAATGACCTTAATATATCTGTCAGGAGTGGAGAGGTTCTGAGATTTCTAGCTTTTAAACTCAAAAGCTCAAACTCTCTCCTGAGAAAAACTCTTCTGCAGTATCAGGACTCCCAACTATTTCCCCACAAAATAATAGTATTTTCAAGAATGAAGGATGGTGCTCTGAATGTACAAGTATCTTAAAACATTCAGTCTGTAGTTTTTTTTTCCCTTATGTGTAACTGTACTTGAGCATTTGACAGCAGACCTTGCTCAAAGGCACTATTGAAGTAGAGTGTGGCATGTTGGAAGTCAAACCACAAAAACATGTGAACATACAGATTATAAATTCTGTCTTCTTTTAATTATATATCTTTAACTTGACTAAGTTCATTTAACTTGACCTATTCTGGATAGATAACTGATGAACAAAAATGAGACCCTTTAATTACAGCATTTCAGTTTATTTTAACCACCTTTGTTCCTACCAGTACATATATATATACATATTCAGTACTAAAAGACAATACATCATATACACCAATGCTCTCAGAAATAACTTGTGGATAACTTATCACAAATGCATTAGAGGATTTACATAAGCCTTAACATTACTACGAACTTACTAGAACTAAATGGTGCAAGTTTAACGCTCCCTAAATGAAACCTATATTACAATTTTCAAAAGGCCACACAATGACTATTAACATGAGAAAAGAAAAACATTATGTACAACACATTTATTTTGTATATTTTATGTAGAAAAAAGCGAGGATGGTTGAGTCAAAAAAAAAAAAAAAAAANAAAAAAAAAAAAAAAATAATAATAATAATAAAAATAATAAAACATTTTAAAATTCACCCACATCTACCCTCTTGTCTCTAAACTTGCTCCTGGCCTTGGTCCGAGCCTTGAATGCTGCCGCGTTGTACAGATGCTGTGAGAGAAAGGAAATAGTGAGAAAATAGAAACACAGCAACACACAGGAAATGATTAAAAAAAAAGAAGACATTGGATAGAAGAATAAAAGATTTGGATAATCTGTGCCTGTACCCTTTCAAAGCGGGAGATTTTCATGGCCTTCATTGTGGCTGAATCAACCAGCATAGGTGGTCCCAGTTCAAACACGTCTCTGATGAATTCATTTGCCTGGTTGGAGACAGATTTCACCAACAATTACACAATTCTTTCCAACTGATTACTTTTATTGGCAACATTCTTCTAATTCACACTGCTGTAGTGATGCCATGATGTTTTTGTTTTTTTTGTTACTGCTGTGCCAGTGGAGGAAAACACATTTCCTGTTGCATATTACCCAATTAAACAGACCCTTGAGAGATCAAAAGTCTGACTCCTGGTTCTGTTAGATTATAATATATTAAGCTTAAGTTACGCCGTCTGCCCAGCCTGCAGGAGGCAGTTTATCTGCTGCATTATGAGTACTCACATCTTACATTTAAATTGTTGTTCAACGATGCATGTGTTGCAATTCCCAAAGCTTAACATAAGTTTAATTTGCATTAACAGGAAAATAAATTACAGTCTGAGATAACCGCGCTGAAACACTGTGCTCCAAGTGTAAAAAAAAAAAAAAAAAAAAAAANATATCAAGACGCCAAAATAAACACCCCACCCCCCAGGATTAAATAAGAATAAGAAAGTAAATGAAAAGATACCTGTAGGTGGTAGTTCATCCCGGAGCCCACAAACTCTCTGAAGGCATCGTATGACCTCTTTCTGACCCAAGTATCAATGACCATGCGCTCCGTCCCGAAGCGAATGGTCTCAGACTGAAAGTCGCCCTCCTGAGTGAACAGAGGAAGGTGAGAACAATAACCAGAAGCTCAGCACTTACATGCTATATTTAATTAAAAAGTTCACAACCCCAATCCTGAGAAAGAAGCACACCCCCCGACTTCATCCTCGACCAAAACACTGAATCACTACCTTATCACTGAAAACTTTAAGTAAAATGTCTAAAATACAAATGTGTGTCTGGGCTGAACGAGCCATGTTTAACAAAGACAACACCAAACACTCACCTCCACAGTCTTGAGGATGTCTCTGAAGACCGATCGCTGCTTCCTCTTGTCCATCTTGGCTCTGTGTTTGTTGCAGTCGGTGGCCAGTGCATTCAGTTTGTCACACAGTTCATCCCAGTTATCGAACTCAAACTCCTGAAGAACGCAAGGAAAGAGTGCAGCCATTTAATCCCAAAGAAAGGAAAATGTCTACATTCCATGGGGATATTTGTTGTGTGGAAAATTAACCTACAGAATCCAGGTCTCTGGCTAGCTCAAAGAGCAGGGCAATGGTCTCTCCTGCAGCAATTCTCATGTTGACGTCCTCGCTCGCCAGCAACCTGGGTAGTTTGGGCAGGTGTCTGTCCAACAAGACACACGTGTCTCAATAAAATGATGTCTACATCTGCTGATGTGATGCGAATAATGCTAAACTAAATGTTATTACGGTGTTCCGAGCATATTAAATGACTGTTCATACTTGCGCAGGATGTCTTTGAGCTGGCTGGCGGTACAGATAGTGAGTAAGAGGGCCCAGGAGAGCAGGGCGTTGGTGTGGAGCTGGGATGTCTGGGGGCTCATGGAAAGACAGGTGCCATCCTCTCTGACATAGGACTGGGTGAAAAGGTTCTCAAAGCACTCCATGGTGGCATGAACGTCCTAGATGAGGTACAAGCACAGATGAATGATTTTGTAGAACCCAGAACTCTCACAGTCTTATGTCTGCCTTCACAATGAACATGACACCAAATGAAATCACAAACTCACCAAGATGTCATCTTCTGCAACAAAGGTACAGAGGCCAAGACTTGTTGCGACCTATCGCAGAAACAAAGAGACTCTTTTCATTTCCGTGGTGCCGAAACGTTTACTCAAACACCAGCTGCTTACAATTCATGTACTATCAAATTTGTTCTATCCGGTAAGTTACACAAACCTAACCTTGCTCTGCTGAAGAAAATGTCGAATACTCACAGCTTGTCGGGCTTGTATGTTGGCTGTTCCGTCTGCCAGAATATTTTTGAAGATGGGCTTAAGGGTCTTAAAGACCTCCTCGCTCTCAATGCCCGAGCCCAGCTGGATACACAACAGGCAGGCCAAAGACGCGGCTGCTCGCTGCTCCTCGCCTTTGCCTGACGGTAAGACGGACAAGCGTTACTTTTCCCCTTAAATTCAGACTTTGGTATTTCTTCCATTTCACAGCTCTACGTCTTTTCAGATAGTATTTTTAGAGGACAAGATATAATGTTAAAATAGTAGCAGTGCCACATCTTTTCGGTTACCTTTCTTGAGGCAACGTTCAATACTGTCTGTGATGGTCATCCTCCTCTCGGAGATGAACTCGTACAGTATCCGTGTGGCCATTGCTGTCTTGAGACCATCCAGCGCCCCCTGTCTGGTCTTAGCACTGAGGAAATGGACAAACGTTCATTATACAAAGAGTTAAAACCTCCTTCCAGTATCAGCCAGACTGTAGAGGGATGTGTGGCAATAAACCACAATCAGCAGCCCCACGGTAGCAAGCTATTTTGGGTATTTTGGGCCTATTAGCCTGCAAACATTGATGATACCTTTCTGCTGTTATTGATAGAAGCATTCTAATCTCAGAGTATACAGGCCGGAAAAAGGCTTTTTAAATTGCATTACTTTCATGCCTATTTTAAAATTGTGTTGCTGAAGGCTCAACATTGAGGGTATTTTTCCACAGCGCTATTTCTGTTAAATTCATAACAGTGCAAAAAAACCCCATCCATGATTCTATCCATGGCAGGGTAAGGATTTCTCAACAATCAAAAAGTAAACTGTTTTTCTCCCCGCGAGTCACGTTTACTGTCTATCAGCATGCACTTTTTTTTCTTAGAAATGTCACCAAATAGAATCAGGTAACGTGTATGTACCCTTAATAAGTCATCTGCCAGAGCTTTGTACCTTTTATCCACTGTGCTGTCTATGAATCCCTTCAGCTTGAACTGGAAATCCTCTTGGGCCACATCCTCACTGGCCTCCCCTCCTGGCAACACCACAATATTGCAAAATATCAGCAAAAATTTGATGAGCAGACACCAGGCTAATAGTAACCATGTGCATTGCTAGACCCAGAACATCGGTCATATTCCTCTTTTCAGGAACGTTTAAACCCTGAGGAGGTCCTTGGTCATTACAATACAACCCCCCCAAAAAACATTTAACTGATGATTCTTTAACAAAAGGCATTGTGTGGATATTTAAGACCTGAAAAACAGGCCTTCCATTTTTACTTATTCAGCAGTCAGGATGTTGAGATTACCATTTATTAACAGTTTTCAGCATTGCCCTGGAAACTACACCATTTCTCTGTGTGGTTGGCTGGTGCTGTTTGTGTTATGTATGTGTTACATAATAAATAATTGTGAAATTGTGATTATGTTTCGCTGTAATCGTACTGTCTAAAACTCAGACCTCCTCAGTGGAATGGAGATGTTATTTCCTGCTATGACAAGTCAAAACTGTCTGCAGTGAGTTTGCTAGCTAGTAGTGAGTAGCTAGTTCATATGAGGTCACTGAGGACACCAAAAGCAGAAACCACAGCTACGCCCACTGAGAATGGTAGTTTTGTTTTAATGTGACAATGAATGAACTCCATAACTGGAGAATTATGTATACAATGTACAAATCGAGTCATGCACAAAATTTCAAACCACTGGCCCACTGCCCAAGTGCAAATACAGACATGTTGACTTGAAACACAGAACAAAGTGCACATAACAGGAAGAAAATGTTGTTCTCACACACACACACACACCTTCATCCGCTATGCTGGCAGTGTCACTGAAGCTGCTACAATGACTGAGCGTCTCCATGGAGGCGTCCTCATCACTGAAAGGCTGCACAGTTCCATGCTGCCCCCCTGAAAAATACACAAACAGCAGAGAAAGTACAATATTAGGTGCAGTGGCAGTGACATGTCTGTGTGAGCCTATTATGCAATTACATCTCTGCCAGGTACAAGTACTGTAGGAAACACTGCCATTATCTAATCTTTTCTCTGTCCTTTCCGTGGTGGCCATGTGTTACCTTAAAGGAAAATTCACCACGCTGTCAGGGTCGAGGCTGTGTAAACACACAAGGTGATGTTCAGGTTGGAGGGACATGCGTCAACAGCAGCTGACTGCCATGACAGGACATGACAATCTGACACGACATAACAATGTGACATAGTGATGGCCGTTTCAGCTGCAGAATACATTTTTGCTCGGTAACCATGTCTCAGGAGAGGCAGAATAAACGCTTATTCTTCTCAATCCATGTCTACACCAGACACACAACCGATTATCAGTTGAGAGGGTATATTATTAATAACATCATCCAAAGTGTTGTTTGTTTGGAATGAAAACCTACACAGAACTGCCAGTACATTGACAAAATTCAAATTGTTTCCAACTGGCATAAAGGCTTTAAATACCTGTGAGAATTGTTCAAATTCACAGCTAAAATGGTGCAAAAACCCACAATCATTAAAGAGCTTTGATCATCAATTAATAGATAATGCTACAAAAGAATACACCATTTATGGAAATTTTAACTGCGGCACAGTAACCACGTTCAGTCTGCATGACTCTGCTCTGACCTGAATTCACCCCTGGAAGACATGTTGGCTAGCCTTCTGAACAAAGAAACCCTTAGTAGTCACCTTAAATATGACATACAGGCCACACTACAGTGCTGTCAGTTTATTTAAGAGGCTAGTGTGTCCAGTAAATATAGTTATGTTGCTGTGTTGGCAGTTTTATTGTTGACGTGGACTTCGTCCCCCCGAACAGCTGATTTCAGAGAACCGGGCGCCGCCTATTTTCCGTCTGGCTATCTGGAGTGCAATGTCCTCTCTCTATGGCTCCAAAACAATACCCCAACTATCTAAAATACAATAAACCCTTCCAGGATTCCATACTTAGTAACACTAGCAAACACTAGTCAGCACGACACCGGTTAAGTTAGTGTAGCTAGCCACAATGTAGCTAGCCACAAAGTCGGCTAATATGAATTGAGGTCAATCCAGTTAACCAGGCGATTCATGTGAAAGTTCGAGCTAAATCTTTGTTATTCACGATGTCAAGCCCAATAAGAATATTTATTATCATAAAACACGTTTATGAAATCCGCGAAACCTAGCAAGCAAATGTCTTTTGCTGTTGGCGAGAGCTATCGTTAGCTGCTGTTAGCTACCAAACGCTTCGATGCTAATAATGATTATCATAAATATACAGTAATGTCAAGAAAAACGCTGCCACCACGTTTGCCCGGTGAAAGCAATGCTTTGTGTAGCCACACGGCTAGCTAGCTTTACGTTTTCTCGTAGGCCATATATTTATATTTGTAGTGCTTAGTGAAAATACATTCACATCGATACAACGGGCTGGTAACGCTAAAAGAACTACAATTCCCATCAGTGAAGAGACGTTAAAAACAGCCAGGCCAGACAGCGGCCGCTCACTTACTCCTGTTCTTCTTCTTCTTGGATCTTGGCATTTCCGCGCAGATAAATGTAAAGCTTAACCCAAAATCAGCCAACACAAGCCCAGCTTTTATTGTATTGTCTCGAAAAGTGAAAATATTCCCGTGGCACAGTGGAGAAAAAGGAATTGAAGGCAATCTTGGAGATAGACCGTTGGCTGAGACGATACATTTTCCCTTATAAAACCAGGGCTGAGTGAATGGCGAGCCGTTCTCAGTATTTATACCGGCAGACATGTCATGAGGCGGTTTCCCGGTNGTGAATGGCGAGCCGTTCTCAGTATTTATACCGGCAGACATGTCATGAGGCGGTTTCCCGGTATCGCTGGCCAATCCAGGAGAAGGAACAAGTGTCGCGTGCGTCTGCTCGTGACACCATTGATGAGAAGAGATGTTTATTTCCCATGTGTATGGTTTTTGGGTCAAATGTACACCTGTAGGTCACGTTTATGAAAAGTACTCATTATAACCTCACACTTTATTGAAACATTGTTTAATTATTTGTAGGTTGATTATCTGTAAAAGTATGTAGGATAAGCAAAATAAGAGATAAAGCTTACCTTATGATAAGGTAAGAATTGGTTATGTAAATACGGTTAAACTGTGATGTTTCTCAAACTGTGGTATGTGTACCACCAGTGGTACACAATGACATTTGACATTTCTGCCATCAAGCCATCTGAAATTTATGGAAATTCTGTTATTGTGGGCAAATTGTTCACAAATAAAATAGGTCTCATTAAAAAATATGTTTTTAAAGTTTATTTTTCTCTTAATTAAGAATTAAATTTTGTTGAATATAGCCTCAACAGCACACATGCATGGTGTGATTTTTTTTTTTTTTTTTNTTTTTTTTTTTTTTTGTTTGTTTTTTTTTCTGAGATTTTTCTTCAAGATGATGGGCTGTTGGTGAGGTCACCGAACAGTTTCTTAGGTCAAGAGCACTTTTGCCTGTATGGGTTTAAAGGTGCGTCTTGCACTTAATGATCTATCTCACCACTAGACTGCCTGCAGCCTAACATCTTTGTCAATATCTAACAGATCGTTGTCTAAGAACTAATATTTTTCTTTTCTGTTCGATCTTTTTTATTTCAGCAGTCCCAGCTTTTCTTTTACACGACAGAAATAATTCTGCTTACATTCCCTCTTACACAGGTAGAAAAATTACACTGATGGTGAGTTTATTGGTCTCTTTGCTGCCAATCCCATAGCCCAACTTTTAATTGTGCTGTTGACAACTCATAAACAGAGAAACTTTGGGATGTGGATATGTAGAATTTAAAACTTTCTAATGTGGCTAATGACTTGAACGCCATGCTGCCTCCTGAAGCAAACTTCCTCTATACTTTGATCTTTCTCTCAAAGGGAAGTTAAGTTGATTTTAATCATGTACTAATTCAATTCTTTTTTGTAGGAAAAAATGCCTTGATCTGCAAGCAATCTCATCAACTCTCAAGTAAGCTCAGCATGAAAATACACATTCAACATTCTGATAGAAAACCAGATTATTCTGTTGAAATCAACATATAGTCAGTGCAAATCCAAGAACAAACAATAAATAACGATATATAAAAAATGAAGCAAGAGTAAAAAGTATGTGCATAATCTCTCGAGTAGGCAGTAGTCCAATATCCAAGCAGGATTATGAATGAAAGCAATATAAATCTTGAACAAACAAAGCACAGGCAGCTCCTTATTTTAGTCTGCCACAAAATCCTTAACGAGGTAAATTCTCCAAGAAATTTTTAATACTAGATCAGTGAGTTTTATGAAATATTGGAGTAACTGGTCAAACACAAATTGAGTAAATTGCCTGACTGTGTATTCATAAGACGTATTGTATTTTTATTTTTAACTGTGTAGCGGTACCTGCATGTCTGCTCTGATAAACTATCTTTACTTTTGAAACGGAGAATGTTGCAGTCATCTTCATGAGAGGTTACGTGTGCATGGCTCTTGGGAAAACATGTGCAGACAAAACTGTTGTCGTGTCATCAAGCTTGAATAATTTAGTGTGTCAAAGCGTGTAGCGTTAAGTGACACACTAACTCAAAGTGTGAGATTAAATGAAGCATATCCTGCGAAGTGAAACGGAAGATTTTAGTCTTTGTTTTCTTTTTCTTTTTTTTTTCTTTTTTTTTGTGATAGTGCCTAATAGAGCTGCAAAAGTCCACTNTCTTTTTCTTTTTTTTTTCTTTTTTTTTGTGATAGTGCCTAATAGAGCTGCAAAAGTCCACTATTTCCTCACTGCTCAGTATTTATTTGTATTTTGATGAGTTATAAAACAGCAACAGTACACATTGAGAAAATTTGAGCTGGGAGGAAATATGAGGATTTTGGAGCACTATTTTGAACACTATAACTCAGGGAGTGTATCGTTAAAGTAAATAAGTGGAGAGATTGTCCCTCTGCACAGTGTTGCCAACTCTTTGTAATGGAAAGTTGCAAAAACCTGCTCTAAAAGTTGGCAAAAGTCAAGATGATGTACAATTTGCGTTTCAAAATGTGTGTTGAAGAGAGCTTTACAGTATAATTGAGAGATTTACAGTATAATTAACTGTTTACATAGATTATTTATTTAGTTTTTAATGGAGTCAAGCATTGATAAATTAGCTTCTGAGGATGCTCCATAAAATTAATAGTTGCAGTGCTCTCTTCCTGTGGGATTATGTGTTTAGGGGGTTGAGAAAGACCCGCAACCATGCTGCAGCACATCTTAAATGAATAGCAAAGCGCTGCGACACCTCGTCTGGCCATAGCATCTTCATACAACTTCAAGCCATATCTGGTTTAAAGAATGGAGCTGAGGGTCTGTAGGGAAACACAGTTCTGAAGTTTGTTTTATATGCCTCTCATTTCATTGAATAGCCTCTCTTCTTTAGCATTTAAAAGACAGAAAGGAGCAAACAATGCAGCAGTACCCGCTTCTTCAAATGGTTTTACAGTTGCATCTCTGTGTAGCTTCACCTTTGAGGTATAATATCAGTTCAGCAATATTGCATTTTCCATGAAAAGTTGTCATATAGTGTTAAAAAATTAGGTTATTATGCAGATTGCTGAACATTTCCCAAGACACATTTAGAGTGGATGTTTCCTGTAATACCCTAATGTGTTTGCTTGAGTAGGAATCAATTTCTACAGACCTTCCAGCTGTCTTTGGCACTAGGGGGAGCCATTCTTTTTGAAATTCAAAGAACATGCTCCCCTCACTTCAATACAGCAGCTGAAATTCCCAGAGATGTGTTTTTGATGCATAATTTATTGAGCCAGTGAACTGTGCTCACTGCTGAGCTGCGTCTTGCTTTAAACATTTAATGGACGGGAGCGTGCAATGAAAACGAACAGCAAATACTATAAACCATTTAGACGACTATAACAGCAACATTTTCAAATGTGTTTCTAGGTAATGAAAAATGTGCAAACTGTTTTGTTGGGTCTGAGAGAGAGAGAGAGAGAGAGAGAGAGAGAGAGATGCCAGTAAACCAGTGTAAGTTAAGGGAAAACAGAGCAACCCAGTCTAACCTCACTCAGCGTGCCAAGCACGTTGCACCAATGCACCAGCCTTGACCAACCTAATGCCAGAGGAATACAGATCATTAACCAAATAACAGATAACAGGGAGGAGAGAGAGAGAGAGAGAGAGAGAGAGAGCCCTAACAGTAGAGAACAGAAAATGTCTGAATATTAATTTCTCATGCAATGCTACAGCTACTGTCTTTAAATAATTCATAAAATGACATGGCCTGAAGCGATGTGGTAAGGCTGCACGACTGAAGTGCTTGTGTGTGTGTGTGTGTGTGTGTGTGTGTGTGTGTGTGTGTGTGTGTATGTGTTTATTTGAGAGTGTTCTATGGGCTACGTTGATGCAAAACACAATGTCAAAAGCGTACTAGAAGTGATCTTTCAAAGACCCTGAACAGAAACTCTTTACAATTTTAGTTTGGGTTTCTGCCCCTAGTGGTCATTTACTGCAAGCAACACCCCACAGACCTCCAAGTGAAGAGATTAGCACAAATTCCTCCAGTAACATTTGATCGCAATTATTTCTCCCTAGCCAGGCACCATGAAGCAAGCTACTACCAACCTGCAATTACATTGATATGCCACGTGCAGAAGTCTATTTTACATATGGAATATATGCATTTAGCAGTACTTCTACCACTTGGTGATATAGTATTTGCACAATCTCCCAAGGCTTGTAGTATCTTGTATATGTTTATTTGACCATTTTTTTCCCCCCTTATTCCATTTTGCCTCACTGCAGCTTGTTATCTGCTGCTGCAGCAGACAAGTTACCCCCCAGAGGGATCATTAAATGTTTAGACTTTTTCCGTCTTATCTTTGTGGGGAAACAACCCTCTAAATAAACCCTAAATTTACTTGGTTTGACCTGTTTAAATAAATTGCGTAATTTGGCATCATCTCTATTTTGCTTTTGGACACCAGCCATAATTAAAAATATACCTAATCAGCCCCATTCAGCAGAAAAACAACTGGTTCATACAGTTAGAGTGCTAAAATTAGAGCATCCTGCTTTTAATGACAAACTCTCAGTCACCGGCTAACTGCCTTAATCTTGTTTTTTTTTTTTTTGNTTTTTTTTTTTTTTGTTTTTTTTTGAGAACGGTTCAGCAGTTAATCACAGAGCTCACTTTGACAGGCTAAACCTCTGTCATGATACCTCCCCATTTCCCCGAAACATTTATCTTACTGGCTCATACTGTGTTTTTCAACTTCAATCTCAATCCATCAGCCTTTTCAAGAAAGCTCAATGTAATGTATCTGGACTATACAGACCAAAAGACACCAGACAGAAAGAGACGGGGGGGGGAGGGGCTTTGTTCTGAATTTGTAGTGTGCCATGCTTCTACCAAGATTCCTAACATGCATTTTAATTGGTCAAAGAGAGAAAATAGAATGAAAGAACAGAGAAAGAGAGTTGGGGGATGGGTGGTCAAAAAAGACCTGAATTCTGCCTTTAATCTCAGCTTCAAACCCCATCACAGAGCGGGAAAAACGGCATCACAACATCTCACTGAATGGCTGTTTGATCAACTCGTTTCTTTCAGTCATCTAATGAAACACTGCGATCTCACTTTTTAGTTAGCTTCTTCCATTTGTTTAAATGTTGTTTTATAGTTAGTTTTGGCTCGTTTCCGGTGCAGAAAAGGTGTGATCATCAATTTTCTGCAGAATGTGAATAAGAATCTGCACTGAAAGCATTTTATACTCCAGTTATAGGCTTATCTGAATCCTGGGAGATATTCTTTGAGCCTTGCAAGCACACACACACACACACACACACACACTCTCACACATACAGCTGATAAGATGATGCTGTTGTCATCTGGCCTTCCGATTAAGCAAATTAAACACATTTAATGGCTGCTTGTAGCTCTGATGGCTTGCATGGGGGTAAATGGTACCACATGCTCTTCCTTGCAGTGCTCATTACCTGCTGCCTCTCCAGACAGACATTTTCTACATATATTGTAGCCCCAAAAAAAAAAAAAAAAAAAANAAAAAAAAAAAAAAAAAAAGCCCTGGGTTTTGAGATCTGAGCTATGAGACAGCTTGCTCAGTTCCATTTCCCCAGAAAAGCCCCTTTCCTATTATCAAAATATCCTCTATATTTACCCCTTCCTCCACTGTGGGATAGATTTACAAAAGGAAGGCAGGAAAGTACTTAAAATATCTTCAGACATCTGATATAAAGGTGCATTCAGGAGGGAGCCAGACTTTGGAGAGTAAATCTGCCAAGAGATGCGAACCAACTGCGTGGTGTGGAGGAAGAAGCTTCTTCAGTTTGAGATTGAAAATATTCGATTCATTTCACATTGACATTTTCTGCGAGTTCAACTTCATAGAGAAAATGCATTTTATTAAGCCACACCACATCTATCATTTTGCTCTTTGCACATTAGGTACATGTCATAGCAGCAGAATCTAGCTGGGGCCTTTCTGTGTGTCCTCAGTCTAAATACATGCAGGTTAAAGGTGATCTGGACTCTAAACCGCCTTCGCAACTTTAATTTTTTACAGCAAGGAACAGCTCTAACCCATATAATCATTGCAAACTGTTTTGCTCTTAGAACTTAGCATAAGCTTCTTCGTTTCATTCAGTCAGCTGTGCTGGTAGTAAATCTCTGTCTGTGTGCCCCTCCCCACCCAGATGTGTCACAAGAGGACAGTTAGATGAATTTATGAGTCCAGTCACTATGAGGGCTTATGAGGGCTGCCTTGTTTGCCATACCCCTCAGTGTCTATGCACCTGCACTCACCATACAGAGGACGACTCGTTCAAATCCATTTTCAAGCCGATAATAATCCATTCACAGGGAGGGACAGTGAGCAGATTGTTGTATGACAGAGTCCTATGAAAGCAAAGCAAAGATGTCAGCCGCAGTATGGCCGAACTGAGAGCAAGCATTGTATAGAATGATATGAGTGCAGGAAATTGTATTTTTTTGTCCTCTGGTAAGAAATTAAATTTTTTTGTGAAGTCATTAAATATTGTGATAGTTACTGTACTTTTGTGTGCATATCTGTTTGCAAGCTTGGATATCACATTTACAGTATGTCAGCATGAGGATTCAGGCTACTCTATGGCTTATACTTGTGACTTCATGAATAGAGAGGTTATAATGCAAAGGTATGGTCAGAGATTTTTTGTTTTCAATCATATATCTATCACTGGCCTCTGTTACGTCACCCTGAACCCATGTGAATGTACTTGTGAGTATAAATCCATATCTGTATGTCTAGTTTTGCATCTCGGTAAGGTCAGTCTGCCATTTTCCTCTGATGATTCACAGTTCTGTTTTAGATTCATCAGGAAAGAAAAAAAAACAAAAAAACAACAGAAATCTATGTTGAAGTCATGTCTGACCAGACATCTGACCTGGATGGGGAATTTTTATTTTTTTAAAGGTTCCAGCAATTTTTTTTCCCTTGAATGAAGAATTTTCTTGAAAAGACTCCAGAGGGTTAAGAGTTGCACAAACTTCATTGAATTAAGAGCAGATTAGGCAGAAATTTACTTTATTGTATCTGCCAGCATCTACAAATACTGGTAATGAGAAAATATGGCTACAAAGGGAGGGGGCATCGAAGAGGATACTAACTGAGACTCATCCTCAATATGGGTCCAAGTTCCTTGAGTTGTCTCTGTCCAGGAAGTTAGTTGGGAAATTCCACATGTTCATCTGGTGACCAGTTTCTGTTCTGTTAAATACTTCTCTTTTTGGTGGTGTCATTAGGTAAATGCAGATAACAGAGTGTGGAACGTCGTCATACTTTCAGATGGGAACTTAATGATGCTACCAAACTTGCCAGTTTCATTTGATGGTCACTCAACTGCTTTATGTAAATAAATTCGATATTCCTCTAGTATTGAATTTATTATCGAATATATGGGAAGAAACAACAACCACATTAATGGTGGAGGGTAATTTTTGTGTGCCTTGGAATCAGTTTCACATGTAAAATTAATGTGCAATGTTATATTCAGAAATTCTACACCAGGACCAGAATTTCCACTGACATAATTCCTGTGCAGATATTGTACTGTTATTGATAATGTGCTCAAAAAACAAAAAGAGGGATAGAAATGCACCTACGAGATGTTTTTTCTGGCATGTTTTTGGCAACAACCTTCCCAATATACAGAGCTTCTGGGTCAGGCAGAAGAAAAAATACACGAATTAGGTCAATTTGTATAAAAGTGGGAAAAAAAACTTTCCTTAATTTAGTAAATTAGGAGATTAGATTATTGATATCAATTTTTTTCTAAGGTCTGGCCCTAGAAAGGCTCTGTAGAAATAGTACATTTAACATTAACTCCAAAAGCACACAGATTGCTAAATTAATTTTACTAAACTAACACAGACTAAATGTTGCATAGAGGTCTTTTACCTGTCATATTGTCATGTGACACTGGTAGACTGAGTTCCTTATTCATCAATTGTCACCACATTTCAACTGGATTTATGGCTTGAGTCCCTTACTTTAATCTTTGTGACACTGGTTCTAGTGCGATAAATGATTTGTTTGCAATCGTGCCGACTACTTTTGCTGGTGTATGATACCATAACATAAAGCCAAAGGGGGTCGCAGGTCATATTAAAGATTTCCTTCTCACCTGGAGCATTGGGCGAAAGACTGGCTGCTAACAGAAAAAGCTTCCAAGTTCGGGAAGGTCCTCGAGTGTGTAGCGATCGCTTCATGACAGCTAGTTTAAATGTTTTCAAGCATCGGATTTGTGTTTCAGGCTGAGCGCTGTTGTTCTCCGTGTATGTCATTTGGAGCTCAGCTCATTGAAATGCGGCATTAGCCCAGTATAAACAAGCCCAGTATAAAACATGGATGGATGTGAACAATCAGTACTGAATACCTTATAATACCTATATTACCTTTATATACCTTAACACCTTTGTGCTAAATAGTAATTAACAGCTGCCATTCAAACCATGATGCTGAAGTTCATGCCTGTATAGCTGTTTTAGAATGTGTAGCGGAGAAAATGACTATTGAGCCGCACTGCAGTTGTTTGGTTACTGACATCTAACCATTGTTGCTAAGAGAGAGAGAGACTGTTTTACTCATCATGTTGAATTGGGTCGGAAACTTGTGCATGTGTATGAAATTAATTTGGCTTTCTGCTGTTTATCTCACGATTTCTCCATGTAGGATACATGGATGTAGCTTGCAGAATGTGCAGGTTAGCCTACCAGACACACGAACAAGACATCATGTGATCCATAATGTTGTGAAAATGTCTATAGTCAGGGCTAGACTGATTACAAAAGAGAAAATGTATTTAAATGAAACCAAAAAAGTATTTCATAAACATATGAACCAAAAACAGACAGTGATTGAGAGGTTAACTAATGACTTTTAATAAATTTGAAATTATTGTGCATTAATGTAATTCATCTAGTGGTGTGTGTGTGTGTGTGTGTGTGTGTGTCAGGCAGACATTCTTTGAGNGTGTGTGTGTGTGTGTGTGTGTGTGTGTGTGTCAGGCAGACATTCTTTGAGTTGCCTGGCAACCATCTAGCCACAAAGAGAGGAAACTGCGGTGCTGCTTATGACACCTTACATAACCACAAGGATGAGTGTGAGGGAAAAAAAAAAAAAAAAAATAATCCATTCCCACAGCCACTTTTCATCATAATGCACAGGAAAATTAAATTTGAGGACTCCGTTGTATTAACAGCAGCCAAAGTGCACGCTCCTTAGTAGCAAAGTTCATGTACAAACTTTTGAAGCTATCACTTAGGATACTAAAAAAATTCAAATATATTCTCAGTAGTCGTATACTGTAGATTGCATTATAGGTTATTTTAAGTCTGGTTATAATTTTTCTTCTCTGTAGGCCAGCACCACCTGTACACTGCTGGGTGACATTTGATGTAGCCATCAGAACCGTGGGCAACCACACGGTGAGGCTTGGTGGGGGGTNGTGGGGGGGTCTTCTCTCTATCCTGTCTGCCTGGGGAGCCTGGAGGCCGGGCTGAATACAGCCTGTGGGTACTCCGAGTTAGATTTGCCTGCAGCTGTGTGGAAGATTACCACTGTGGGGAAGAGAGGAAAGAAGGAAGCAGGGGAATAGGAAGAAAGATGAGGGGATGGGGGTAAAGCAAACAAGAGAGAGAGACACAGCTACAGTAGTACAGTTTTGTGTGCGAAAGAAGCACACAGAATTCAGATTTGCTTTGTTTGGCTTGCGCATTATCTGGACAGGAACTGCTTCAGTGGAAATCCTGGTCCTGGTGTGGAATTTCTGAATAAAACATTGCATATATGGATGACAGAGCCTTGCATACTACCGCTCAAAAATTTGGAATCATAGTGATTTTCACATAGAATCAATGTTTCCAATAATGTAAAACTAGTTTTGTTTCAGATGTATATGATTCTATATGTCTGTTAGTATTTTGCACCTACAAGTTTAAAATAATATGCAAGAAGCTGTAAAAAATTGAGTAATTTTACAATTGTCCAGAATCATGACATGAGTTGTAGATAATTCCAAATTCATTTAGGGAAGCTGTATGTGGTTCCAGAGCTTATTAGGAAATTCTAGATTATTCCCTGATGCTCTAGAAACTGATGCCTCATATTTGCAAAGCAGAGATTAAATCTCACAGTGGACACTGTGACGAGAAATCACTAAAACATCATTATTTATCATTTAAAAACTTTGTTCCTCCTAAATATTTAAAATACAAAATGAAACATCTTAAAATATTGGTGTTGTTTCAAGTTCAAGTCATTGAAAAACACCAGTATTGAATAAAATTGCAAGAACTACTTAAATGATAAGTGATTCCGAACTTTTGAGCGATAGTGTAAATACAGGAAGAACTCAAAACATAAAGTCAGGAGATTTTCTGTAGCGAGTACATGCATTATACATGTCACTTTGCACAGATTAATTACATATTCAATCACCATGTGCATTGAGTGACGCAGCAAACGAACAAGCACCCGTAGCCAAGCACTCTGCTTCAGCTGCAGCATCATTACAGAAGGCCACAAAGTAAATCTGTGCTGTCTGACATGCTGTAAAGTCTCCCCTGAGCTCTGGAGAAGTACGGGGAAAGAAAAAGAAAGAGAAATCATAGCAGTAAGAGAGAAGCATAAAAGAAATGTAAAATAGGTAGAATCGAGCTATTAATGGAGGGCGATGCAGCGGTATGGCATACAAACGAGCACGAGCAGCGAAAGCAAAGTGGGAGCAGCCGTGGCAGAAAGCAGCAGGAGCTCAAATGAGCAAACAGATGCAGAGATAGAGACAGAAATGTAGTAATAATGGCTGTGGGCAGTATTGATATGAGCGTGCACGGCAGTCCGGTGCACAGAATGAGTGTGAGTTATCACCACTGGAGCTTGCCTACTCGGGAGAAAATGAACCATCTGTAATTCAGAGAGACGCAGATGAACAAAGGAGGGAAGGGAACAAGAAACATTATTTTACTGAATCACTGAATCACTTTTTTTTTTTTTTTNTTTTTTTTTTTTTTGTATTTGGAAGGGATTATTTTGCTTAATGCTCTTGAGCGTAATTTGTGACATTTTGTTGTATTACAAAAAAGCACGTTATAGTTTTCACGCTTCCATTAGTTTCAGTCAGTTTGAATAAAAAGTCAAAACAAGGCTTTTTGTGATGCATTTGGAACACTTTGAGTCAGTCGTAATTTGCATATTTTTGGCATTACTTGAAGGTAGTGCAAGAGACTGTTAATCTTAATAGATCAGGGATATTCAAATGCAAGTCTTAAAGGCCTGTTTGCCAACTTTACATGCTGTCAAAGGTCCAGAAACAGAGGATTAAAATTTTTTCATTTGATTGCTCTTTTTCCCATCTCATAACCTAGTGTACTGTCAGGTTTGCCTCTTCTTCTATATCTGTTACTTCCTACCTCTTCACTGTGATTCCATCTTGTCTCTCCATGTCTTGATTTTCCTCTTCTGGGATTCCATAGCTCATGCATGTGTGCGTGCGTGCATGTGTGTGTGTATGTGTGTTTGGAGAACATGCATAGACCTCAAGCAGAGCACATCAGTAGGGCCGTGGGCAGAAAGAGCATGGGGAGTCCCAAAACCACCATCAATACTTCTGCCTTTCAGCCACACACGCACACGCACACGCACGCACACACACACACACACACACACCCAAGTCATGGTTATTAGGACATATTGTTTCTGTTATTGCATGTGAGAAAATACACTGTTGTCAATATAGTATTTTTGTTTGCAGCTCAGATAATCTACTGTATTCTTCAGTTCCCGCTGAAATTCATATTTAATTTTAATATCTACTCAGGTTGAAATTTCCTTCTTATCTTCTTTGCGGTTTTTATGAACATCTTTTTTCATGATCTTAAATCTACAACTCCTTCAATTTCATCTTAAACTGTGTCTTTACACTTTATCACCATGCACGTACTTCCACATGGTACAATGCAGAACTGATCTGAACACTGGTATTTACAGTAGTTACTTTAAAAAAAAATTATAATAGGTTCTTTGTAGCATCGATTCATCAGTCAAGATCTTCCTTTGTGTATCACTCAGCAGCAAAAGCCTAATGAATAGCTGTCCACACACACTGAGAGATCACGGCCGAGTGAAATGCCTTCGGGTTATGGGTATATTGATATTTCACAATGCGATCCACTATATGAGCTGTAGCGTATCATATTCCAAATATCTACTCATGAAGAGTAGATATTTGTAATTCCCATGACATAACTGACTTCCCTCTATGGGCAGTAAGCAGTTCCCCCTGCTACAGTAAGTGACAGTTTCACACGAGAATCATAAAAGAGGATTCAGAGTTTCCAGTCAGGTTCATATTAAAGGATATACTGTACATATATATATATAAACAGCATAAGGCTGAATAATAGGAGCTTTAATTTATGTCCAAGTGAAAACAGGGTGCTGAGGAAGCGTTGTCCATTCCCAGCTGGACCTTTGGTTGGATCGATGTCTTGCTCTCAGCTGAAGGAAGCTCAATAAAACGGTCCCAGAAGTGAGTCTGTGGTTTTCCAGGAAAAAAAGGGCAATGAATGTGGAGTGTAGTCTGCAGTCTCTCTCTCCCTCACACACACACACACTCACACTCACACACACACGCACATTTTGTGTCTCTCCTTACAACTGTTTTTTCCAATTCCAATCTCAGCTTTAACACAATCTTTAGGGGAGGGGCTACTTCCTGCTGAGGTAGCTGGGTGTTTGTTTGTGTGTGTGTGTTTAAAGTATATGTGTTTACCTGTGTGTGGACCCCATGTCCCTGCTTAGCCGATAGAAAGTGACAGGAGGTCTTTGCTTGTGTCGATCTCTTGATGAGCTGTCCTCTTGTACTTAATTTGTGCAAGTGGCACAGAAACACGACTACAAAACCGTGCACGGAGAACAAAAAGTCTGACAACCACTTACCTCCAAATTTCCATGTTTTTAGGCACTAAGAAAAGTATTTGAGACAGTACAATGGGGTTAAAGGACTATACCATCTATTTTACATGTTTGAGAAGGATAAAACCGTATTTCAGCTTTCCTGATAATTAGCAAAATCTCTTCATCTTTCAAAATCAAATATTCAAGCGATACACTCACCTTAAAAATCAATATTTTGCCTGCTAATAGTTACACAAAATTATGAAGTCACAATTGTTAAAATTTTTCGATAAACGCAGGTCTTCTTTTGGGACTATATTCCCCGGAGGAGACATACATTCACTCCACGGTTTTTATTGCACTTAAACATTAAAATTACAAAACTTCGAAAAAACCTGAATACACGTCTTGTTCACTATGATGGATTACCTATCCCAAGAATGTTTCAACTATCAGCAAGTTGAATTTAATAGCGTGACAGAATGAACTGAAACCAATGGCGGTCTGGAAAGTAGGAAGAACATTTTTAATTCACCATTCCAGTAGTATGCTTTGGGAAATGATTGTCAGTAACGTTACATGTCTGNAACATTTTTAATTCACCATTCCAGTAGTATGCTTTGGGAAATGATTGTCAGTAACGTTACATGTCTGAAACTTGAATATATTAGGTTCAAACATGCAAAATTGTGGTATGGTCCTTTAATGAATAAAAATGCACGCTAAATCAACAACATGCTAACTAAAGCTAATTCATAATGATTTTGTTGTATGGAATTGCACACCAGAATCACGTTATTGATGTGTTATTGTAAAGGCTGCAGTATATTCAAATTGCTGCTGAACTTTTGGAATGGAATAAAGGGATATGTCAAATTGACAAAGAAAAGCTAAATGCTCTGCTTTGGAGCTCTGTGTTTTAATGGAGGAGGTGCAGGCAGATAATTTGGAATGAGGAAAAAAGGCTTGTATAAAATGTGAGAAGAGATCAAAACATTGTATTTAAATACACTGACTCACGGGCGTATACCATATATGAAATTTATTGATAACTAACACGTGTGGGGCAAATACAGGAGGCTGAAATAGGCCTATGTAATATTCTTGCGTGATGGTGTGTTTTATGAATAGCCTACGTGACATGCAAATGAGGAAATAACACGGTAGGCTTTTTTAATGCAAATGATAAGAGTAATGGACATATATGAATATGAATGTGGCTGCATGATGCTGTGTGCCCTCACAACACATTGAATCTGTCCCTGCTTTTTATAAATTGCACTCCCCAGTGGTTTTAAAGGACCATACTGGCAATTGTGCAGGTTTGAGCCAACATACTGTAATGATGTATGACCAGTAATGACCAGTACTTTTACATGCATGCCATACTCGGATTTTTGTCTGTACTGTGATTAAAGGACCATACCATCCATTTTGCATGTTTAAGCCTAATATATTCAATTTTCATACATGTAACGTTACTGACAATCATTTCTCAAAGCATACTACTGGAATGATGAATTAAAAATGTTTTTCCTACCTTCCAGACCGCCATTTGTTTCCAGACCGCCAGAGATTTTGCAAAATATCAGGAAAGCTGAAATATGGTTTTATCTTTTGGGAAATGATTGTCAGTAATGTAACATGTATGAAAATTGAATATATTAGGCTCAAACATGCACGATCGCCGGTATGGTCCTTTTAATAGGGTCTTGAGTTCAGTACAGCCTGTAAAGGAGCAGTAATGTTATTTTTATCTGAAAACCTCAAACTGTTTTGTATCAGTATGCATCCATTTAGGGACAAACACCCCATCGAAAAATTCTTATTGCAATTTGACCCAACTAAAATATTCACACTAGCATTTTGCTTTTACTGTAAAATACATCTTTCACAGGAAAAATGACAATCACAACCCCCATTCCACCTCCCACATCATTTCATGTATTATAAAGCCTTAAATCTCTCTGGAGAAATGCCGGAGAATTCACAATTCTCCGCTTTTCTCCTCCTCCGAGATGCTTTAACCAGGAATTCACATCGGTAATGCATGCAGCCCCACAGAGATCAAAGATACATAGATCATATCTCGGTGTGTGGATTCCTACATGTGTGTGGGCTGCTAAAAGGCATGTATGCGTATAGCTTCAAAAGGTGCCATGCCAAGGCCCAAGGCTCCAGTGTCTTGCCTTCATACGCGAGTCACATGACATGGCTGCAGCATAAAGGAGAAGCTCTGTGATGCCTCAGAGCTCTGCCAGTATGTCGCTACTAACTGACCTTGAGTAAATGCAACTCTGGATTGCATCTTGCTATTCTTGTTAACATGCTGCAACATACCTCAGAGCTAAAGATGGTACAGCACCATGAAAAAAGTATTGANCCCCCCCCCCCCCCCTCCCCTTTTCCTGATTTCTTCTGTTTTTGCATGTTTAATGTGTCAGATCTTCAAACTAAATTTAATATAAAAAAAAAACAGCCTGAGTAACAGAAAATTTAAAAAAAGTTTTTAAATAGTCATTTCATTTATTGAAGGAAAAAAAAGCTATACAACATCTAGATCGCCCATGTGAAAAAGTAATTGCCCCCTTAGTTACTCAATCAACCAAGTAACCCAGTTTAATTGATAATTGAGTTCAACTAGACTTGACATGCAGGCTTGATTCCTGCAGCCATGTTGAATCTAAACATCAAACTATAAAGGCAGGAATCTCTGTCTGTGGCATCAACATCTCTAGAACCAGGCACTGTATGAAGTTGAGATTCAGCAAGTTCATTGCTCAGGACCCTCAGGAACTTGTGAAGTTGTTTGGATGAGCTGTTCTCGAATTGAGCTGTGCCGGTAAAAAGTAGTCCACACGGCAGTATACGTTCTGGGCACGGCAGCATATGCTCCGCTCCACAGCCACTGCAAACAAAGCTAGCTCACGAGGACATGCAGAATAAAATTATGGCAGGCTGCGGCGCACACCATAAAGTCTGGTGTTGTGCTGAAATCTGCATCCCTGCCGAAAAATTGTATCCCCAACTTNACACCATAAAGTCTGGTGTTGTGCTGAAATCTGCATCCCTGCCGAAAAATTGTATCCCCAACTTCTGCCAAGATTTGCATCCCCATTGTAAATAATTTTCTGAAGATGAAGGAATGAAATCAAGTTAAGAGCTCACATTTGGGGTTATTTGGTAGGTAGGTAGGTAGGTAGATATTGTTGTTATTGCCTCTAAGAAGTGACATAATCACTGTTTGATAAAAGTTATTCAAAGTAATAAATATTGTCTTGAATTACATATATGATCCACTGTCCGTGAGTGGGGATGCAATTCTTGGCAGGGATGCAGTTTTCGGCACAACACCAGCCTGCTCCGAACACGCACATTTTGAATGGGCACTGCACCAGTCACTCAAATAGAAGCTTTCCAGCAACATAAAGTAGCTAAAAGGTCTCAAAAAACATCATCACCACACGATGCTCAGATTAAAATTAATTTCAGGGGGAAAAAATGAGAAAGTAAGTTATTGAAATATATGAGTCTTCATCACATACATGAGTGGTATAGTATACAGGCAGTCCCCGACTTATGAACGTCCAACTTACGAACAACACCTACTTACGAACTGACCGCCATAAAGCCTTATTAAATTAAAAATTCGAGTTACATACAATGATTCATAATAATGAACGGCGTGCTACTTCATGACGCATGTCAAAACATTGCGCATAGTCAGCAGTGCGCAATTATTATTACTGTACTGTATTATTATGTTTACGATGTTTTAGGTCTGGAAGTGTTTCTTTAGTGTTTCTTATGCATAGAAAGGTAAAATATATACGCTAGATAAGCACCTTATGTAACTGTTCCGACTTACGTACAAATCCGACTTACGAACAGCCGTGGGAACAGAACTCGTTCCGTTCCCCGGGGATTGCCTGTATTACATTCACTGGCAATAACACAAAGCTGTTTCCTGAAGACGATGCCTAACCGCATCTTCACTGTGTGATATTTGAATACTGAAGCCACATTCATTGCACCATTCTCTGACAGATACTTTATTGATTTTGTCTTCATTTTCGAGTGCTACATGTGTACAGTGACAACACAGCAGGCTGAGCATCTGGTGCAAAATTTCAGCAGTCGTGACAGGGTGATATTCAGAAAAAGAGTGAAGCAATGGAAGAAATGAAGCAAGCCAAAGGGCTTTTTAAAGGTTATGTCACTGTTGTGACAGTTGGAGAAGAAAAGAATATCCTCTGGGATTCAGCTCTGCCTGTCAGGCCAGAGATAAGGGAGAAAGACAGAGAAAGGAAGGCGGAGGGAGGAAAGAGAGAAAGGGAGACAAAGAGCATCAATGGAAAAAGATGACTCCGATAAAGGCCAAAAGAGCAAAACTATAAGAAATAACTTCCTTTTTTTGCTTTTTTTATCTCCTGGATCAAAGGTTAAACTGTGTAAAGCTCTAAATTAAATCAATTTAATAAAATGGAAGAAATGTTGCAGACTGAGGAGCAAACAGAGGAAGACACATTTATTCACCTCCTTATCCGAAGCAATCAGACTGAAAAACTACCAGAAAAAGGAAGTCTGTTGCTTTTTTTTTCTGCCAAAGTCTGTCATTTTTTCCAACATCTCTCACATCCATCCACACGATAATATATCAGGAGGTTTATCAACCATGAGGGCGCCTGAGTCAGAGGCCCAGATAGGCCTGATTTCCAGTGGCTGACATTTGGAATAGAAGACTTTTTAATGGCAGGGAGCCATATTTGTTTTTCTGCCTCTCTCTGTCGCTGAACATGAGCCGTTNCTTTTTAATGGCAGGGAGCCATATTTGTTTTTCTGCCTCTCTCTGTCGCTGAACATGAGCCGTTCTCACTGGCTGCCTGTTCACTTGCGTCCATGGATATCTCTGTATTGCACCGCTGTTTGCAGTGAGTGGAGCAGCAAGTCAGACACCCCACCCCACCCTCCACCCTCCCTGTCAGAGGTTTATCACAGTAAAGCCTTGTGTGTGTGTCCCACTGTGCCAGGAGGCAAAGACTTTCCATCCTCTGGCTTTCATCTGCACATGCACGTTATTTATTTTCCAGGCCATTTCATTCATTTGATTCCTAAAGCAGCTTCCTGAATCATCCTTGTAGTACTGTGACACACATAAAGCAATTTCTAGTATTGATGAGATTTTTCAGTGATGATCATTTTAGATTTTGAAGACAAATTGAAGTGTTATTTGTTTGTGCGTAGAGCTGATGCAGCTCTGCGGTGAGTGTTCAAACTATCAAAAAGTGTTCAGCGGACAGACACTGACATAGTGCTGAATTTACACCCTCAGGGTTAAATTAGCATCGATTATTTGACTGGTTTAACTTGTACACTGAGCAAAATGTGTTTGTGGTTTGCCCTTATAAGGATATTCAGGAAAAAACCGACAAACACACCGTATGAAATGTTAGTTTGTCATTTCTGACAGTGTCGCACATGACCTGTAACACTGCAGAATGTTTGATGGTGCATCCAGAGACGGTAAATCCTTGCTGATTCACATCTCACCATGATTTATAATTCTGTTGACTTATCTGTCCGGATCTCTCCTTCCTGTCTCTGGTATTGCTGACACAATAAAGCTGCTCTGTAGTCACCCGTGCATGCCCACATGCACGCCCACATACAGATATATCATAATAATTGAATGCAGTTTGAAGCATGGGTGTAAACAAAAAAATTTTTTTTTTTTTGTTTTCATGGCATGTAAATGTAATGGTGTTTAGCATCTGATTTAGCATCTGATTTAGAGGGAGCAGAAACTTGGTCTTTCCCACTTGTACTTGAACGCAATCATGATGGTAATGGCTGAGGAAAGATGTTCTCATAAATGCCTGATTTTGATTACTGCCAACTTAATCGTTTAGAGGGCATGGAAACTGTCGGTCCTTCCTACTTGCACTTGAACGCATCATGATGGTAATGGCTGAGGAAAGATGATCATATAATGTCGGAAATGCCTGATCTTGATCACCGCCAAAATTTAATCAACTGATCCTGTCAGATAACCTAAGATTAAGAATAATAGCTACAGTAATAACTTCAATTTGTTGCATAAAAGCAATATAATGTGAGCATAAAAGACTAAAGATTAAAATGATTTTGCTTGAGGAACATGCTTCCATCACATTTGTCGCATGTACACTTTGTATTAAAATGTGATCTGTATCCAGATAAGTTATCAAGATGAGGAAAAACACATGTTAATGCAAGGTGTAAATAAAATAGCGATCGGAATGCACTCTGAACCGCCAGACCGATCCACCAGCTGGGAAATATTCGGATTGCTGAGAATGAGTAAAATATGCCACCGCGTCTCATCTTCCTGCTTGCTCAGGTTAATAAAATTATTTTGAATCTGGAGTTGCAGTTCACCATACTGTATGGGTACCTATACCTGGAGCGTGGACAGCGACTGCCCACGCAAAGACTTATTAGCGAATTTTTTAAAAATGGATGAAGTCCATCCATGGAAGAAGGAGGAAAGACAGGTTTTGATGATGTAATGATGCACCTGCTGAGATCCAATCACAATGCAGGTAGAATCCAGATAACGAGAACTCTTTTTAATGCAAGGTGTAAATGCAAGCCCTGACACTGGATTTTGTTTCTAATCTTAACTGACTCTCACACATAAATAAGCATTTGTAGGCACGAACACGCATGCAGTTTTTCATGCAAAACATATTCATCGTGATCATGTGACATAATACCCTCTGTCACATGGATGCTGACTTTCTAAGCAATAGTGATTACAGTATATTATTGCAGCAGCAAGTTGACAGCGCCGCATGTTGTCATTGGCGTCGCAGGCTACAGTTAAATGTGTCAGCGTTTTTATGTTATGAGGCCTTGTAAACATGCAGCCGCGGTAATCACGTCTCTCCAGAGGTTTCTATGCGCCGAGGTCCTCACGCGTCAGAAAAAGCAGAAATTATCAGCTCACCCGCTCGTGAGTCTCGTACACCACCTCGTTATGTGGATTAGAGGATGTAGGTGGGGCGGTCACGCTCGGCACAGCGCAGACGGCTCCTCACACCAACACCCACAGACCAGCAGGCTGAGAGAACAGCAGGCACCAACCCGAAAAGACCAAACAGCACTTAAAGGCTGGTCAGGCTGTTGCCCAGTTTGTGGGCTTGCAGATATGAGTAAGACAAGCCACAGAAAAAGACTGTTTGTGCGCTACTGTAAGCGGCCATCTTGCCATTGTGTCATTTCATCTCGTAATGAGTCAAAAATATGAATAGGTGTCAAAACAAGTGAATCAAACTTGACAACTATCTACGTTCTGCAATTATTACTTGACATTAATACTTTTTTCTGACACCATCTCTCTATCTGTGTGTGTGTGTGCATGTGTATTGTCAACTGTTTAGATGTGGCATGTTTATGGGTCGGTGGGAAGGTGGTGGGGAGGGGAAACTTTGAGGGGCCAAGAATTGCTTTCAACTCACTTCAACAGATACAGCCATTTATGACAGCCATCTGTCCAGCATGTGTGTGTGTGTGTGTGTGTGTGTATATTATGCACTTGCAGGCACAATTACGTTTCAGCCGGTGGGTGTCGGGGTCCAGGTGGCTTTGTAGTGTAATATTACACCCACAGTGTGCAACAGCATGGGAGATGTGGGAGCCCAGCAGAGCATGTTAGTCATAAGTCAATATGGAGGTTTTGCTTTTTACCATGAACCAAAAGCTGCATGCTGAGAACAATGTGGTGCACGTTTCAAGCCTTAACTGCTACTAAAATGGACAGGAAGGAAGGAAGGAAGGAAGGAAGGAAGGAAGGAAGGAAGGAAGGAAACCGCAGGAAAAACTATATTTTNAGGAAGGAAGGAAGGAAGGAAGGAAGGAAGGAAGGAAGGAAGGAAACCGCAGGAAAAACTATATTTTGCTTTGAAATGTATGGATTGATCAAATGTGTCTGGTTTGTTTTAAATGGACTGAATATGCAGTTGATGTTTGAAAAAACAATGATATGACATAAACTTCTTAGACTGTTCTTAAAGGATCATTCCGCATAATTTGAATGTTTGAGCCCAATATATATCAGTGTTTCCCATACATAGGTGAAACTTGGGTGGCCCTCCCAGGTAAATGAAGACCCGCACATGTTTAGTGGGACAACCCAGCCTTAAAAAACATACACATTTAATAATATTGTCAAACTTCTGACCAAAATATTGCTAAAATATGGAATAAATTTGTGATCTTACTGTCATTTTGAAGGTAAAAGTGTCCTAAAAAGATCCCATGATTAAATCCCTTTCGATCGGCATCGGCATCGGCATCCTTTTTTTAAGAGCGTACAGTAAATGCTCAAATAGTGGCAGGTCTTTTTTTTTTTTTCTTTTAACCTCAGTTGCAGAGAGAGAACCAGGCTTTTATTCCAGCCAGGTCATTATTTCTAATTTTAAAATGTAACCTCCATGCTTCTCACCAAAGTTTCCCCTTGCTGCGTTATAGTTAATTAGTTCAGTTTCTTTAGTTTTTCTTTAAAACCCAACTGAGGTCGAATAAAAACAACTGTATACTACTGGTTGTCAAGCAACCTGTAGTATACAGTCAGGTAGCAGTTGTTTTCAGCTAGATGTGAGTGGTTTTTGCGTTTTCTGTGCACTTTTAAAGCCAAATATCCATGTTAAACTTTTGTTGGAATCTTCAATTGCACAGTAATCCTTTTTTAATTTTAATTTTAATTTTTTATTTATTTTTTTTTTGGGGGGGGGAGTGGCATTTGGTCCTTAGACTGACTAGAAGACGACTCACAGTCCTAACATTTGCCTTGTGCGTCTTGCAAACTGCAACAATAACAGCAACCCTACTAGTTCTTTGCATGCTAAACTGTGCACGACAGTTGCAGTAAATCTTCATCGTAATCCGTCTCTGACTGCACAATATCAAGCTTGATACACAAATCAGATTGTGCTATAAAGGCTGGTGAATTTCAGCATCACAATAATCGGGGACAATAACAATGTGGAAAGATTTCATCCTGATTCTCTGATGATATTTAATGTTCATCTGCAGGATGTGCTTTGTTTGGATGTGCAAATCTGCGGCAGCCCAAAATTGCACAATTTATAGGTAGCTACTGTAAGCACATTATGGATGGCTGGAGAGCTTGTCTGATCTGGGGTATTCTGGTAGCAAATTGGATGAAAAACATGATTTCATCTTGATAACTATACCCCGTGGACCCTTGTCTCACACATATGGAAAATATTTCAATGAAGGAATAAAGACTTCGCTGCTGCTCTTAACCCTGTTCTAGACTGAAGAGCAGCTAAACAAGCAGCAGTGAGACAGTAAAAATAACGAGATCTCTGTTTGACAGCAAACATTTTCAGTATTTCACACAGTGGTTAAACAAGACAAGAGGGAACCCAGGAAAACACTGAAATTTCCAGCCTTTTGATTCCCTCGTTGGATACTTGCTGGTGACAGGATTAATCTCGCTGCTTCTGATCATGCTGTTTGAACATCAAACCTATGAAAAAATCCTCCGTGCTGCATTCCGTGTTGCTGTTGTGCTTGGAAGGGAGATAGAGCTAGTTTATTTTTTGCATCCAGCCAAAACAGGGTTTGAAGTGAAGGCCCAGCAGTGAGTGGGAAGGAAAATCTCAGTCAAGATGTTCTGCTGCTATGATCCACACTTGTAATGTGGACACTATCGAGCACGTTGATTTGAATTTCAGATTTTTTTTGGCATGTTTGAGCCCAATGCAGCCCGTACATGTTACATTTCTGACACCCATTTCCTAAAACATACTACTTGAGCAGTAAATATTAGAATTGTTTCTCCTACCTACCATAATGTCATGTTGCGGTTCATTTCAGGACACTTAAAAAAAAAAAAAAAAAAANAAAAAAAAAAAAAAAAAAGAACAACTTGTAGAGATGTGAAACATGCATGAGATAAATAATCCATCACAGCCAACACAATATCTGTCACATTTTTTGTCAAAGTAACTTTATTTAACCAGTCCAACACAGAGCTTCATGGAAGAAAATGTAGTTCCAGGAGAAGATGGAATCACTAAAACGTCACCTGTACATTTGATTTTGAAAGCTTAGGGGAGGATTTGTCAAAATAAAAGGGAAACTAAAATGTGGTTTAAAGGACCATACCATCCATTTTGCATGTTTGAGCCTAATATATTCCATTTTCATACACTTAAGGTTACTGACAATCATTTCCTAAAGGATAAAACCATATTTCAGCTTTCCTGATATTTTGCAGGATCTCTTAATCTTTCAAAATCGAATATTCAAGTGATACACCCACATTAAAAATTGATGTTTTGCCTGCTAATAGTTACGCAGCCTTATGAAGTCATGGTCTTTTAAATTTTTCCATAAACGCAGGTCTTCTTTTGGGACTATAATTCCCTGGTGGAGACATACATTCACTCGGCACTTTTTATTGAGGTTAAATGCTAAAATCACGTAACTTCTAAAAAAAACCTGAATACACGTTTTGTTTGCGATGATGGATTACCTATCCCAAGAATGTTTCAAGTATCAACAAGTAGATTTTAATAGCGTACCAGAATGAACTGAAACCAATGGTGGTCTGGAAGGTAGGAAAAACATTTTTAATTCACCATTCCAGTAGTATGCTTTGGGAAATGATTGTCAGTAACGTTACATATATGAAAATTGAATATATTAGACTCAAACATGCAAAATGGGTGGTATGATCCTTTAACGTTAGGAAAATGGTCGTCAGTAATGTAACATGTATGCGGGTGGTATTTATTGGACTTAAACATGCAAAATCACCGGTATGATCCTTTGACAGTTGTCCATTGGAGATAATTTAATCAGCTGTATTTTTTTTAAATATTAAACAAGCAACTCAGGTTAAAGTATCATCTGAGCTAGTGTTTTGAAATGAATCTCTCTCTCTCTCTCTCTCTCTCTCTCTCTCTCTCTCTCTCTCTCTGTTTGTGTGTATGTGTGTGTGTCATTTTTCCCCAAAATTTCCCCCCAGTCTTTCACAGCTTGACACTTCTTGTGGCTTTGTCACACCAGCTTCCACATCCGCATAAGGAATTAGCTCACATTTCTGCACATTTCTGACAAAAACATGTCCACGTGCATTTATATCAATATGTAACACAGATTCCCTTTTTTCATTTTAATATACATATAGGTGGATTATATCCTAAGAAGGCATTATGCATATTATACAGACAG
Source organism: Lucifuga dentata (assembly GCA_014773175.1). NCBI lineage: Eukaryota > Metazoa > Chordata > Actinopteri > Ophidiiformes > Bythitidae > Lucifuga > Lucifuga dentata. Next base: position 145,053 of record VXCM01000528.1, read on the forward strand.
AGCAAACGGCTAATCCCTTACACTATGCATGCCAATACTGTAAATGTGCTATCTAGGAAAAGCAAAGTAATTAAGGTCAAACACCGAGGTTGCCGTGCCTTTATGAAAATCCCTCATCTGCTGAAATTCAGCCTTCATATGGCGCGATGTACTGAGTGTTTTTCTTATCAAGGCACAGCCTGTTTTTATGGCTATATTTAGATGCCTGTCTTCCGATGGAGGTGAGGATATTGCCTGCTGTGCGCGAGCTGAGGGAGGCATATGTTTATCGTCCCCCCCCCACCCCCCTNCCCCCCTCGCCCCATCTGACCAACACTTCCAGGTGTGAATTAAATCAAGAATCAAGTTTGGAGGGGAGGTGAGAGGTGGTGGTCTCTTGAGATAAGCCGGTGTCTTTTTTTTCTTTTTTTCTTATTTTGCTCCAACCAGTCAGTAAAGTAAATCAATGTCGTAAAAATCGCCTTCGCAGCCAGTTGGAATTGTGTGATTGTTTGATATCTCAAGGGTTTTTGTGTGGGGGAAAATGACACAAAAATAGAAAAGTGTTGTGTAGTGCAGTGTATTTTGATTAATTTTATTTGTTTATTTTTTTGCACATTCTAAAGTTGCGGAAGAAATGAGCTATTAAGATGCTAACGTGCTAGCCACCTTCAAACATGGCTGAAATTGTCTTGCATCAAGCCTGATTTTTGTACACCATGCAGCCTCCTCTCCTCTCCTCTCCTCTCCTCTCCTACCTGTTTTGATTTATGGGTCACAGATGTTCTGTTTATTTGTGGCTGCAGGCCAAAGATGGCGAGAGAATCTGGTGGATGAGTGGCAGAAGCGCTGAGCAATCTCCAGCGTCCATCTGTGGCAACGGCCAACTCCGTCTTCCCTCCATCATCTTGAACCGTACGTTCAACTGTGATGCCTCGGAGGGAACATATGGGTCCTCCTGATGAAACCTGGAGCAAGGAGGGAAGGATAGAGGGATTGAAGAACCCGTTTTCAGTCTGCCACGATAATCCTTTCAGCGTCACCTCTGACCCTGCTCCATTTTTTTCCCCATCATCACTTTCTCAGCTGCCTTCTCATTCCTAAATCTGTGGGCTTACAGTGTCATGTCACAGACATCAAAAAAAACATTCATCCTTAATGTACATTAATGTCATCATTCATCCTTAATATACTGAGGATTATGATTTCTGGAGGTGGTAGCAGTTGATAAAATTAGAAGTTGTTTTATGTTTCGGAGGCTCTGCTTCATTAAAAAAAAAAAAAAAGCAGGTAAATTTACCAAACTTAGATTCTGAAAATGAGCTCTTTCACCGATTATCAAGTCTGGAAGTGGATGGCATCGACAAAGGTCTGACAGTAAAACACCTTGCTGTTTCGGTCAGGCCACATTTCGTTTTAGGCAGTTTATCCCTCATATTCCTGTCTTCTTGTTTTCCTTGCCATGTTTTCCTCCCTCTATCGGAACCAAAATGCGACGGCTGTTGACGTTTGCTCCACAATCCACTGATGTAGAACATATTCTGGTTTCTGCTCTCTAAAACAGCATACTGCCTTCAATCTCCAGTCCTCTCAGGGATGAATCCACGGGGGTTCTTCTTACTTTGCTCCCCGGCTTATGATTTATTCATACATAGTGTAGAACATTCCGACAACCCCACCCATCCACCCTCTTGTGCACCAATGTACCCGCAACCCCCACCTCCCCAATCAGATATATCAAAGGAGGTTGTGGGGATAAAGTCATGCAACGTTGGAAATGTACTCTAAAATTAAACCAACTATCTATTTAAATGTGTGATTTTACATTGCTTTTTTTTAATGTATATTTCTTATGCACAGGGTGACATGTGACCCATGATGCCCTGAGCACATGGTGTGTATGTTAACCAACAAAGCCAATGGGAGGCCTTGGATTGCTGCCTTTTTCAAGGTAAATCCATTTACAATTTACCAGTCAAACTACAAAGGTAGATGGACATGCAAAGTAGTGATGAGAGAGAGAGAGAGAGACTCTTTTAAGCACTTCAAAGCATTTTAATGCACTGTTTGCAGTCTGGGAAATGAATGAATGAATTTACAAAAATCCTTTGTACTCAAATGCAACACCAGCTTCATTCAGATGATGAGCATTAGTGGGGGAAGGAAGGAAAGAAAGAAAGAAAGAAAAAGAAAGAAAGAGATATGGTCAAAATCTTTTAAATTGAACTTTTCATTTTGGCTGTGGAACTCCATCCAGTTCTCCAATTCTTGGTAATCTCATGTATTTTTCATGCTCTTCTCCCAGAGGAAGGCCAATGTGTCTGAGGGACGACATTCAGCACCTCTTCCCTCTGATCTGCCACACTTACAAGGTCATGTTCTACACAAATACCTTGATATTACAGACTATAATGTGAATCTTCTTGGTTAATATGAATTTTCTCTGCTTGTGTCTCTTGATACATTACGACTCAAAAGTAAACTGGCAAAAGAACCTCTAAGTTCTTTCTTTCTTTCTTTCTTTCTTTCTTTCNACGACTCAAAAGTAAACTGGCAAAAGAACCTCTAAGTTCTTTCTTTCTTTCTTTCTTTCTTTCTTTCCCCTCCTACACAGCCACATTTATGTCACTAGGTTCTACTACAAGTCCCAGAATGCTTTGCTCTTTGTCTGGCTGCTTTGACTATGGTGCTGCATTCAAGTACTCCTCGGAATTCTCACAGCTGCAAGCTTCAGCTACAACTTGCATATTTAAGTTATTATTTTCTTTTTTTGTAAATAAAATAACAAAAATTGGCATAACTTGGTTGCGAATTTATGTCAGGAGTCAATGAAGCATTTGGTTATTGCTTACTGGTTATTGGTTACATATGGTTAGCTATTAGTTGTTTCATTTATTAAATCAAATTCCTCCATAACATTGAAAGTTCTTGCGTTTTATTTTTTCATATCTTAAATCATGTTTTTAGATTTTCAGCCAGAATATAAAAATTGTGAACTTAAAATATAAATGTTCTTTATCGGAAGTGAAGATCATATAAGAGATCTTCACTTCCATTGAATAAATCCTCAGACATCACAATCATAGCTTTACAGGACAAATTCAGCGTGCTGTGTGTTGGTCTCTAATATTTCCTACAGCACCTGAAGGCAGAATGTCTCCGTACACTCAGCAGCAGGAGCAGCAGCAGCAGCAGCTCCTCTTTCTCCCTCTGTAACCTAAACAATGACTCCTGCTACAGAGAGGAGCAAATCACTCCTCTAGAATGCTTCACAAACCAACTAAACCTGCGTTTCTCTTATTCAGACCTCTGACTTAAACCCTTAAATGCTCCGATCCTGAACATGTGGATACCTACAGATCATGAGAAATACGGCGTCGGTAAGTTCATCGCTTTTATATATTTTTTTAATTTAAAAAAAAAAAATGCTCCTTTACGTTCACTCGTGTCCAGATGTAGACGTGTGTTAATACGTGGATGAATGACTCCGTGATATCCAGCTGTGCGGTTTGATCTAATTAGTCATTTTGGAATAAAGGCGCATCAGCAATCAGATTCAGCGCCACATCGCGAAGCATCGGGTTTGGAACGATCGGACCCCCCCGTGGGTCAAACGAACTGCTTTATTTTCATTTTTCCACCTTTGCTTTGGCTTTGAATTAGAAATATTTGTACGCTCGGTGGTGCGCAAAACCAAACGTTGTATTTTTCCGCTATCTGGAGATCGCTGTTGAGGTGTTGGGAATGAGTCCTGAACAGCGCATTGTTCCATGTCGGGGGCTGTGAATTAAACACTCAAGTGAGACAAACAAGCCACAACAACACGACCGAGCCAAAATGTGGGGAAACAAGCCCCACACATTGTCCTGTTGGCCGGGTNGGGGGGGGGGGAGGTCATTGAGATGTGACCGCTGAGAGGCGTCTTAAATGCCTCATAATAATATTCCCAGGAGATATTAGTGTGTGTGTGTGATGCTCTGTCCTGTCCTTTAAATGATCCCACAGCTCTCTCTCAAATTCACCAGTAATTAAGGATGGAAAATATGCAATAATTTCTTAAAATAGAGTGATTCCATAATCCTAAATCCTTTCCTTATATCCTGCATCACTGCTCTGTTCTATTTGATCTTCCATTTGGTTGGACAATTAAGAATCCCAGGCTTCTGTAAAAGTCACACACTGTCCAAAAACTCATCACTGTGACCTGAAATCAGCAAGCAGAGTGAACCTGCTCTGCTTCATTGTTTTCCCCCGTGGTGTGGACTTGTTTCCCTTCCTTGTCCACACACACTGAAGATCTGATCTTAGTCCCTGTGCAGATACTTAATCCTGTTCAGGGTAATTTGAAGGAGCTATTAATCCCTAAATCTGATAGGCTGGAATAGATTAATTCAATTTAACTTCTTAGTTCCACTTTCCTTCCTCCTGTCAAAGTTCAGTTGGCTGCATTAAAGGTTGAGATTTGTGTTAAAGGCTAAACACTCAGAGTTGTCCCAAATTTGCTTGGGGGGTCCCTGTTAATTGGATTAAGGCTCTTGATCCTTTATTCTCAATAACAGCAATAAGACTATTTTAATGAGCTGTGATGTAGTTTGTCGACATGACTTGGCAGCTGTAATTCCCTTGTGATCTGTATGTGATCTGTATGAGGAACTAGGCTCTTGTGTTGTTCCTGTTGTGAAATTCAGGCTGCATGTCACACACATATGGACACACACCCGCACTGAATAAGGTAAATGATAAGGCAAGGAGGCACAGATAAGCTTGAGTTTGCATAAACATTTGATGTGTCAGCTTTGGCAGGTTAAGAGGTTGGAGTCAGAAGTTCAAAAAGGTCGACGTGCTTTTGTGATCGAGATTCTGTGACCAATTTGCTTGTTTTGTGCATTCTTTTCTTAACAGCGTGCATTCTTTTTAGCAAGATTTCTGATGATTGTGTGAAAAATTTGGCTGGAAAAAACGAAAACCAAACATTACCATTACAAACATTACATTGTGGCAAATGGTCCACTAATGGTCCTCAAATGATTATTGATGGGGTCAGAGGGTAAAAAGAGCATCACCCTTCATTCTAGAAGGAACTTATCACAAATCTGTACTTCATCATTTCATCTTCCTCACACCTCGATAGAATTAACGGCCCGTCTACATCTGCTTTCACTTTTCTTTGCAGGATCTATGTAAGATCTAAACATTGATATAAGTAAGCCCCTACATTAGCCATTTTAAATGTGATTTTATCCCCACTTGACGGGGAGGCTGGCTAGCTAAAAGGCTTTAGGATCCCTTAGATCCCTATGAGAACATTTGATCTCTCACCAAATTGAGATGAGATGAGAAACGTCTCGCTGTCTAATTGGAAGTTGTGGTGTTTGATGTTGATTTGACTTACGAGTGAAGCAGTGCCAGCGAGGACGAGGTCATTGCCATTGATGAAATATGAATGTACTCACGGAGTTGATGTTAAGGAAGCCATTAGCCCCACATTGGGGGTGATTACAGGTTTTAAACCTGAAGCAAAAAGGTTGGAAGATTGATGAGATTATGTTAATATCTGATTTTTAAATTAACTTGCTAGACTTTTTGGTTTAGAGATACTCAATTGTGCCAAGAGGATGAATCTGTCGTCAAATTTGCTTTGCTGAACATAAATCTGGCGGGATTGCAAAAAAAGAAAGAAGCTGAGAAAATACAGAAGACAACTCTATCTAAGAATGTATTTTTAACAAGTAGATGTTGGATAATCTGTCACAAATGTCATTAAAACACAGTCTAATGCAGTTCCTGACTACAGGATGATGACTTAGACTAAACAGACAGAGGTCTTCCTCCTCATTAAGGCCCTTTCATATAGTCAGTCAAGCATGTCATTGCTCATCATAATTTAGCCGTGTAATTAAACCATTTTAACGAGTTGGACTGGATTTGTGCGCGTGCAAGTTGAAATCTCCAGTAAGGCCCCTAAGCCCCATTCCGTTCTGTGGGTGCTGTGGAAAAAGCAGCTGGCAACATCAGATAAAGGCAGAATGGAGGAGCGTGACTGAATGATCCTGCTCGAGGCCTGGCGGCAATGGAGGGCCGACATCAGGCCTGGGACTTTCCCACTCCGCATGGCTGATGTCGCTGGTTCCTCCCATGGGGGGATGTCGCCGCGGCTGATGGGGTGGGGGTNTGTGGTGAGGTGAAGCCTACCAGCTTGTAATTGTTTCCTCATCCTCTGCCTCGTCTTCATCCACAGAGCGCCCTCCACAAATATTGGCAGCCTTGGTAAATAAAAGCCAAATGGGCTGTGAAAAAAATATTGTTTATGCTCACGTTCTTAATAAAAATATAACCTTTAATTAAAATCAAATAATTGAAATGACGAAAAATTGTTATCATGACACAAATATTTTTCTCAATAGGCCTGGTGGCGTCTGATTGTAGTTTTGAAGACTTTGTAGACCCATCAGATTATTTGGCCACTCGAACCATCATTCTCACTTTACGTAGACAAATGTCCTCTTCCAGGCCGATCAAGAATAATATTTGTTTTATATGAATTTTTTTTTCTTTTCAATTATTTTACTTAAACTAAATGTTATATTTTTAATGAAAGATCAAGAGGACACATTTTTGGTCACAGCCCATTTTGCTTTATCTACCAAGGTTGCCAATATTTGTGGAGGGCGCTGCAGCTCCTGTCGTCCTTTACATCAATGCACATGTGCACAAATTTGCACCCACACCAGTTCAATGCAATCAGTCACCGTGGAAAGGAGCTCGTAGTGCTGCGTTCTCCCATGTGAATTGTGAGTGCAGATGCAGAGGGAGCAAAGAGAGGAAAAAATAGAGACACTAAGAGAGAGAGGAGAGAGTTAACCACCGAGGCCAGTACGCAGTGTGCTGATCCCTGGTGTGAGCGTCATGTCAGGGTTAAATAAATCTATGTGATCACGTGACATATGAGTGGCTGAATGAGTGTTTGCGTTCAGCGCTGATTCACCGTGACAGTAATAGCCACTGGAAAGCAAACATTTACTATGGACTCCTCCATTATGAAGGAAAAACCCCCACATAATTATCATTTTTGTTTAGTTTTGGCAGGGGAAGGAAACATTTGTTTGACATCCGTTGTTTTACCTCCACCTCTTTAAATTTCTCACTTACACGCTTTTGTCTGTTTATACACTGGAGGCCATATGGGTTGATTTGGAGACGCAAAAACTCCCAACATGCTTTCCATGCTCTTTCTGCATCCATGTATCGTGTTGTTTAGGCAGGCAGCTGGTTGAAGAGTTCCTGTATTTCTACCATGTAGCATCCCAGCACGCTCGTATTGGGAGATAAAGTTTGAGATGCTTGTGATCCTCAGTTAAAAGGACGATACCAACTATTTTGCATGTCTAAGCCTAATATATTCAGTTTTCATACATGTTACGTTACTGAAAATCATTTCTCAAAGGATAAAACCGTATTTCAGCTTTCCTGATATTTTGCAAAATCTCTTAATCTTTCACAATCAAATATTCAAGCAATATACCCAACTTAAAAATCCATGTTTCTCCTGCTAATAGTTATGCAGCCTTATGAAGTCACGGTTGTTTAAATTTTTCGATAAATGCAGGTCTTCTTTTGGGACTATATTTCCCGATGGAGACATACATTCACTCTGCGCTTTTTATTATGCTTAAACCGCTAAAATTACAAAACTTTGAGAAAAAAAAAAAGCCTGAATACACGTCTTGTTCACTATGATGGATTACCTATCCCAAGAACGTTTCAAGTATCAACAAGCNCCTGAATACACGTCTTGTTCACTATGATGGATTACCTATCCCAAGAACGTTTCAAGTATCAACAAGCTGATTTTAATAGCATATCAGAATGAACTGAAACCAATGGTGGTCTGGAAGGTAGGAAAAAATTTTTTAACTCACTGTTCCAGTAGTTTGCTTTGGGAAATGATTGCCAGTAATCTTATGCATATGAAAATTGAATATATTAGGCTCAAACATGCAAAATGGGTGGTGGTCTTTTAACATAAATTGGCGATGGCCCAAAATAGCACAGTCTGTACGAACCTTCCGACTTGCTTTACAGTTAGCTTGTTTCCATGTTTGTTAAAACTGTGATTAAACTCGGATTAAGGCAATAAATCCAATTTTTTTCAAATGTCATGTACATACCTCAATTTGATTGAAATTGGCATAAATCAGAGTAAGATAACTAGATTTTGCGGTTGAAAATCGTAAACGTAAAAGCCACCTCTGCATGCACTCCCTCACCTGGTGGACTCTCTCTCCTCATACTCTAAAGCATCATGTACAGCATATTCGATAAAGCCGAATTATGTTAGTTCTGGCCATCTTACTCGCATTATTGCAGTAATCGGAGTACAGATATGTAATCGGAGGATAGCGTGCATGTGATGAGGGGCCTTTGCAGCAGGTCAGTGTGGTTTGTATGTGGTTTCCTTTCCTCTATATCAATCCCTGATCCCTGCGAGGGCGAGGTTAATGGAATATGTCCTATAAGGAATTCAGCAGCTTTACTGATCAGCAGCACCTCGGTAGCGGAGGCGAGAGGAGTGTGTGTGNGTGTGTGTGTGTGTGTGTGTGTGTGTGTGTGTGTGTGTGTGTGTGTGTGTTACGTGCGTGTTTGTCGTCTGTGTGGGCCGGGGAAAATGACTGACACGCCATTTTCATAAATGAAGGGCGTCTGCATGTGACAATCACTGTGATTGACGTGTGAGAAGAGCTGTTTTTATGTACGGAGAGACTCTTCTTCTCTTGCTCATTTAAAAGAGAAAATAATTGCTTGACATCGCCGCCTATCAGCGCAATTGGTGCAGCTCTGTTATCTGTGTCCTGTGGCTGTGGATGTATCGATCATAAAGGAAGCCTGCATTGATTTGTGTGAGCGTTGTGTGTGTGTGTGTGTGAGAGTGTGTGACCCAGTGCATTGCAATGACCTCAAGGCTTCCATTTCCCCATAAAGCTCACTCGTGCCCAATTCAGGCTTGTGCTTAATTCATTCTTAATGTGCTAATAAAATGGAAAGTTGTGCTAAGTTCAGGTTAAATCTCATATCATCCACAAATCATTGATGGCCAATAAAGTGTAGAGTAATGTGAGGTCATAATGTAATATTTATGAATGTTTAATGTTAAGAGCTAATGTCGGGGTTTTCTCTGTCTTCTGCCTTGTTAATTGTGAATATACACTTGGCTTCTAACCCACTCGTTCACAGCCACAGTGGGGGATGTGTAAGCAGACTCGTTCAGACGAGGCACACACACAGCTTTGGTCCAGTTCTTTATGTCGCTCTGCTGTGTAATCCACTTCTCTGTAGGACGTTTGACCCATATCAGTTTAGTTTAAATTTAAAGGACCACACCAACGATTATGCATGTTTGAGCCCAAGTATGATCTCTCTCTCTCTCTCTCTCTCTCTCTCTCTCTCTCTCTCTCTCNTTATGCATGTTTGAGCCCAAGTATGATCTCTCTCTCTCTCTCTCTCTCTCTCTATCTACCTATCTATCTATCCATCCATCCATCCATCTACTCAACATACATGTTACATTACTGACAACCATTTCCCCAAATATACTACTTTAGCTGTACATTTTACTTCAAATCTTGAGATTTGGTGAACTTTGGTGAAAAATTGATTGATTTTGATTGATTGATGGATTTTTTTTTTATTGTGTGATTTCTTTTTTTTTTTGATTGATTGATTGATTGATTTNTTTTTTTTTTTTTTTATTAAAGTGCCCAGCTCACATGGGCTTACAAGACACCAAACATATCGCTGCAGTGGCAAAACAAAAGAAAATGCCCAAAACATACAGTGAGAACATCAAAAAGAAAAACAAAAAAGAAAAGAAAACTAGCCCATTACATAAACTCTACAACTCAAATAGAGAATTTTGTCTTCTTTCCCAAGCTTTACACAGAAAGTCTGCAAAAAAAAAAAAAAAATTCCTAAAACATAAGTCTAACCTTTGGTAATCATTCAACCAAAATAAATCTGCATTGATTGAAGATATTTTGTGAAAAAGTACAGCCTTTAGATCATCACTGACAAGTTTGCATCTCTTCTTTTTTCATGGATGATGTCATTCTGTTAGCTTTATCAGGCTGCATCCTCCAAAATACACTAGAGTGGTTAGCAGCTGAGTGTATTGAGGTTGGGATGAGCATCAACACCTTCAAATCTGATAGTCTGATAGTCCATGACAGTCTGTCAGAAAATGGTGGCTCATCCCTCCAGGTGGGGATTGAGATGCCGCCCCAAGCGAAGGAGTTCAAGAATCTTGGGGTCTAGTTCACAAGTAAGGTTAGGGTGGAGCGTGAGATTGATAGGCAGATTGGTTGGTGTCTGCAGTGATGCGGCTGCAGCACTGAACTGTTTTTGGCAAAGAGAGTGCTGAGCCTGAAGGCAAAGCTCTTAATTTACTGGCCGATCTACTTTCCAGCTCTCTTCTTGGGCCATGAACTCTGGGCAGTGACCGAAAGAATCAGGAGCCATCTGAGGTAGTTCAGGCATTTAATCAGAATCTCCACAGGATGCCTCCTTGGGGAAGTATTCTGGGCATATTCACCTTTAAGGAGACTACAGGAGAGACCCAGTGACCCATTTGACTTGGGAACATCTTGGGATCCCCCCCAGGGAAAGCTGGATGATGTGGCTTCTTTCTTTAGCCCATTTAGCTGGATGTGTGGTGGAAAAATGGATGGATTGGCGGATCTCAAATACCAAATCCCCTCTCTACTGTTGGCCTTATCACTTATCATCCCCACTGTCCTGAGGAGGGTGTGCAGACATATGCTGCTGTACCTCTGTGACACAAGCCACATATTTCCACCTTAAAGCAAAGAGCGTCACAGGGAGAGAGAAATGAGCGTGGAGATTCACATTATCCACCCTGATCCTGATGCCCATAGATCAGGATCTGCGTCGATAATGTCAGGGTCTTGAAATGGCAAAACTAGAAAAGCACTTCAGATTCTTCAACTTCTTTTCAGTTTAATGACACAAAACAACACAGAGCATTGCTGATCGGATGGTTCTTTGACAAATGTAACCCGTAACACACATTTCAGGTGTCATGAACACATCTTTGAGTTTTGAGTTGGGTTTTAAATTTGAAGATCAGAAATGCCACCTTCCAGCCAAAGCTAACAGTAATTCCTCCACAACCTTCAGACATATCACTGTTTGCACTGGCTGGTCATTAGCCATCTTCATGAAAAATTAATCAGTTCAGACATTTTCCGTAAAACAGAGTCAGACCAATGCTAAACATTTGGGAGTGTTTTGGAATATTTTGATAAGTAGAGCCTGTGGATTGAATTCCAAAATGAAAAATTAGCACCTTTTCAAAATTATCCGTGCCAGGACACTTTTAGGCAAATTTGGGCCAAGAAAAGGACCATACCAGTGGTTTTTGCATGTTTCAGTCCAATATAACAATCTGCATACACGTTACTGTATGTTACTGACAACCATTTCCCAAAATATGCTACTAAAGTGGAAAATATTAGAATTACATTTCCTTCCTTCCAGACTGCCATTGGTTTCTGTTCATTCCAGTATGCCACAAAAATCATCTTGTAGAGACTTGAAACTTACTTCAGATAAGCGTTGAACATGATGTTTATTACATTTTTTGTCGAAGTTATTTAATATAACTGCATGAAAGAAAATGTATGTCTCCGCCAGGGAATATAGTCCCAGAAGAAGATGGTTTTTACAGAGAAATTAAAACTACTCTATAACCTCTATCTAACCTCTATATTCCAATGTATGGGTTAGCAGGTGAAACATTGAATTTTAAGGTGGGTGTCTCACCTGAACATTTGATTTTGAAAGATTAGTGGATTTGGCTAAATAACACGAAAACTAAAATACAGTTTTATGTTTTGAGAAACGGTTGTGCATAATGTGCGTGCAGGGCTTAAACATGGAAAATCACTGATATGACCCTTTAAATCTACTCTTATCACTGAACACACTGTCAGGGGTTTATCAGCAGGGCAACAGTCGGAATGAATGTTGCTTAGTCAGATAGAGAAAGAGGCAAAAGGCCTTCAGACAGAAATCTGGTTGACGCATTTCTCGACCTTGACTGGAACCTCACTCGCATTACCGTCCACACCTTGCCAGCCTTACCTGTTTCCTCTCCTTTAACACAAACGCTTTTGTGTTTCTGCATCCTTCTGACAGCCAACGAGCTGTTTCCAGACACAGGAAGTTACACTGTGCTGACCCTTATCTCGCTTTCTGTCTCTTTTCCTCATCTACATCTCACTCTTTCCAGCTCCGTCTGGCTTTTTAGCCCAAATCCCTCTGTTTCACCTTTATCTCTCCTCCACGTGCCTTTCTCTCTTTCCCTCTGCCTCATCTGGATCCATACTCGCCTGTCCCACATATCCCCAGATACTGCATTTTTTTACCTCTGTGATTGTGTGTATATGTCTGTGTGTCAAAGGTTATATATTCAAGCACATACATGCATTTGTGTGGCTTTATGCTTCTGTCTTTGCTCTTCTGTATCTGCTAGTGTCTAATCGTGGATACATGCTTCCGTATATACAGTGCTGTGAAAAAGTATTTGCCCCCTTACAGATTTCTTCTGTTTTTGCTTTTTTGTCACACTTACATCATCAAACAAATTTTAATATCAGACAAAGATAACCTGAGTAAATACAAAATGCAGTTTTTAAATGATGATTTCATTTATTAAGGGAAAAAAGCTATCCAAACCAACCTGGCCCTATGTGAAAAAGTAATTGCCCCCTAAACCTAATAACTGGTTGTGCCACCCTTGGCGGCAACAACTGCAATCAAGCGTTTGCGATAACTGGCAATGAGTCTTTCACATCGCTGTGGAGTAATTTTGGCCCACTCTTCTTTGCAGAATTGTTTTAATTCAGCCACATTGGAGGGTTTGCGAGCATGAACGGCCTGTTTAAGGTCATGCCACAGCATCTCAATCGGATTTAAGTCCGGACTTTGACTAGGCCACTCCAAAACCTTCATTTTGTTTTTTTTGAGCCATTCAGAGGTGGATTTGCTGGTGTGCTTCGGATCATTGTCCTGCTGCATAACCCAAGTGCGCTTGAGCTTAAGGTCACGAACTGATGGCCGGACATTCTCCTTCAGGATTTTCTGGTAGAGAGCAGAATTCATGGTTCCATCAATTACGGCAAGTCGTCCAGGTCCTGAAGCAGCAAAGCAGCCCCAGACCATCACACTACCACCACCATGTTTGCCTGTCGGTACGATGTTCTTTTTCTGAAATGCTGTGTTAGTTTTATGCCAGATGTTGCTCTTGTGAAGTTTTTGCTGGCATAAAATGTAAAAACACTGTAAGCCTATAGACAGGAGAAGCTAGCAATATCAACTAACCGATTGTGCTGTTTCCTATTTTATGTTGATATTTCTATCAAACGTCTCTTGCTTGAAAGCATATTTAGGAGGCAGACAGATTGTATTTTCATCTTTTCCTGGGCTTGGAGGTTGTTCTCTTGAAAAATGAGGCTTTTTTCATGCTGCCTGCAGAAGAGATGTAGCATAACAAAGTGTATCACTGTCATTTACGCTCTGTTGTCGATTACTTCTGTCTCTATGAAGTGATAGCGTGAATTCATTTGTGTGGCTCTGTACATCTTGCTTTGAGGTTCTCCTTGCTTTCACAAGCTTTTGGGCCCAAAGTTCAGAACTAAATCAGGAACTACTTCATATCATGCTATGAGCAATTCCGAAATGATTCCTGATTCCTGACAAAGTTCCTGAAACAAAAGAATTCCTGTGGTATTTGAAGCCGAGCACATTTTAGGGACGATTGGTATTGAATTCGAAGTGGTTATCCACACACACACACACCACAGGTAGGCTGTATTTGTTGTGTATTGACCCTGAGCTTGAGTTGCGGTAGTGACATTGATTAGTTTACACACCTTCTCTGAGATTTAACTACTTTCGCCATAAAGATCACAACGCTGCCTGGCTGATTCTGGGCAGCCATTCTGACCTTGGCTGCCATTAGCTGTCTGTTAGGTGTGTGTGCGTGTGTGTGAATCAGTTTATGTAGAGTCCAGATTTGAACTTTTGTCTCCTTCGAGGTGCGTGTGTTTACGAGCGACCTGTTTCCTGCTTTCGCTGGGCGGTTGCCTCAATGATGGCGTGGCTCTCCTCCACATGCCAACCCCGCTGCATGCGAGGCGTTGGCTTGCCGCCTGTCCTCCTCACCTCTCCTCTGTCAGCCTCTTCACTTCCTCTCTGCCCACACACACATACACACACACACACTAACAAAAGAGCCAGCTCAATGTCAGGTCGACTTTCAAAGGAGCTTTTCATTGCAGCCCACCTCCGCTTGCCTTGATGCTTCGTCATGGCTCCATTTTTCCATCGATTTGAAAAGACTGAACTATTCACTCTGATTGCAGTAGATTTTCGTCATGCGTGAATGCCCAGCTGATTGAAATACTTTCAAATGAGAAGGTGTTGCGTGTGTTCTGCCTGTGTCAGCAATGTTTTTTTTTTCCCTTCATTTAGATTTAAGAAGCAGAGGAACTAAACAGACATAATGCTGAAATGAAATCGTGACAGAGCTCCACAATACGATTCCTTCCAAACCCGGTTCTCCCCAACTGAGCAATTCTTATGAATTCTTAAATTTATTATGTAGGAGTAGCGGAGTTTTACCGCCTCAGAGAATCTGTTTAATTCATCAATTTGACTAAACCTCAAACTGTGACCCAATTCACTTATTTCGTCTCCCTCTGCTTTAAAATCTAACCTCTCTGTGGGGGCTGCGCCTGCTTTCAGTTTTTATCTAACTAAAAAGCCCCCAAACTATGCGGAGACAGAAACAGATTTCTCAGTTAAATACTTGTCCTGAATGAATAAGGCCCAAACATCAGAGCTGCTGAATCGTCTGAAGTTTGTGTGTGTGTGTGTGTGTGTGTGTGTGTGTGTGTGTGAGGCAAGAAGACCAAGTGTCTTCCCGCTTCCTGCCTCTTATCCTTGACTGAATGGGGCCTTTTCAGTATTCTTCCTGCAACACCAAAGGTTGGCATCGCAGTGTGTTGTAGGGTTGATTTCCTTTGTTTGTGTTCTTCTTCAGGGACACGCACAGAGGATTCCTTCTTATTTTCTTCTTCTGTCATAAAAAAGAGATGGAATAACCTGATAATTGAAGTGTTGTTTGCTGGTCTATCTTTTCATTCCTTGCTCTTTTTCTCTCATGAGGAGCTGAGGAAAAACACAACTTCCAATCTCGGTGGAGTGGGCTCCAAGTGTCCATTTGCCACCAGCCTACCCTCTCTTCAAGCACCCACCTGGTATCTTTATTTCCCTCCTTCAACCAGTCATACCCTCAGGAGATAGAGACTGAACGGCTGAGACAGGAAAGCAGAAAGTGGAAAGTGGCACTGCTAAAAATGGCTGAAATGGATCCCCTTTGTGTGGGCAAGAGGGAAAAACGCTAAGGAAGACCCCCACTGTGGGAGCCTTTTGTTTGGGGAGTAAAAGCACTTGGCGATGGCAGATGGACGCCTCGGGCAGTTGGTTGAGTACAGTAGAGCAGATAAAAGAAGAGATTTACTGTACTCTGTGTGTGTTAGCTGTGTAAACAACATGAGCACAAGCCACAATCCTTCAGCAGCTTTCCTCCCGGTGAATCGCTGCCATGCTTTTAGAGTTTAACAAGTGATCTGTGTGCAGAGCTGACCTCAGACGTAACTCTGCCTTCATTTAAAACTCCGAGCTCGGTAAAGTGAAAGCGAGGAAAAGCTAAAGGAAACGCCACCTCAAACTGGGAAAGTCGGGCGAGCTTTCCCAATCTGTTCAGCGTTGATGTCATTTCAATATGGCTGCTCAGATTGTGAACAGTAATAAAGTATGGTTTCTCTATTTATAAATGAACATTTAGAAGCATTTTCTTCAAATCAATCGGCACACAGACACAGTAACTGGTTAAACATTTAACATGGCAATGCAGTAGCTGTTTTGAGAAGGTAAATAGCTCGTAAACGTTAAAACGTAGCTTCTTTTGGTCCCACAGAGCAAACAAAGCAAAGTTTTCATACTGTTTTTAGGTTTGTTTAGCTTGAACATAATTGGCGTAATTCTGAGTTACAAGGTACAATTAATGCAGCATAATACGCATATTGAGATTGTGGTTGTTTTCCGTTTCTTCCCAAGGGCATCTGAATATTTAAAAAAAAAAAAACAGCAACACAGAACAGTTTCAGCTGTTAATGGATCAATAACGGATTTTTGTGTCACGTATCCTCCTGCCTTTTTGTCTGTTGCCTAATGACCTGTCCATGATACCACTTTGACCTTTAAGGTCATCAAAAATCCCCATATCATCTTTCAGTCTTGGAGGCATTTTCTTTTTGAAGAAAGATGCTTTCATGTTGTTTCATTAGCTGAACTTGAAAAGAGCGGTGAAATGGATATGCTGGCATCTGTGATTTACATCTCTTTTTTTTGTTTTATGTGCGCTAACGTGCTACGCCACTCTTTGAAACACGAGTCTTATTCTCTTGATGTTGATCCACTACCTCGACAGCTTGCTACAGCAGTGGAACGAGGCGTATTTGTTTTCCATCACCCTTATAAATAAACTTAATTGGACTAATCAAAAGAGAAACACGTTCTTCACAGCCAGGATGCATGTTTGTGGCGTGCACGCTTGAGCAGATGCAGAACCCCGCATTGTCTTCCTTCCTGTCTTTCTCTCAGTTCGCTTCAGCTCAGCTCAGGCCGTCTGCTGCGCCTCACTGACATAATGAGTGTGGGGATGCTAAAAATACTGACGCACAAATGGAGCATGCTGCACTGCACACGCTTATGACATATGTTGTAGCGCAGCTGCTGATGATGCTGCTGCTGCAGAAAAGGAAGAACTCGTGTTGTGATGCAGATCACTGATTCAGCCAATTTCCTTTTGAGTGTACTTTTCATACATTTATGTTGATTCTGATCGAGTTAGGTTCACTTTTTAGTACATTGCAGTATCTATAGATACACAGCTTAACGTTATGTGGTTGCGTCTCTCCCAGCTTGTATTGAGTTCAGACGTAAGTATGATAATGATGGTGTTTGAATACGCTGGGAAACAGGCCATTGATTTGCAGGGGAATGCTTCCAGGCATCATCAGTGCTGATGCATCATCCATAAGCTCCCCCCACCCTACCCTGAACCCTGAATCTCATCTGGACTGCAGCCATAATCCTCTTTACAGGCTGCTCTGATGCACCAGTAAACCTCACCAGTAACCTCACCATCATCATCTAGGAACACAAACTGGGTGGCAGTGCATGTTTGGTAATGGACACACAGCAACAAAGATATGATTGTGGGGATATGCTAGAAATATATGGTTATTTTTGAGGGATGATGTACTGTAGCTATAATGTCGACATTGCTCATCCAGATTGTTCAATAATGTCCCTGATGCATAAGAATATTATTATAAAAAAACAGTGCAAACTAGATAAGCATTTCTGAGCGTGTCTATTTAAGCCAGTTAAGTATTTAATGAAGTTTTATTAAGAACTAAAGAAGAAGAAGAGGTGCTATTTCCAGTTACACAATCAGCTAGAATTTTAAGTCCTTTTCTGTGTCATAATGTACAACTTGAGCTGATTTTAAATGAAAAATGACCGCTTTTCCCTGAGTAATGTCTGTCAGGCTTCATGCCAGACTTTCTATATAAATCCTGCCTCTTTTGCAGATTGACACAGCTTTACCCCAACCGTGGCCATAATTCTGCTATTTAAAATCTATAACTTAAACGTTTGATCGTTTAAGCTTGTCGGGAGGGTGAGCACTGCCTGACAGGCATTTAATGTTATACCCTAATGTGTTTGACTTGGAGAAGAACATGATGAAATTATAGCTTTATATAACATAAATCTTGGAAAAACCATGTAATGTTAGCTGTTAAAGGACCATACCAGCAAGTTTGTATATTAAACACAAATAAAGGAGAGTTGACACATGGACATCTGACTTATACTATAGATTTATTTAAGCCATTACTGCACTATTTTTTTTTTTTACCTATAATGAGATAGATCAGCGTACATACTATCTCCCTAGCGACTGAGTNCTATTTTTTTTTTTTACCTATAATGAGATAGATCAGCGTACATACTATCTCCCTAGCGACTGAGTGGATGTTAAAGGGAGATATTGACTGACAGCATAGTCTCCTGATATGTAAGTGCATCCCTAATGTACTCTCTCATACTTAAACGTGTCCAAGGACAACACAATGTGAAGGCAGAGAGGAATGAAAAGGAGAGGAGAGGCTGGGGAGATGTGAGGCAGACGGAAAGCGATGGTTGATGAGCTGTCAATTGATGCTCCACATGGAGTTTCTCTGCCAAGCCTGGCAGAACATCATCCCAGTGTGTCTCTATATGTTTTGGTTTCAGGAACTGTTTCTGTAGCTCATTAGAATCTTTATGCTCTCTCCCCCCTCCCCCCCCCNCCCCCCCCCCATGGGAGCACCAAGCATTGAACGGGCACACAAATGAGGCTACCTTTCTACTTTGTATAACTGTTCACTCGCATCTGTGGGAGGAAAAAAACAAAGATGAAATTAATCACTGTAGCGTCATCCCCCTCCTCATAGTTGAGAGCTCCTGTAGATTTTTTTTAACTAGTTTTATTTAATTACAGACAGCTTTAGAGGGTGAAACGGCTGCTGTTGACCTAAATCAGGAAAGTGGGACATTTTTTTCTCACCCCCTCTCCAAATTTCTTCCTCCGCCTTATCGATTCCGTCTGTCGAACAAATTAGCCACGCACGGCCATCAGTTCGTGTCCTCTCTGCCCATCTCTCAATGTGAAACCGTCTTACTGACTTTATCCGATTTGGTCTGGAGGATGTGTAGGAGAATTGGAAATCTCATTCATTCATTTCAGCCCCTGACAGGACAAGAGCCATTATAAAACAAATTGGAGGGGATCTGCTTTGTTCTCTGTGCTGTAGTCTCTGTAATGGATGAGATTAAGGCAACAGCAACAAAACGTGAAGAAGCTCCCCAAACCAAAGCAGAACTCAAAGAGGCCTCCAGGAATGCATGTCTGACAGTGTGTGTGTGTGAGTGTGAGTAACGGTTAATTATTTTTACAGTGTGAGTGATGGCTCTCTCTCTTTCTCTCTCTCTCTCTCTCTCTCTCTCTCTCTCTCTCTCTCTCTCTCTTCCCCTGTAGCTCTTGGCTGCACTATTTCCTACGCGGTTTGCTTTGACAAACACAGCTCCATTCCACATTCCCATTTGCCCGAGTTCGATTCCTGGAAGAAGCCGGTCCAAGCCATCGTGGTTCTCTCTCTCTCTCTCTCTCTCTCTCTCTCTCTCTCTCTCTTTCTCTTCATCACACTCTTTCTCCAGCTCTCTGTGTGCAAAGTTCTTCTACCCCAGGAATAATCCTCCTTGATCCACCAATGGCATGCAGCGCACAGGAAAATAGCCCTACCGACAGCTGAACCCCTTAGCCCTGCAGGAATGTTTGACCACGTGCACACACATACATACACACACAGGCCATACATTCAGAACAGAGCAGGTCATTCTAAACATTTCTATTGAGGAATAAGTAAATGAGTTCAGTCATCCAGCCACCCTTGTTTACATTAGTAATGTGGCTGTTTGGCTGTAATATCCGCAGATGAAAATGAAAGCGAATTTGAGGAACGAGTCTCCTGTTTGAATTTTTCATGAGGCCCAAATTTCCAGATGACGACTATCCCAACTAATCCGACAAGGAAGGAAAACGCATTTCCTTCATCAACCAGTTGTAACAAATGATTCCTCAGATAAAGTCTTTCACCCCGTTTGAAGCGTCTCTGGATCTGCTGCAATATCAGACTTGCTTTACTGTCTTTAAGCCATAAAAATACAAATCCAGAGTTGTGTGTGTGTGTGTGTGTGTGTGTGTGTGGGCGTGAGTGTTTGAGAGAGAGATTCATTATTGATCTAAGTTAAAGCAGATGTTGGTAGGGCAGGAATGCCAACAGGCCACGGAATCCAACCATCATACCCACAAACGTAGCTTTGAGTGTGCGAGCCTGTCTTTACAGGAAAGAATGAGAATCGGTGCCAAAATAGACACACACACACACACATTCTCCATGTCTTGCTATCTTGTGGCTCATGGAAGGCATGTCGCATGAAAACACATTTTTATTCCGAAGCCTGGGCTGGCTTCCGTACTCTTCATATTTCTTGGTTCAGTCCTCCGTCACTGCTTTCGCTGTCTTTTCATTGTTCATTCAGCCCACAGCCATTGTCTCCTCTTTAAACGGCACCGTCTGGTCTTCCTGCATTGCTCAGCTTGGAAGGACTCATGGAAGATCTTAAAAACTTGAATGTCTCTTTGTTTAAAGGCTCCTGACAAGAATAATGCGTCGGTGACACACTGCAGATTGTGATACGCAACAAACTGTAAACAGTAGACTTGAAGAGGAGCAACAAATACATCATTCACTGCCAGACAAAACAGCATCAAGCTTGGTAATGAGTTTCCTTGAATGCTCAATTTATTGCTAGAGCTCATTATAACTTTTTAAATCCCATTATTTATATATCCCACTCCAGAACTATTGAGCTACTGCCATGTGCTGTTACCTACAAAATATATCTAAGTAATGTATTAACACCCAGGCATTGAAAGTGTTTGTTTTTTTTTTTGTGCTTCCACTTCTCTGGATGATTTTTATTATTACTCAAATAAAGAGATCAAAATAGCTCAGAAATAAACTCAGTGACTCAGAACTGACAAATCGATGTGCAGTGGAAGGTTCTCAAAACTTAACGGCATGTCCAGTTACCTTGATCTGCTACTTTTGGATACTCCGTCTGCACGATGGTAACAGCCAGATGCAGCTGGTAGCAGCAGGATTTCATTTGAAGTTAATTTTTTTATTTGCTGTTTCTTTCACTGTCACTCTGTTCCATTCAAAACACATCCTGCTGCTCTGGCTTGGGTTTTATGCTCAATAAACATGCTTATTAGTTTGGGTTTTTTTTTAATTTTCCTAGTACTTACTGCATATTGTATTGTCACTTTTTGTGCCAATCCCATAGTGGAGTGTATGTGTACATGTGCGCATGCAAAAAAAAAAAAAAAAAAAAAAAANAAGAAAAACCCCCCAGACTAATTGTATAATTGTGCATACTCCAGTAACATCTAATGGTTGGTTACAGAAAATAAATAAATATCAAAATGTGCACACTTAGCAACGGACACACGCTGTTCAGTGTTCCTATCCATCCATCCATCCATCCTTACATCCTCTATCACATGTCCATTGTCTCTCCAGGTCTACAGTTTTTATATATCATTTGTGCCATTTTGTTTCCTTGGCTTGTTGCTTCACAGGAGTCTGTTGAAGTTGTTAGCTTAGCTGTGGCTTTCTGTGTTCAGGGGAGTTGACATGTTGAGAAACACAGATTTGTTCCTATTGTGTTGTGGTGACCAGCTCGCTGGCTGGCTCAGCTGATAATAAGGTATGCTCCAGTGGCTTGTGTTTGTGGAGCACCTGCCATCTGCGTGTCCTTGAGTGGTGCCATTTTGTGTGTGTGGTGCGTGTGTGTTTGTGTGTGTGTGTGTTTCCGTGCACACTGATTTCCACTTCCTGTGAAGCGATTTCAGTAGCCCTGGCTGTGGTCTGAGGCTGTCACTGTCTGCCCATGTGTGTTTTGTAACTTTTGCCCAATGTGTATATTCGCACACACCTACACACACACACACGAAAGTCCTGTTTAGTGTATCCATGCATGTTTCAGTCAGTGCTGCTTTCTCTATTTGTCTCAGCTCCATACAGCGAATCTGAGCCCACACTGAATATCCAAACCTGCATCCAGCGGCCTTCCGGCTCAGCTCAGACCCTGACGCCGGTGGTCTTTTGACCCACTCTGATTCTTTTCATACACTTCCCCACTGACTTCAGACTCTTCCACAGTCTCAGCCTGTCACTTAAATCTTTGTTTCTTTGTTTGTGTGTCTGCCTGGGAGCAAAATTAAAGGCTAATAGTCCAGGATATAAAGCAGAGTACATGTAGAATTATGACTGCACAGCTTGTGGGATAAAATTTTGTCAGGACTCCATTGTCTCTTGATTCCTCTTTCCTTTTCTTTGTTTCATGTTTTATATATGCAGCCAACTCGGCTAAATTGAAAACCTTCAGCAGTGGCGGTAAAATTGCCAGCTTTGAGTAGGTCTGTGTTATTCCATCATCGCTGATGTTAAGCATGTAACGGCAGCAGATTAGCGGCATGGGACGCTTCTCCTTTTCCTCATTGATAAACGTGCTTCATGCACAGTCAACCTCATCACTGCTGCAAGACTTACAACCTGTGTGGTAATGAGATGAAAATGGCAACTGAGGTTAAAGTCAATCTTGACCCCCACAGTCCATTGTGACCATTTATCTTCACAGCTACTCCTTCGATCTGTTGATTCTAGCCCTCTTCTCACCCTCACTCTCCTCTTAACATCTTTCCCTGACTTATTTTCTCTTTTGTTTCACCAGATTTTGCTCTCTTCCTATTACCAAACTTACATTTTATTTCCATTTCATCCATTCAGTTGATCCAAGTAATGATACGAGGAGTGCATTACAGCTTTCTGCCCTTTAGTCTGCTCTAGCACTTCCTTTTTCCTTCCCCTTCATCTGTCCATCGACCCTGTTGATCGACCTGACTCTTCCACACTCTGAAGCAGCCCCACCCCCACTCTGTCCATCTATCCTGTGTGTGTTTTGCAGCCCTGGGGCTGAGGCTTTGCTAATCAGATGAGGCAGTGAGGCGAGCCTGTCTGCCCACAGGGACAGTGTTAACACAGCCTCTTGTTTAGGCTTGTTTAGCTGGCATAAAAACACACAATACGCTCATACAGTGAGATACCACATAGACACCAAGATGTGTGTGTGGTTACAAGAGGCTGTGCTGCGTTTTTGTTTTTTGTTTTTT
Source organism: Lucifuga dentata (assembly GCA_014773175.1). Lineage (NCBI taxonomy): Eukaryota > Metazoa > Chordata > Actinopteri > Ophidiiformes > Bythitidae > Lucifuga > Lucifuga dentata. Next base: position 168,022 of record VXCM01000528.1, read on the forward strand.
TAATACACTTCCTTTTCATTTTCTCATTGCCTCCACAACTATACCTTGTGGGCTAGACATCATTACTGCCCTTTTATTACAGCACTTTGCATGATAGAATCACCCCGTAAGTACGAGTGTGTGTATTTCTGTGACTGGAAACATGAACACGTCTCCACCTTTATGAGGCTGAACAACAGTTTTAATTTTAGCGCAGAGGAGTTGTTATGTGAGTGCTATGTCGAACTGCTGGAAGTTCATTTTGTCGTCCGTGGGCTTTTGTGTCATGGCTCAGGCCCTACAATTGAGAGCACGGTGGCGTTGTTGCCAGCACGTTGCCATAACAACTCGTCATTGTGCGAACCAGTATGCGTGCGTGTAATAAAATGAGCAACTTGCATGTCAGTGTTCTCAGGCTACTGTCGTGCAACAACCAGACGGGTTTTATTATGAAGAAAGTCTCCATATGGTTGTTCATGGCTCAGTGCAGATTGGGTGATGCCAGGCTCCCCCACCCCCACCCTCACCATACTAACTAACATACAATGTGCATGTGTGTGCATCTGTGTGTGTCAGTGTCTGCGTGCAGGCAAAATTCTGGGCACATGCAGAGATAATGTATGAGAGAGAAACAACATGCTTTTCATCAGCCTGTGCTGGAGAAATATTTTTAATGAGGCGATAAGCACCAGCTGTCATCTTTGATATGACGGAATCAAATGGTACGGCACCAACATATTCATATTAGCACAAGAAACATGCTGAGTATACAAAATGGAACCATCTAAACACTGCGTTGCACACACATTTGCTTATCATGCCTTGTGTTTAAATTGAAAAACTCCTTTTTAACCTGTCTTCTTCCCTTCTTTAAAGGGGATATGTTCAGTCTTTTATTTATTTTGATATTGTGAATATAGTAGGGAGTACATGGTGACCATTGCAAGAGATGCAAAACTTGAGGTTCACACTATAAAAAAAAAATGCAGCAAGTAAGATAAATCTGTCGTAAAGTTGCTCGAAGCCTTGTTGTTGATTATTCCTTTACTTTGTAACGTAGTGATGTCAACATGTAACACACCCACAACACACGTATTGAGCAAGTAAGTGTTTAGCCAGGTCAAGCCCGACATAGCTGGCCAGCCAGAAGAGAATTAACTTTTTTTTTTTTTTTTTTTTTNTTTTTTTTTTTTTTTTTTTGGAGTATCAAAAAATGTCTGTTTTCACTCAATGTGCACAGTAATGTTGCAGCGAGGGAGATCAGAAGGTCAGTTTCTGTTTTCCACACTACAGCAAAGGTTTTGAACAAGACCCCCTAAATATGGATATCTGTCTGTATATGTACCTTTTAAAGGACCATACTGGCGATCATGCATGTTTGAGCCTAAATATATTTAATTTTCATACATGTTACGTTACTGACAATCATTTCCCAAAGGATAAAAACGTATTTCAGCTTTCCTGATATTTTGCAAAATCTCTTAATCTTTCAAAATAAAATATTCAAGCTATACATCCACCTTAAAAATTGATGCATTGCCTGCTAGTAGTTAGGCAGCCTTATGCAGTTAAAAACCTGAATATATGCCTTGTTCATGATGATGGATTACCTATCCCAAGAACATTTCAAGTATCAACAAGTTGATTTTAATAGTGTACCAGAATGAACTGGCACTCTGGAAGGTAGGAACTTTTTTTTTTATTCACCATTCCAGTAATATGCTTTGAGAAATGATTGTCAGTAATATTACGTGTATGAAAAATGAATATATTAGTCTCAACCATGCACGATCACTGGTATGGTCCTTTAAATGTACCCATGTATAACATAAACTACAGACAGTCTATACAAAACAATATATATAAAGCAAAACAATGCACAAATCTATAGACTTTAAATATAGCCATACTACAAAAATAATAATTTGAAAATTGATCCGTGCAAAAAGGTGCATCTGTGCATGCATGTGTGTGTATGTGCATGTGCCATATTCAGATGGTATTTATTATCCTCATTGCTTGAGGGTAGAAACTGCTTATAAAATGCACGGTACATGTTTTGCTTGCATTTACCAGATGGAAAGACTGAAAATAGTTGTATGCTTCATTGTAGCCATCCAATTTTTATCATTTGGAGAAATAATTATCGACTTTTGTGGGTATATATTGACCTCAAAGGCTGCTGTCAGTTTGTCCTATCGCCCTTGTCTCACATTGCCAATATCCTCTGTATAATTATATACATATTGAAGGTTTCACACATCCTCTTCCCTCTTCCTCTTACTTCTCCCATTCATTGAGAGAAATGAGCCTTTTCTGCTGACATTAGATTTTAGTTTCATCTTTCATCTTCATCTTCTCCTGTTTTCAGGTCATTTAGTTATCGCCACTTCCTGCCTCTCCCTTCCCTGCACAGCACGGTTACACTTTGTCAGAAAGATGGCCGTGCTGCTTGACTAGATGAACTGGACGAACGCAAATGGTGGCGACCTGGTGCAGCCGAGGAGACGTTTGCACAACCGTTCTCATTAACACTGGAGAAAGACTGATTTTCTTGTCTGATGGATTTTAAAGTTGTGTTGTCCAACTCGGGAAGTTGCTCTATGCAGCTTCCGAGCTTTTCCTCCATTATTACGTCGCTTCTGCTTACATCACGTACAACTATTCTCTGATTGGTTGCACATTGGAAAGGTCATTGGCAGATGCGTCAAAGTGGAATTTGGTCAAACTCTGAGCACGGTGGCAAAGTGGAGCATCTGAATGGAGCGCGCAAAATGGTCTGCTGCTCAGCGAACCACTTATCACGTGAAACCACCTTCAGGCCGGTTTCACATGCTAAGCATTGAGCGTTCCCGCTGAGCTTGGCAGCAGCAGCAAGTTAGTTAAAAAGGAAAAAATAAAACTCAACTTAAAAAAAGGAATTTTACAAAAAGATTTACAAAATCTTTTTCTTTAATTACATGGGACATTTATTCTGTACAAATCTTTAGTTCAATTTGATGCTAGTCAAGTATGTGAGCAGAGTCTGAGCAGCGCTGCTAAACCAAGCACTGACAGGAAGCGCTCATTGCTAATGGCATGTTGATGGTTACCACGGGCGATCATTGCATATTTGTGGTCCAAATCGGCTTTCCGGGTCAGATCGGGTAGCGACATGGACATGGCAACAAAGAAGGCTCTGGCTCTTCTTCTCATTCGGAGAAGAAACACAAAAAAAACGGTGAATGTCGAGTCACTGTTCTAAACTGCTCTACACAGGTTATGAGCTTCTCCATCGCTGTGGCACTTCTGTTTACTGACGTACAGCTGTTCTCTGATTGGTTGCACATTGGAAAAGTCAGGGTCAGAAAGGTCAAAGCTGAATTTGGTTGAACTTTATGACATGACATTAGGAGTCAATGCTCACCTCCCAATGCACAATAATGGAATGCCCAGGTCAGCGCAACGCTCAACGCTTATCATGTAAAACCGGCCTTCCTCATCGATATCTGGATCTTCTATGTCAGAGACGATATGTGGCGACTCATCATCGTCCTCGCTGACACTTTGGTGCTTGGAGCCCATTGTAGCTTCTCTAATGCCGACGCTCTGCCACCCAAGACGTAGCCCCGCCTCATTTTAGATATACGCTCAATAAGGATGGTTGTGGGTGGCCTTCCATGTGTTGCTCTGTTGATCAAATGGATCCAGACTCCGTTTAAATTAAAGAATAATCTGTCATCAAAGCGTTGCTAGCATGTGTGCATGGTTATGTGTGTGTCTCATTTCAGTTTGTGCATGGCAGCATTTCATTGACCCATCAAGTAATGTGCTGATATATTATTTACTGATGTGATAGAGAGATGGTTATTGTCCTTGTTATTGAGACAGATGCATATAAACAATATATTAAAAAAAACAAAAACCCAGATATAATCTTAAATCACATCAGCTGCTTCTTCTCTTTTCCTAAATATCCACTCCTTTCTTTCTCTCTATCCATTTGTTTGTCGTGTGTGTTCATCTCCCTGCTCCCATCTGTATGCCTTACTCCACCGGCCGTGCCATCAGGGTGTGTGCGTGTGTATGCGCGCGTGCGTGTCTATTTTCCTCGAGCTGACAAAGGACCAAACAAAGTGAAGTGATACACACACAAGCCGACAGTTACTTATGTGTCTTTGATTCACTCTCTCACTCTTCCTCTCTATTATCTTGCCTTTTCTTTTTATTTTCTCTCTCTCACTCTCTCTCTCTGCCCTGCCAACACAGCAGCATTTTCCTTTCTTTTTTTTCTAAATGTCACACTCTGCTGGATTTGATATTTTGGCTGGTCTGAGTTGTAGAATAAATGCTCAGATGGTGTTTTTGGAGGATTTTGTTTAGTCATTTTTTTCATCATCGCTTCGCCGTCCTATCACTTATCACTTTGCTGCTGCTTTGGCTTGTATAGCCTGGAGCAATAAGCACGTCTATTTATGTGTGTTTCTGATTGTGTGTTTTTTCAGAGGAGGGTGTTCCTAACCCGTGTTTAATAGAGTTTCTGATAGCTACACAAATCCCCCCCAAACACACACACACACACACACACTCTCTGCTCACTCTGTGTGTGTGTGTGTGTGTGTGTGTGTGTGTGTGTGTGTGTGTGTGTGTGTGTGTGTGTGCGCGCAAATGCATAAGTCAAACGCTCAGAAATATGCACGTTTCATGATTACTCATGGTCAGACCACATATCCATTTCCTGTCACCATTCTCTCTCTCTCTCTCTCTCTCTCTCTCTCTGCTTACACCTGCATGTGTACTGCAGCAGAAGAAGTACCTTATTTCTTGTAATTTGATTTTAGGAGCTTGATGTGGTAAAGGTCAGTCACACCTCCTCTGCCTTGAAAGAGTGATTTTAGCATGGTGGAGAGAGATAAAGCAGAGATTGTGGTGAGAGAGAACGAGAGGTTGATGCTCTACATTTCATTTCTCACACCCTCTTTTAACCGTTTTTACCTCACTCAAAAGCAGCCATTTGATTATCTTTCTTCTTTTTCATCTCCACCTGTTAATGGGAGTTGCAGCCTTAACTTTCCACCTTATGTCCTTCAGCGGTGAAACCTGCAGCTCGTTGCATTTGCATCATGCCGGACTTATGAAAATGGCATAAATAAAGTCTGTAAATAGTCATATATATTTACTCAAGGACACTCTTTAGACACTCTGCACACTCACTGCACATTGCACTTTTTTTTACAGTTGTGTTTAACACTAGCGTTTTTCATTTTCACTATTTTTATCTTTATTTGCACTATTTTAATGTATTATACAGCTTTTATAATTTTATCCCTTATTTTTACTGTTGCATTGTGTGCATGAGGAGCAGTTGTGAGCCAAAGTTCCATGTGTGTGTGACAGCATACTTTGGCCAAATAAACTTGAAACTTGAAACTGATTTGGTCCAGTTAAAGTGTTCATTTTAGTAGATAAAAGCATTGCATTGTGAATTCTGCTGCTGACCCAACATGTGTCCCTTTGTCCATCAGGAAGAGGTGATATTTTATACATTTTAATTCTTTAATTTTGCTCGTTCTCTAATTGTTATTTTATTTTATGTATTTTTAAGAAGCACAGTCTGGGAACCTACCAGGAAAAGCATTTCATTGTTATACCTGTATGACTGCATGTTACCAGTAAAACCTTGAAACCTGATATCAGACCACTTCCCAAACAAGTCTAGTGAGAATGTCATTCAAGCCAGTCACAGGAAGTGTCCCATCATGTTACAGCCAATGTAGTTCTGTGATTGTAATTACCTATAAAAAGAGTAAAAGAGGATTGGGATGAAGTTCGTTTTTCAATTACGTAAAGCGGGAGAATTCTGATTTCGTTTGTGACTTGGAGTCGTTTGACTGGATCCAGTTGGACTCGTGTCTCTTTGTCTTGCGTCTGCGCAGAGACTGAACTCTGAGACCGGAACTGACGACAGCCAGTGGGAGCTCAAGGGAAAGACAGGCTGTAAAAAGAGACTTGTGACGTCATTTCAGGTCTTTGATTAGTTCTTATTCTCATTCTGTGGTCTTAGTGCATTATAGCGAATTTCCTCTAATCTTCACTTTTATTTAGTTAGTAGTGAATGGTTACATTTCTGCCCTGGAGTAGAGAAAGTTTATACTTTTAAAAACTGCTTTCAAAGTTTTCTTGAGCTTAATGTCTCTCTGAAGGTAATCCCTTATAGCCAGCTTCACATGATAAGCATTGAGCGTTGCCGCTGAGCAACTTGGAGTGGAGTCTGAGCTCAACCAAGCGCTGACAGGAAGCGCTCATTGCTAATGACATATTGATGGTTACCATGGTTGATCTTTGCACATTGGTGTTCCAAATCAGGTTTCCAGGTCAAATTGGGTAGCGACATGGACATCGACAAAGAAGGCTCTGGCTCTTCTTCTCATTCAGAGAACAAAAGCAAAAAACAAAAAAAAAAAACAGCAAATGGGGGTGCATGAAACCTTGTTGAGTCACCCTAGAATTAAATCAATCAATTCAAACCTGGTATCATGTCTGACTGCTGACATTTTGGAGTCACCGGTCAGCTCCCACAATAATACAATACACAATAATGGAATGTCCAGGTCAGCGCGATGCTCAATGCTTAACTAAGACACACATGCAATAATATTGCCTCATCTTGAAATCACAGCCATCGCCAAGTTCATTGTCTTACAGAAATTATCCCACTAGATTGTTTGCATTTTCAGGACAAATCATTGCAAATCTGGTTTTCAAATCATGATTTATCGAACCCCTGGTTGTCATCTGTGCAGTAACGCCTTTTCACCAATCACCAAAGACCAGTCATGTGGTGCCAACTGCCAAATAGTCCTTCATTTGTCCCGAGCAAACCAGAAACCTTCCAAACACGCAATGATAAAAGCTAATAAAGTTCATTTAAGATCATGCCACGACAAAAGCAGAAGCAATGATTGCTGTGATAAATGATACAGAATAAATCAAACGTGACAGATTTATGCGGGTGAGATAAAACCTCCAGAGAGGATTATAAAAAATCATCTCATCACAGCTTTGGCATCAATGGGCTATCTGATGCATGCACTTATCTGGTTGTAAAAATGACACACATGCACACTCATATGCATGCTCACACAGATTAGTGCCGGGGAATGAGGTGAGACTAGCATGCTGACATATATTTGCATGTAATCTGAGTCATTTATGATTTCTGCTGTGTCAGACGGCCTCTGTCAGTGATATTTTTCTTTCTTTTTTTTTAGCTTTTTGTCAGCAAAAACTGACAAAACCAGCATCGTGTCAGAGTGGACAACAGCAGGAGTGTATATGTGTTTCCGATATAGAATTTCTGTTTCCTAACTTTTTTTTATTTCATACCGCGCCTGGTTTCAATTCCTTCATGCATCAGATTGGGAAAAAAAGTTTTCAGCTCCATTCTCCAGCAGTAAAGCGATGCGATTGTGAGCTGAGCCGTTTGTCTCGCAGCCATTTCAAAAGAAGCAATAACATTCCTCACACATCTCTGCTGTGAGAGTTTCTGTGATTTGTGCAAAGGGTGATTGTTGCCAGTGAATGGTTTTGTGATGGAATAGCGTTGGCGTCTCCACACACACATACAAAGGCAGCGAAAGAAATGGAGAAGGTGAAATGAAAGCCGTTCCACCTGGGTGATTCTGCCAGCCCAACTTTTGTCTGTGCTGCCTATCAGATCTCTGCATTTGCCACGTGTGTGTGTCTGTTTGTCTGTTTTCTGCCAAGTCAAGCCCTGTTCCAGGCCTCCTCGACCGCGCTGCCTTCAGACGTCTGCTTCTGCTCTGACCCCCGCTGATTCCCCTGCTTTAAAATGCATGATGCCATTTCCCAGAATTCTGAGCTCATCCAGAGACACCGCTTTTTTTTTTGCCGCGAGATGCACCCAAGCGCACCCATCCCGCCTTAATCNCAGAGACACCGCTTTTTTTTTTGCCGCGAGATGCACCCAAGCGCACCCATCCCGCCTTAATCTGTCTGGAGCTCACCCTCAAGCTGTCAGATGCATCCGCTGCTCTGCCACACACACTCGTGTATCCTTGTATGTATTTACGCTTGGAAGTACTTTTACGTATACATGACCTCATCTTTTTTCTGTCAGGATTTGCTTAGTGAACAAGAGTCTTGAATAAGTTCTTGTGTTGTTATCCACATTCAGACTTGCTCAGAAGGTTTGCGTGCATGTTAAAACTTTGATTCAACTTTAAGTCAGTAAAATATTTTCAAATGTCAGATAAACATCAAAATCAGATCGAGGTCGACATACAGTAAATCTACAAAGTGTACTTTGAGAAACAAACCTAGATAGGTGATGCATTTGTATCAAGTATATTCAACAAACAACGCATTCCTATTAATTCCATCCTTGAATACGTCTTACTCTGTTTTTTTTCTTTTTTTCTTTTTGCTTTAAAGGACTATACCATCCATTTTGCATGTTTGAGTCGAGTATATTCAGTTTTCATACATGTAAGGTTACTGACATCATTTCCCAAAGGATAAAACCATATTTCAGCTTTCCTGATATTTTACAAAATTTCTTAATCTTTCAAAATCAAATATTCAAGAGATACACCCACCTTAAAAATCGATATTTCACCTGCTAATAGTTGCACAAAATTCAGTTGTTAAACTTTTTCCATAGACGCAGGTCTTCTTTTGGGACTATATTCCCCGGTGGAGTCATACATTCAGTCCACACTTCTTATTGCACTTAAACACTAAAATTTCAGAAAAAACCCTGAATGCACGTCTTGTTCACGATGATGGATTACCTATCCCAAGAACGTTTCAGGAATCAACAAGTTGATTTTAATAGCGAACCAGAATTAACTGAAACCAATGGTGGTCTGGAAAGTAGGAAAAACATTTTTCTAAATTCACTGTTCTAGTAGTATGCTTTGGAAATGATTGTCAGTAACCTTACATGTATGCAAATTGAATATATTAGGCTCAAACATGCAAAATGGCCGGTATGGTCCTTTAATCACAGTACAGACAAAAATCTGAGTACAGCGTGCATGTAAACGTACTGGCTACCATGCATCGGTGATGGGATAGTTACAGTATGTTGATGTGGTGCGATATAGAGATATGAAGTGTTTCCCATACATAGGCTTGACTTCTGTGGCCCGCACAGGTTTCTGAAGACCCACCCAGGGACGACCCAGCCTTAAAAACAACACAACTGCGACACTGCTGTCACACACACTGACACACCCATCATAGGCTGTACTTGGGCGGCCCCAAGAAAGCGAAAAGCGAATGTCTGACTGCTTCACTATCTGTGTACGTCCCCTTTCGACACCTTGAATTCTCGATAAGGCTATCATTGAACCCGCCCATCACACCCACCGCCACAAGTACATTTTCAACCTGTGGGGAAACAGTGTATGAATTCATCTGAGGTTTCTTTTGCTTTGTGACATAGTCGGTGAAATGGCGAAAGCAGGCTTTGAATTGGAATCCAGCGTATGTTGAGCTGGATAAGACAAAACATAGTTGAGCTGGTTTTGGTCTGAATTGGAATGTTTATTGAAAATGCTATGGGGAAAAAAAAAAAGGCCACTTTTGGTCTNTTTGGTCTGAATTGGAATGTTTATTGAAAATGCTATGGGGAAAAAAAAAAAGGCCACTTTTGGTCTGGCGCAGTTCTGATATGAAGTATGAACAGATACACACAAATGAGACACACTGGGAAAGACTCTTCCCTGTATCTGACAGCTGTACGTTCAGTCTGTCTCCCTTGTTAGGAAAGTCAGGGTGATGTGTGGCTACGAGAGCAAAGTCAGGGACTCTTTGCCTCCATTTGCTGCTGAACCTTGAATGATCCTTGAAACCACCTTGAATGGAGAATCCATCCAGGCAAAGTCAATCAGGATTTTTCTTGCGGTTGACATTGAATTATGTGCGGTGGGGCATGTAAAGCGACGATAACAAATAGTCAGGTTGTAAACGGGTGCAAAGAGTCGGAGGAGGTTGAGGAGTACAAATGATTGATGATTTGCAGCAACACCTCTGCCTTACTTCAAATTAGCCAGTCGTGTTATCTTTATTATTTTTTATCTTAATACATGCACACAAATATAAGCTGGAGCTGATATAACCACACAATTAAATTAAATATTCACGATCCTCACCTTTTGGCAGCAATAGAGCCATTGAACACCACCAGTTGCTCTTCTGTCAAATTAGCATATTAATGGTTTAAATGTATAATTAATGTGGGGGGGAGTGGGTTTGTGTGTGAATCATTTCAGATTACTATTCAGGGAGAAGAAAAGGTCAAACTAATGAGGCTAAGAACTGCATTATAACTTGCTTTGAATAAATTTGCCGCGTGAAAACCGGCAAAGTAAAAGCAGGAATTTGCTATCTATTAGTTGCTATCTTGAATTTTTTTTTCCCATGTTAGTTTAACAGCGAAATCTTTGCAATTGAGAATAGAAGCAACATCATCTTCCTCACTCAGTCACTGCCTTTTGAAGAAGCTTCGGACTTTGCAAAGGAAGAGCGGTATCGTTCTCCTGACTCGCAGGCTGTGACCGTTTGTTCTTCCGAGGAGTTTAGCCGACCAGCAGAGAGAGGAGCCAAACAAATATAACATGGTTTGACACGCCAAGTGGCAGCCTCAAACCCGTGGAAGCTTAATCTGAGCCAGCGGGCTTCCTAGGGATCCCGGCTTACTCAGCAGTATCCACTTTCCTCCTATAGAAAACATGCAAACAGTCTGAAGGGATTAAAGCTACAGCGGGTGAAAGCACCTTGAAGAGATCTGACAGTAAAATCACACTTAAATCTTCATGAACACACACTTTCACTTGCTTACTTTGTTTAGTCAGATATCTGGGTAGCATTTAACACTAAAAAGCTCATAAACTCATTGTTTTAAAGGACCATGCCGGCTGTTTTGCATGTTTGAGCCTAATATATTCGATTTTCATACATGTTACATTATTGACAGCCATTTCCCAAAGGATAAAAACATATTTCAGTTTTTATGATATTTTGCAAAATCTCCTAATCTTTCAAGATCAAATATTCAAGCGATACTCCCACCTTAAAAATTGATGTTTCACCTGCTAATAGTTACGCAGCCTTATGAAGTCACGGTTGTTTAAAGTTTTCCATGAACACAGGTTTTCTTTTGGCACTATATTCCCTGGTGGAGACATACAGTCACTCTGCACTTTTTATTTATTCTTTATACCATTTATACTTTATACTTAAATGCTAAAATTGCATAACTTCCAAAAAAAACCCTGAATATACGTCTTGTTCGCAATGATGACCTATCCCAAGAACGTTTCAAGAATCAACAAGTTGATTTTAACAGCGTAACAGAATGAACTGAAACCAATAGAGGTCTGGAAGGTAGGAAAAACATTTTTAATTCACTGTTCCGGTAGTATGCTTTGGGAAATGATTGTCAGTGATGTTACATGTATGAAAATTGAATATATTAGGCTCAAACATGCAAAATGGTGGTATGGTACTTTAATGCGTATGCATATGTCTATGTTAATGCACTGATAATGCAAACAAAGATAATTCTTCAGCAATACCATGAATGTCTCTTATAGAAATGGTCTTCCTAAGTGCTTTTAGATAAAGATTTAAAAAAAAAAAAGTTTTTCAGACTAAGTATCAAAGTCTAGGTTGTTAAAAAATGAGGCGATTTTATGAGTTCAGTGCTGAGAATCATTTTGTACTAATAACAACAAAGTTCAATCGCATGTCACACTGTGTGAGATGATAATCTGGATCAAGATGCAGCGTATCATGTTTGACGCACATCAGATTGCACGATGAAGGCCTTGTAAGCAGTAGTGCTAAGACAAGCAGGGGAAAAAAACTTGTCACCTTGTCATCTGTTTGCGCTGGATCGTAGAAGTGGGTCGTCACGGCAGTCAAACTCTGAGATTTTGGTATCCCAGGAGAAAGTGGACGTTTGTTGTACTGCGATCTTTGGTTTTAACAACCAAAGATTTCATCACGGTTTTATCAGGTTTGTTAACTTTTGTCTGCAAAGTCTGCAGGAGCCTCATGTTTTATGCATGTCGGCCTTTTACTTTGGGTGAAGGATCAGCGTGCCTCTCTGCATGCCCTTGATGTGAATGCGAATCCCAAAGTGACATTCTCAAGTGTGATGGAGATGAGAGCTGCCAAATTAGCCCCTTGAAAACACACTTGCACAACGCATCTGTGTCAAACCAGCGACTTATTTTGGGTCTCTCTCTCTCTCTCTCTGTGGAGTTTTGCTTGTTCTCCCAGTGTCTGTGTGGGTTTCCTCCCACAGTCTGAAGACACGCTGGTCAGATTGTCGAACCTCGTGTGCGTCACATCGTATAAAAGCTTCTGCCAAATGAATAAATGTAATGGTGCAAATGTATCTGCCATGTGTTTCTGTGTGTGTGTGTGTCTTGATAACGTTTCACTGTCTCGTATGCTGAGAACTTTGTGTAAGCTTTAACTTGGGGATGGTGTTGTTGTCAAGAATAGCAGTGTCCTCGCTATAACCCACAGAACTGTGTCGCAGTGAATCAGAGCATCTCTCTCTCTCTCTCTCTCTCTCTCTCTCTCTCTCTCTCTTTTAACGTGTGCGAGAAAGAGAGATCATCTGGAAGCAAATCACCTGTGCAGGTTAAATAACTGGACAGTAGGGCAGTGTGTGTGTGTGTGTGTTACTATTTGTTTTCATGTCATATCTGTGCACAGTAGGTCTAGTTTTAAATTATGCAATGCATATTCATGCACCAGTGGCAATCTCTACCACACGCTATGTTTGTGTGTGTGTGTGTGTGTGTGTGTGTGTGTGTGTGTGTGGGTGTGGGCACTTGCCATTTAAAGGACCATACTGGCAATCGTGCATGTTTGAGCCTGATATATTCAGTTTTCATACAGGTAATGATACTGACAATCATTTCCCAAAGTTTCCTTCTGGAACGGTGAATTAAAAATGTTTTTCCTACCTTCCAGACCTCCATTGGTTTCAGTTCATTCTGGTACACTGTTAAAATCAACTTGTTGATACTTGAAACGTTCTTGGGATAGGTAATCCATCATCACCAACAAGACATGCATTCAGATTTTTTTTTTTTTTAGAAGTTATGTAATTTTAGACGTTAAGTGCAATAAAAAGTGTGGAGTGAATGTATGTCTCCACCGGGGAATATAGTCCCAAAAGAAGACCTATGTTTATCGAAAAATTTAAAGGACCCTGACTTCATAAGGCTGCATAACTATTAGCAGGAGAAACATGGATTTTTAAGGTGGGTGTATCGCTTGAATATTTGATCTTGAAAGATTAAGAGATTTTGCAAAATATCAGGAAAGCTGAAATACAGTTTTATCCTTTGGGAAATGATTGTCAGTAATGTAACATAGGCTCAAACATGCACAATCGCCGGTATGGCCCTTTAAAGGCTTTTCTCCTCTGCTTGGCCTGTTTTTTTTTTTGTTTTTTTTGTACTCTTTTCAGCTGTGTGGTCAAACAGCCTTGAACGACCTCTCTCCCATTTCTACATGTTGCTCTCATTCCTCCTTTTTTTTTTTTTTTTTTTTTTTTTTTTTTTGAGATAAGACATGCGATCCTGCAAAAGAACCAAACAGCAAATCAATTCTGTCCACAGAGAACACCTCTCTCATCTTGTCAGCGCTTTGTTTGGCAGTTAGCCACGCGGGACACTTGACAGACAGTCGGAGATAGACGGACAACGGGATGATGGAGAGAGACGGAGAGAGACAACAGCCGGTTTGTGGATCGACAGGCGGGTAGCTTTCATTCCGCCACTGAAAAAATGGAGACTTGAAAATGAATAATTTAGCTCACCGCAGTTGTGAAAGTCACTTAGATAATTCATGCATTGAGTACACTTTGAGTTTCTGGAAGTGTGTTTGCTTGCTGTGATTGCTTCCGTGGTGTGTGTGTGTGTGTTGTGTGTGTGTGGGTGGGTGTCAAATGCAGTGGGTCTTTGCATGAATAACAAAGTCAGATGTGTTTTTGTGACAAATCCCTTGTAAAGATTGTGACTTTGCAGCTTGAAGAATAACAAGGAGCTGATACAATTCAAGCTGAGCTGCAGAAGGACACGGGCTAACACACACATGCACACACACCACAAAGAGCACACAATGTCTCGGTGTGTGTTTTGATTTCATTGGCTGATGGATAATTTCTGGGGTTGGAAGTCAACAATAATTTACAGATGGTTGATCTTAGAGTTGATTTACTGGTGTGTGTGCTTGCTCTGTGTCTGTGTGTGTATTTGTATCTGTATTTTTTATGTGTATCACTTTATGCACCTGAGTGTATGCTAGCAACAGCTGGCCCAGGTGTGTGTTTTTACCAAATCCACAAACAGCATCCATGTGTATGTTACATCTGCAGCCATGTGGATGCTGCGTGTTACATATGTGTCTATTAAATGGTATCTGTCAATAGTGTGCGTGTGTGTGTGTGTGTGTGTGTGTGTGTAGTCTGTGATGCATTCACTGTCCTGGATTGAGTTTAGTTCATCAGGGGATATACTGTATGTTCAGGTACAGCGGGCAATCCCTGCAGTCGGAAGAAATTAAATTATGTTTAAATTCATTAACTGCACCTGGAATCTCTCGTGCGTTTGTGTGTGTGTGTGTAACTACCACACTTAATGTCGTAAAATGAAGACAAGTTGCCATTCTGTGTGTGTGTGTGTGTTCTTTCTTATGAAAAGCAGAATAACAATCTCTTTTGTTCTGGAATATCATCTTTTGAATTTTCCTTTGTTTGGCCACTTCCTGCACACCCCCCATCTGTGAAATGCATAATTTGTCTTTCTTTCCTCCCCCCATTCACCCCTACTTCTTTTTTTCTCTTCTTTCCATCTGTTTGGATTTGATTTGAGGAATGGAAAACATATTAAAAGCAGTGTTGAAGAGGTTTTGTATTCATTAATTAATCAAAGGAAGTGCCCTCTTTAGAAGAAACACACAATCCCAGCAAAAACAAGATGAAGTAACTGAATGTATCAGGACACAAAATTAGCATAAGGGGAAAATATCAATTAAGTATCCTCATTAAATCATTTATTTTCAGCATTAATCATCTTAATTACATCTCTGGAGCTACCCAGAGACATTTCATATCCACTTTCAAAATGTTTCCAAGAGCCCGTCTGTGTAACGATTATTTCGATAATTTCCAGATCTCTTCTTTTTGTATTATATTGTCATCATACTCCAGCAGTGTTTGCTTTTACTGCTCTGCTTCGCACTTTTTAATTTTTTTTTTTTTTGACATAAACAAGCTCAAACTGAAAGCTGACGTGGGTGTGTTGTGTTTTGTTTGCAGTGCTGGCCAGTTTCCGAGGGACTGTCCAGCATGGCCTCCCGCTGGAAATTGGAGACACGGTGCAGATCCTGGAGAAATGTGAAGGTAACGTGCACACGCATGCAACGGTGCTACAGAAAAAAAAGTAAACTACATGCTCTCACATGCATGTAGTGGAAATCCTTCAGTTAACATCACGTCCCTCGCAGAACACCGCGTTGTGCTGCAGAAACCAGCAGCATTGTGTCTGGAAATTGATGTTTGCTACTGTTTCCTGCACCACATGCTGTTCCCGCCTTCCTGCCCACACCAAATCTGTTTTCCTCCTTTACTCCCTCACTTGCATTCTCTCCGTCTCTCCCTGTCGGTGTGTGTGTGTGTGTGTGTGTTTTTTTGTTTTGTCCTTGTGTCCTGCTCACACAGGTGGAAATGAAACACCGGGGCAAATAGAACAAATAAACTTCCAAGCTAACATAATGTATGTTATATTAATTAATGATTTATGTTCAGCTTTGAGCCACACACACCTTAATGCAAATAAGCAACCGTGCACAAACACCTCCCTCTTCCTGAGCTCTTGACACACTCCGTCTCACTTCCTGTTTTTTTTCTGTCTCTCTCTCTGGGAGACAGAAAGACACACAGAGAAGCAGCCAGAAGGATGTGATATTGCAGTAAAAGGCCCAGAGGAAGTAGACAATAGCGCAGGCGGTGGTGTGGCGAGCCCAGAAGGGAGGAATAAAACCCGAGTGGTGCCAGCAGCGAGCAGGGCGGGAGCTGACAGCAAAGAGGAGACAGACTAATGTTTCTGCCTCGTGTTGATGCTGTCGATGCTTCTAAACACAGGAGCATAACGAGCGAAGAGGGTTTCACTGACGTACACCTCCTGCCTATAAAGGCACCAGCTCCATAATTGATCTTTGAATAGATATGGTTCAAGTCTTTCTTGAACTTTTTTTTAGGTATACCAGCAATTAATACGCTCTTGCTGGTAACAAATTACCGTATGTACTCGAGTATAAGCTGATCTCGTGTATAAGTCGACCCCTTGATTTTGACCTGCAAATTTAGATTTTTAAAGAAACCTGCATATAAGCTGACCCCCTGATGTTGTTCCATCAATTTATTTGTTTAGCAAATTACCTGTTTTTCTGGGTATTGTCATAGTATTCCTGTGATTTTCTGAAAATAATCCACGTACCGGTAAACATGATATTTATTTCAGCAGCTGATTACCATAACTAACATTAACTTTGCCAGACTCCTCTTCCTTGTCTGAATCGCCAAACAGTTCATTCCAGTTCTGCTCTGTGTAATGTACGGTA
This sequence comes from Lucifuga dentata, assembly GCA_014773175.1. Lineage (NCBI taxonomy): Eukaryota > Metazoa > Chordata > Actinopteri > Ophidiiformes > Bythitidae > Lucifuga > Lucifuga dentata. Next base: position 184,654 of record VXCM01000528.1, read on the forward strand.
CTGTACCGGTATATGAAACAGCACTTTTATAAGGTCGTCTCTGATTGGCCCATTCTTTTGTCTTTGACCAATCATAACAGCACTTACTGGCTGCCGCAAAATGTGCTGGATAAGACGTTTTGTCAGGAAATATCTCATTCTAAGGTATGATTTAAACTAGTTTACATGGGTAGTGGTAATGGGTAGTATTTCTACCCCTGAAAATATCCTTCTCTGGGATCAAATTTGAATTTCTTGTGGCTCCCCTTTTATTTTGTGAAATTTGGTTATAAAAATTCAGCTCATACTCGAGTACATACGTTAAGTGTGGATTGAAATTCTAAGCTGTATTATTTTCTTTCTGCGTTCTCTCTGTGGAGAAATGACTCATCCAAGTGGTTTCTTCAGTTCTGAATCAATGGTGGACAGTAAACTGGCATTTATTCTCTCAGAGTCATTAACACCTTTGGCTGGGTGAATAATCCTTGGGTCACATGGGGGTCACATGGGCGCAAGGTGTCACTTAAATGCCATTTTACTGCCCACCATCAGCTCAGAACTGAAGAAGCTACTTGGATAAGCGGCAAAGCTAACAGCAGGTGCTGTCAACTAGATATCAAACCACTTGGATGACCGAGAACCTTCATAGACACAGAATCAACCAGCTCCATTAGATCTATTGGTCTTTAAAGGACCATACCGGTGATTTTGCATGTTTGAGCCCAATAACTATAAGCGTCAAAAACATAATGTTACTGCCAACCATTTTTCCAAAATATACGACTGGAGTGGTAAATATTAGAATTGTTTTTCCTACCTTCCAGACAGCCATTATTTTCAGTTCATTCCAGTGTGCTATAATATGTATATAGAATATTTATATTACACACTCGATATTCTGCCATTGATTTGAGTATGTTACTTGATAAAAGCATGTCTGCCAAACAGATAACTGTAAGTGTAAAGTTTTATCTGTGGAGGTGTTTTGCTGTCTTTTACCGCCATAATCTTCTCTCAGTGCTGTCACTGTACTTTACTCAAATCTGAATAAATGACTCATTTAGGAAATACTGAGCATGTGTTTTCACAATGCAGACCCAGACAAATGACTCAGTGTGAGCCTGGCCATTAGACTCGTGGAAGGAAAATCTACCTAAATCATAGATGCTACAGCGATTATAATAATCGAGTACGTTTACATTTTAAGCTAATGCTCTTATCTAGAGCGACTTACAACAACTGTAACAGTGGAATGAGCTTAAATGCATCAGTTTGGAAAGAGCATCAACTCAAAGCCTCTAATGTAAAAATGCATTAGCTTGTTGTTTTTAATCAGTGTTGGGATTTGGTAGTGTCTCGCTAACTTGGCTTGAGCCCAGATTGGAGTGTGTAATGGTGTGAAAAGAGTGTCAGTTTATGCAAACCATGGCTTTTTCACCTTTTTTTTAATTCTGTTTTTTTTTTTCCACACCTGCTCAGACAGGACACAGCAAGGCTTACCATAGTGTGTGTGTGTGTGTGTGTCAGTGTCAGGGTTTCTACCTCAACTCTGCTGATAAATGGTCTATGGTCACAGGAAATACTGCAAAACAGGACGTTTGTAGCAACATGCTATTGTATACCACATGTGGTACTGTCGTACTGTATACTATGTCAGTGTGATATATATATATAGAAGGATGCCCCCTGGTCGCCTTCCTAGGGAGGTCTTCCAGGCACGTCCAACTGGGAAGGGGCCCCGGGGAAGACCCAGGACACGCTGGAGGGATTACATCTCCCAGCTGGCCTGGGAACGCCTCGGAGTCCCCAGGAGGAGTTAGAAGGACTGGCTGGGGGCAGGCAAGTTTGGGCCAGTCTGCTTAGTCTGCTGCCACCGCGACCCGGACCTGGATAAGCGGAGGATAATGGATGGATGGATGGATACACACACACACACACACACACTACAGGCCAGAAGTTTGAGGCCACCTCCAGAGTTTTTCATAAAAATCATCGATACACTGTTTGTTTTACAATTTATTGCACAGGAAATGACAAAAATACATAAATGTTTAAATAATTAGTTTTCAAGAAGAATTTGTCAACATAAAAGCACGTTGAACTCATTTCAGGCTCAGACTTTGGTTTCGTCAAAGTAGCCCCCTCTGGACAAGTCATAATTCTCAAAAGCTTTTGCTTCTCTTTTGAATGGATGTAATTTTGGCATAATGTTGATGAATGTTTTGGATCTTTGTCCNCTTTTGCTTCTCTTTTGAATGGATGTAATTTTGGCATAATGTTGATGAATGTTTTGGATCTTTGTCCTGTTGAAGAATGAAATTTTGATCAATAATTCTTAAACTGGATGGAATCGCATGTCTTTGAAGGATGGAATGGTAATTCTCTTTCTTCATTATTACTTTAACTTGGACCAAGTCTCCAGATCCCCCCCCNCCCACAGCATTACTGAACCCCCCACCCCCATATTTTAGATGCAGAGCTGTAGCATGAGCAGACTGTGTAGCAAGTTAATCTAAAATGATGTGGGAGAAGGCAGACAGCAGCAGTTAAAACACATCAGCAAGGAGTTGGAACACAACAGGAGTGCTGCACTAATACAGACTGATGCTTTCATTAAAAATTATTTCTTAAGCCATAGTGGCTACATAACATGCTACTGGTGACTAATTCTTCTTGAAAACTAATTAGTTCCATTTATTTTATATATTTTTTGTCATTTCCAGTGCAATAAATTGTAAAGCAAACAGTGTTTTGATGTTTTTTTGTTTTAAATCTGCGGGTGGTCTTAAAATTCTGGCCTGTAGTCTCTGTGTGTGTGTATAGAGACTACAGGCCAGAAGTTTAAGACCACCCACAGTTTAAAAAATAAATAAATAAATAAATATATATATATATATATATTTTTATATATGCAATGTCAGTGGAAAGTTATAGCCATGCAGTGACGTCTCAGTGCCAGTTTCAGACAGATCGGACTAAAAATGATGGTGTGGTGGGCGTTTTATGAAATTTCTTGGTACATTCAGCTGTCAGAAGAGTTGGAATGATTTTTATTAAGTCGCTGTCACACACAAAGGCAAACACGCGCACACACATGCATACATCTCCATCCCTGTCCCTTTCTTAATAAAGTATTTTTCGGCACTTCCTCACCCTGTGTATTTTGCTGTCAAAGCCAGATAAAGCTGAGGAAAAGTGTGAAAGTCATACCGATGGAAATAAAAAAACATGTTTGTCTGTGCAGGCTGGTACCGAGGATTCATCTTGAAGAACCCAAACATCAAGGTTAATGGACTTCCTCTTCAGCTTGTGTGTGTGTGTGTGTGCGTGTGCATCTTTTACATTTTCTTTTAACTGCTTGTAACTCACTACTAAGATGAATTATTTTATTTTTTTAATGCATCAATTTGAAGAGCAGGGATGACAGATTTAAAGGACCATACTGGCGACTGTGCATGTTTGAGCCCAGTATATACAGTCCACATATACGTTACATGACTCAAAACCGTTTCCCAAACTATGCTACTTAGCAGTAAATTTTACAATAGTTTTTCCTACCTTCCAAACTGACGTTGGCTTCAGTTCGTTCCAGTACGCTATTAAAATCAACTTGTGGAAACTTGAAACATGCTTGAGATATGGAATCCATCACAGTGAACACAATATCTAGGATTTTTTGTTGAAGTAACTTTATTTAACTGATCCAACACGGAGCTGCATGGAAGATAATGTATGTCTCCTCCAAGAAATATAGTCCCAGGAGACAATGGCTTTTACAGAGAAATTAAAATGACTGCATAAGAAGGTGAAAAAAGTAAATTTTTTTGTTGGGTGTATCACCTGAACATTTGATTTGGAAAGATTAGGGGATTTGAAAAAAATAACAGAAATACTAAAATATGGTTTTATGTCTTGGAAATTGTAGTGACATACAGTAACATATATGCCAGTTACAGGTACTTATTGGGCTCAAACATGCACAGTCACTGTATGGTCCTTTAAAAACACCGTATGGTCTTTTAAAAACACCTCAGCTTCTCACATTATCCCCAACAAGCATTTTTGTTGGCATATTTTATCCACTCTGCTCTCATAGCAGCAGAAATGTCAGTTTCTGTCAGTTTGCATGGTACAAATAACACAAGCGATGTGAATGTGGTGAATTACTGCAGAACCCACTTGTGAGCAAAGTATTCAGTGTGTGTGTGTGTGTTACCCTTAAGCCTCAGATACTTAAACATAAGTTGTACTTTGATCTCCTTATGTCATTAGGGAGCTACTTTCAGTTTATTAGAAGTCAACACACATACTTTTCATCTTTTTTTGTCTCCTAAATCCCATTGCTCCCTGCTTTTATCTTTCTCCCTCTCTCTCTTTCACCCCNCCCTTCCTTCTTCTTTTAACCCACATACACTCTTAACTCCGTTTTGATTCTAAGCATCAGTCTGCATGTTAACAGTTAAACGATAATGACAGAGGAGGTAACGGCTATGGTAGCATTAGAAGAGCTTCTCATTAACTCGTTTATCTTCTTCCTAAGGGGATTTTTCCATCCAGTTATATCCACCTGAAGAATGCCCATGTCAAGAACAAAGGGTAAGTAATGAGTTTTTTTCTTTCATTCCTGTATCAGTCCATGTCTCTATTGCCCTTAAATAATATCATCGTTTCATTTTATTATTGCATATGTTTGTGTATATTTCCACCGTGCAGACAATTTGAGACGGTCATCCCAGTAGAAGACTCGGTCATCACAGAGATGACGTCGACGTTGCGAGACTGGGGCGCCATGTGGAAGCAGCTCTATGTGGTAAGCATCCACACACACACATGCACATGCACACATACGTTGCTGCTGAAGTGAAATCTGCTTTTTTAGTTTTCTCGCAAAGGGGATTTATTTGAGCCTGGGTAATTAAAAAAAAAAACCCAAACAGTCGAGCCTTTTCCACACACATTCATTTGTCGGCTTGATTGCATTTGTGGCCTGTTAAGCTTTCCGGGATGCCGATTAAATTGAGCTGACAAATATTTGCAAATCAAAGTGCGTAAAGTTGCAGCAAAAAAAAAAAGCAGCGGGACACTGAAGCTAATTGGTGAAGATCCCTTTGAAGTCCGGCTGTCTGCTTCTCTTTCTCTGGGTCACCCTCTCCTTCTCAGTGTTGATTAGGATTTCTCCTTCATCTGCATTCTGTCGCTTCTTTTTCACTTATGTCTTGGATGCCTCATTGCAACTGCATATTTTCTTCTTTTTTTTAATCTTCATCTTCTTGACACTTCTCTCTCTCATCCTCATTTGTTCTCGGCTTCTTGTCAATTTGCCCTCCATTCATTCCCTCTTACTCAAATTCTGCTCCAAACTCATTTTTCTTCCTCTCCATCCTTAATCCCNTCTCTCTCCCCCTCCCACCATTTTCTCCTCCTGCAGAAGAATGAGGGGGATTTGTTCCACCGGCTTTGGCATGTGATGAATGAAATCCTGGACCTGAGGAGGCAGGTGCTGGTGGGCCACCTCACTCATGACCGCATGAGGGACGTCAAGCAGCACATCACAGCGAGATTGGACTGGGGCAATGAGTAAGTGGACGAGGATGAGGACCTTTAAATCTGTCCAAATATTTCATTAAATCTGTAAAGATGTGTTATTTTATTGTTACATCTATAATTTACTTTGCTGCCGATCACTTTCAAAGTATGCCGTACACGATGGACCTTTTCCGATCACAGTGGACATGTTGCGCAGAGTTCAAGGAAACTCCGTCACCTTGGATTTGAGTTTCAGTTGCCAAACAACAATCTTTACATTATAAGAAAGTCTCATTTTACAGTATCAGCAGTATCCACGTCGATAATTTGCTTTTTATTTGTCATGGAAGTGTGATACCCATGCTATATTTCTTCCGAATTGAATGCAACACTCAAATCTTGGATGTGAGGCTTTCTTGAATGCACCACCATGTAATTAGTCCTTGCTCAACAACTCATTACCATGGGATGATAATGTATTCATGAGCAGTAAATAAATAATTATTATATATTCTCTCTGAGTGATTACATGATTTAAGTGAGTTTGAAGTCTCTTAATTTTTTTTTTTTTTTTTTTTTTACCATACCTGTCTGGAAATGTCTATTCTGTTCTGTCTGGAAATAGGATATAGCAAGAAATCATTCTAAAATTTTATGGCTCGCATCTGTAAAACAGTCATCAGCAATGTAAAGCACAAACTATTCGCCATCCAGCTTATTTAACGAAACGTGATCATTGAAGTTGTATAATTACAGAATAATGCATACCAACAAAGCATTTTTCCCTGACATGCGTCTTGCTGCATAACAATCAAACACGGCAGGCTGCAGCTGCATTTTCAGCCTCCTTACAAGTCTATGCAGTTTCAAGATTTTGGGAATAAAGTCTTTTCTAACCTTGTTTCAAGAGAAATATTTATTTCATAAATTGGAATTATTAAATTATACTACCTCAGGTATATTCACTTATGATAAGCAAAATTAGAATTTAATAATAATCAATAAATATGAATTACAGCTCCTCCTGGCTCTTGCAGCTTCTTGCGGCTCTCTGACTCATCTTTTCTTCTCTTGCTTCCTTTCTTCTCTCCTCTCCTTGCTCTGCTGTCTTTTGTTGTCACCTACCTTCCCTGCAGGCACATTTCTCCCTCCATCACTCCCCCNCTCTCTCTCTCTCTCTCTCTCTCTCTCTCTCTCTCTCTCTCTCTTCTCTATGCCAAATAAAATCAGCTATTGCAACATTCTCCCTGTCTGTCTCCTTACCCTTCACTTTCCTTTGACCTATTTCCCAACAGGAAGTCCTCTTCATACTCTCAACACACACACCACACACACACACACACTCACACACACACTGCTTATTTAGTGAAGAGACGGGTGGATAGCCCCTTGCTGCGGCCTGTTGTATGGTTGACCAGGCCTGTCTCTTTTATCGCTGACAAGGAGATGCACAGTATTGCGCCATTTTGTTCCCGTCAGGAGGAGGAAGAGGAGGAAGAAGAGAGGAAGGGGAAGGGATGTGATTTGAGGAAATGGGTAAAGAAGAGGAGGGATGGAGTTGTAAGATAATGGAGGTAGAGTATGAAGAGGAGCAGAGTAGTAAGACACGAAGGATTGAGAGAGAAAAGAGAGAGGAAGAGTAAAGGAGGAAGAGGATGGAGAGAAGGATGAAAAAGAGGACAGCAGGCACAGTGGGAGGCTAAACTTTATTTAGATGACTGACACGGGTGGTCTGACAGCAGTTTTTTTATGCACTGTGTTTTTGTGTGTATGTGCATGTCTGTGTGGTACGTCAGTCCATATGCATTTTGCAAGATTGCAGGAATATCTGGTACAATCATAAGTGTGATTTTTTTTTTTTTTCTCTGATCTCTATCTCACTTTCAATCAATACCTTTGTGTGTGTGTGTGTGTGTTTATGTGTTTTACAGACAACTTTGCCTGGATCTGGTCCCCAGGAGAGAGTTCAGCATGGTGGACCCGGATGAAATCAGTGTCACAGAGCTTTACAGACTGGTGAGTGGTCTCTCCACACCATGCTCTACTGCTTTCAGAGCGTATTGGCAGATCTCTTGAAATCCATTTTCATTTGGAGCGGACCAATCAAATCTCTGGATCTCCTCACCTACGAAAACAAACAGAGGGGCTTTCGCCTCCTCGTCAGTCAAAAGTCTCGAAACCTCGCTATTGCTGTTTTGACGAGCACAAAAACAAGCCAAATGTGAGTATTTAAAAATGGCTGTTGTCTGCCTGATTGGATTTGAGGACGCTTGTATCCGTCCAATCAGCATCATTCGATGTTACAAGTTCCACCCAACCCGACCCTGTAGTTCGAGCTAAAAAAAAAAAAAAAAAAAANAAAAAAAAAAAAAAAAAAGTTCAGGAACTACAATTCTAGTGCCAAAATGGTTCCCGATTCCTTCCTGAGTTCTTGAAAAAGTTCCTGCGACATTGCTACATTGACAGTTCTGTTCGTGTCGGGCTGCATAGCGCATAATAGTGATTCATCAGGCATTCGTAGTGCATTTTAACATGCCTTGAATGCATCGTACAGCCTGACACAAACTTAGAAGATCGCTGATATCGCACAGTTTGCCAGATGCATCAGCCACTTCTTCACTTATTGATGTTTGGATAGTATTTTCCTCACACGTGGTGAAATATTGGGATTTCTCCTGCTGGTCGCTCCCTGCTTCTTCTTCTTCTGATTTTCTTCAAGCCCCAGCCGCTGTTACCATGGCAACCACATCTCTGCCCTGGTACAGTGTGGGGTTGTGAGAGTTGTATCTCTCTCTCTCTCACACACACACGCATACACACACACTGTAGCAGCTTTCTCTTCGCAGGAATAATTGAAGCACCTAATGTATGTTTCTTTTTTTTTTTATGTTAGTCAAAACAAAGGCAGGAAGAGGAGGATTAAAAACCTAATGCACCTCTATTAATGATGTACAAAATGAACAAATGACTGCAATAAAGGGATGAGCCAGTACACAGAAACATACACAGACACACACGGATACACACACACAAACCCAGACACTATCTACCACCACGCTGAGACCAAATTACATGAATAGTTTCCACAGTGAGATCTGTTTATGAGAATTGCTCCTTTGTTTCTGTCTTTCAGCGTGCCGCTGCGGTGTGTCTTAATTGAAGTGAGAATTGAATTGTATATCTGCGTGTGTGTGTGCGTGTGCGTGCGTGTGCGTGCGTGTGTGTGTGTGTGTGTGTGTGTGTGTGTGTGTGTGTGTGTGTGTCTGGGCTCAGGGCGCTACTGTGGGTAAGTGTAGATGTGTGATATCTGCCTTGTGAGAAACATTGAGGATGTGGAAATGGAAAAAGTAAAGACATCCAGCAGGTTCACCTACTGCACCGGAGGGAATTTATTACGAACGTGATACACTGTTTATGTTGAGTTTAACTACATTTTAGTTCTCTAAAATACATATGGGGCATCGTTTTGCAGGTGAGGTGGGTTGGACATCAGGAGGGAGCTCAGAGTTGAGCCGCTGCTCCAGCTGAGGTGATTCTGGGATCTATTAAGGATACCTGTGGAGGCATTCTGGGCACATTTAGCTGGGAAAAGATCGCTAGGTAGACCCAGAATACACTGGCAGGATTATATATCCCATCAGGCTTTGGAACATCCCAGGAAGAGCTGGAGGATTTGGTAGTGAGAGGGATATCTAGGCTACATTGCTTAGCCTGGTGTTTTAATGGCTCGCACCCAGATAAGCAATGGAAAAAGGATGGATGGATGGATGGATGGATGGATGGATGGATGGCATATGTAGCACTGAATAACTCAACTCTCCACACTGTACATGGGTCATTATGATGTCCAATCCTTCAAAATGACTCACCTTAAAACATTTGATTTTAGCTTTGAAATGACAATCCTTTCTGAGTATTTCTGAAAAATCCTTTCCTCAAATCCCAAATTGGCTCCCCACTCTAATGCCCAGCCTGCTCGGCTGCTAAATCTGCCTTTCGTGTGAAGGAAAGTCAGTTTCAGTTACAGTGGGAGGCTGTGGGTGGCAGCCTGCTGCTGTGGGCGAGTGCTGCGGATAGGGTGGTGGGTACTGGTCTGGTGTTTTCTGTGGGTCTTCAGGCTATAGGAGCTGTGGGTGTGGTGTTTCTTAAAGGAGTAGTGGAGTTATGGACACTCATCGACAACTGTATATACTCATGTATAAGCCGGCCCCCTGATTTTGACCTGCAAATTTAGATTTTTAAAGAAACCCGTATATAAGCTGACCCCCTGATG
>VXCM01000529.1:0-13331 GCA_014773175.1 Lucifuga dentata
TTTTTTTTTTTTTTTAGCGCAGCAGATGCAGAATGAAGTTGTTTTCAATGGAGCTCGTGTCTGTCGTTGTTGACAAGGCCTTATTAAGAGGCTCCGACTCCAAAGAGCATGGCCAGAGGCGAGTCGCAATCTGACTGTGGAAACCCGGAGAACAAGCAGCAACGGAAGAGCTGCTTTTGCGCAGAACGCCAGTACCAAGGCATGCTGTGAAATGATGAATGCGTGCTCTGTACATGTGAAATGCATGCAGGAACATATAGACCGTGGCTCATAGCGATAACTAAGAGCTCATCTTTGCAGCTGCATAATAGATCCAGGCAGCATAAGCCTACAACGTAGCGTATTATGGACTGTAAGCATTACTCTATTGCTCACAAAATGAAAAAACTCAAATCAGGCATGAGCTTTTGTGTACTCTAAGAGAAAAAAACTGCTTGATATATTATTCCATATAACCTTTACAGTAAACAGAAAATTGCGTGAATTGTAATAACACAATTACAGCAACTGACAACAAACAAGATGTGCTTTTCCTGTGGGACGTATTTAGTTTACTTCAAAGCTAAACCTGCCACAAGCTGTTCAACTTTTTCCCTTTAGCATCACCCTACTTAGTAACAAACTACATGAAAATGAGCTCTAACTTTAGCTGCAAAAATGGGCTGATAGCTATTTAGTTTGCACTCTTGAATTCAACAAAATTCTAATTAGATGTAGCACGTTTCAAATAATGTTAGCTGCACACCCTGGCTAACTCCCTCCCTCTGTCTCGTCTGTCAATCAATCAAAGGTTTTGATGACTTCAACACAAAGGAGCGTTCATTTGTCATTTTTTGCACCACAATCAAAACAGAATACACAAAATTTTCCAAAACACAACAAAAAAAGTGAAGGAGTGTATTTACCCATGATGAGTTTACCTTTTACTGCACCTTGATAAAGACTCATTGTGCATAGACAGCAATACACACACAAAAAGTGTTAGTGCATGTATGTGTGTGCACACAAATCAAGCCTGCATGCCTGTTTAGTGTGTATGAGTTTGTGTGTGTGTGTGTGTGTGTGTGTTGGTGTCATGCCCTGTCTAGGGGGCTCTGCTGTTACAGGTCAATAGTATAAGTGTCTGTCTGTCTCGTTTTGTAGAGCTCAGGTTAAGTGCTTAGTCTAAGCGTTACCCTGTGCTGAGGTCGATGAGAGAGCTTTGACCTTTGTTGTAAACCTCGCCGTACCCGCTGCATGACTAACCATGAGCTCAGCCTGCAGCTGTGGTGAGATATGTATTTCTAAGTCATGTAGACAGCAGGTTTCCCATGTTTTTAGGTGTTGATTTTTCAGATACACTTATTTGGAGCTACTGGGTGGCTGCCAATTCACTCAGGGAACTGATAAGGCTCATCAGCTGGATTTACAACGATCCAAAGTCAGCGGATTGTGATGAACGTGGACATCAGACGCATCTTCTTCGTCATTACTTGCCGTGTTTTCACTTTTCAGCATCCTTGATGTCTGAACACTGAGGATGAGTTTGTTTCCAAGTATTCTTTGATCTGATCTTTTGCATGTTTGCCCGTGATCTTTCTGGTTACTACGACACATTACAATTCTCTTTTTGCATCAGATGGCCAAAGAGTGGTAGTTTATAAGTTTTTGCTCTTTTTTTATGTACTTGACAAAGGACTTCCTTGCTCATTTTGTGTACTGTTATGCAAGGTTCGCCACGTCTTTTGAAGGAGCTGCATTTCAGTCATGTTCAGGTTGTTTCAAAGTTTTCTTGAGATGGTCCATGTTTTGCATCTGGCCAGATGTGTCGCTTTAACGATTAAGTCTTGAAGGAAAGCTACCTGTTCTTTAAAATGTCTTGTTTCTTTCCTGTCAGCGAGGGAAAAAAACAGGACAGATTGTCAAGATAACCACATCAGTTGCAGTGGGCATCAAACAGTTTATGTGACTACTTTGTTGTGCCATTAACCCCCCAGTCCCCAAAGAGGCGGTCACTTTCTGTGGAAGGTAATATTTCATCCAGGTAAACAGACCCTACATCTGTCTCCCATCTCTCTGCCGCTTTGCTTATGAAACACACATCTTTTCTCCCCCTCCCTCTCCTCTCTCTTTCTTTCACCCACCCTGCATTGTACCTCAGCGGTTGTCTTGCGAATATTCCAATTACTGCGGTGTNTTTCTTTCACCCACCCTGCATTGTACCTCAGCGGTTGTCTTGCGAATATTCCAATTACTGCGGTGTGTTTGACCTTTAAGTGAGCTGTGGAAGATATAGTTATCTGCCTTCCACTCTGACACCCAGCGTCTATCAATCAGCGTTCCACATGCTCGTCCTCACCAGAACAGACTGAGCAACTGAGCCAGGTCTTGTTTGAATGTGTGTATGAAAGATGAGAGAGTGTGAGAGGAAGGCCATCATGGGCATGAACTGGCTGGGGCTAAGGCAGTTTGATGAGTCCCATTGATACAAATGGAAATATGCATAAGGTTTGTGAGTATAGATGTCTACCAAACGTGCATAAAGAAAGACAGCAATGCGACATGTTGTTTCTTTACTCTGCTGCTAGGCTTTATTCCATAAACAATGCCTTTTTTTTTTTTCAAAAGCATCCTATGTCACGNGCTGCTAGGCTTTATTCCATAAACAATGCCTTTTTTTTTTTTCAAAAGCATCCTATGTCACGCTTCTAAGAACAAGCGAGCATGAACAAAGTCATACTGCTTTAGTTTCTTGTTCCACGCCCTTTTCCAAAGGGCTAATCTACATCTTTCATTGAATCAAGAATGGAAATCCACAAGAAATGCTTCTTTTTCAATTTCATGCTGAAGTAGCTCAAGTTAGTGGATGTAATTTCTCCTAACAAGAAAATTTATCACTCTGTCGCTCACTTAGTCTGGCTGTGCGAGAAAAGGGGGCCCTCCTTTCTGCATTTTTTGTCTCAGGTTTTGATAAATGTGCCGAAAGCGTGATCACTCCCTTCACAGCACTCCATACAAGGACAGAATAATTACAGTGGTTATTAAAAGAATAAAACTGGTTGAAAGATATATGAAAGATAAATGATGTATCATTTAAGGCTGTGATGAAGGCATTTCAATATGAAGTCAGGACTCAGCCAAAAGGGGAATGGGGGGTTGTATTGCAGATACTACTGGGACCTCAAATATTACTCTTCAAATTATGTTCCAGACACAAGCTGGCTGGCAAACTGATAACTGACAAAAAAAAAAAAAAAAAAAANAAAAAAAAAAAAAAAAAAAAGCATATGGATCAAATCGGAGTCTCTTCTACAAATGTAAAACTTGTACTTCTATTTTCTCAATTTGATGGGGATTTTCTGAAAGCCTAACAATGCAAAAACCTCCCAGAAAGCCATTTGAAGTTTTGTGCAAATTATGATTATCGAGTTCACGCTGAATTGAATGATGAAGACCAAACAGGTGGAAGGGAAATGCAAAAAGAACAGTATCGCTGAAACAATACCACGCATGGCCAAGCCACCGAGCTAATGTATATTTATCATGTAAACTTCTGATAAATGCATATGCAGAAACAATCAAATCTCTGGCTTTCCATTGGAAGATTTTGCACCACGGCCTCAAGCATGAAACCAATATCAGCTTAGTGTCTAGTCAAGCTTGAAGTGCCGCGCCTAGCCCACAAAGCATGTTCTGCATATGCTCATGGGCGTCGCTTTTATCAGGGTGGAACAAGCAGCTTTCCAGCGCTATTGCCGATCAATTCGCACGAGTTAAGTCCCCCCAGCGTGGGTAAATAAGCAGTGGTTAGGTCTTGATGAGGAATGGCAGGCTGCTTGAGCGGGAACATGGGCTACAGAGAGGCAGGCAAGCAGATTCCTAGTCTGACTTCCACCATTGGCTGGAATACGTCTTCTTCTCCATATCTCCCCTATGCAAATGTTCAGCTTATACTCCAAAGGAATTTACTCTAAGTGGCTTTTGGCTTGTAAATCACCTCTCTTAGGTTTATATACTGTATATATACACATGCCAAACTATTAGCCGTTGACAATTTCATTGACAGCGTTGTAAATTCCTAAGTGATACAGACGTCAGTCCACCTTGACGGCAACGGAAGGACCTGACCCTTGCTGATTTACAGTAAAACCCCTCAGCTTCAGCTCCAAAGCCCGCACTGAGCAGAGCCAAAGCCAGTGCTAAGTGACATGTCAGTCAGGTTGTCTGTTTGGAGCAGTGTACTCCCCATGGCCTGAGCTTATTTACCACATTTGTATGGAAAGCTGTGAAGAGGACAAGGCTGAGAGCTCGGCTGGCACTCTTACATATGTATACGCTGTTTGGAGGCGATGTGTAAAGAGCATCTCCCCTCGCAGCCTGGCAGCGTTACAACTACAAACAACTTGGGAGAAGAATAGAGCCATTTATATATTCAAAAATGGGTCAGGGATGAAGGTAATCGGAGCAGCAGAGAGTGTTAACAAGTGCAAAAAAAAAAAAAANAAAAAAAAAAAAAAAAAACTCTGACGATACAGGGAATCTGTTTGCTTTCCAGAAAGTGAGCACAAGTAAAACTGAAGATGCAACTTCTTAACCAGATTTGAAGTCATTTTAATATTAGTTAGAGATGGGAAGGGAGGGGGGATTTACACAACAAACCATCGGGCAGGCGTTTCAGAGTCTGATTTGTTACTATTCATGGCTAAAGCGGGAAGGAACTGTAATACTAGACATGCTTGTTAAATTCACAACGCTCCAAAGCTGCCTTCTAGCAAATCCTGCCTCTTGGTTGTCAGCTTAAGACACCCCGGCATATGCATATGTAGGACTTTTAAGCTCTGTTAAATGGATAGCAGTGTCGTGGCCTATCAAATGACTGTAAGCCACTTGCCATTTCTTGAAGGGGGGGGGGGGGGNATTTGCAGAAAAGCAGGCAGTGAGCTTTACATGTGCTGCATCGCATGTTTCTGCTACCCTCCAGTTAACTCCACATCAGAGGAAAACAGCCATTTACATGTATGTATTCAGACAGAGGGTGACAGTAGCGCTCCGCTCTGCCATATTAATGACTGGTACTCCATTTAAGACAACGACAGGGAGTGGCAACAAACAATGACAGAATGCTTGTTTTCGATTGCAACGCCACGAAAGTTGATACACCATTCACTGCCGAGGCAGTTTGCAAATAAATTATTGTGGAGGGTATTGAGCTGAAGCAATTTCTCACTCCCCCTCCGAGAGTGTGTGTGCATGCCTGTGTANGTGGAGGGTATTGAGCTGAAGCAATTTCTCACTCCCCCTCCGAGAGTGTGTGTGCATGCCTGTGTACGTGTTTGTGCTTGTGTGAGTGGACTTATAGATCCAATGCCATTTATTTCCCAGAGCTGGAGGAGGGCAGTTAGGGAGGCGTAAAAGGAAATGAGTTGTGAAGTGGCCATTGATCCTGACCTGCGCTAGGTTGGCTAGAGGCTGCAGGACTATTGACCACAGTATGTGCGAGTGGATGGCTGACTCTTATTTACACTGAGGCGGTTAACCCAGGCTCAGCTCACTTATCACTGGGCTAATGCACTACAGTGGAATAAGGAATAGGCAAAGGAAAATGTATCAGGACAAACAAAAGACCTAGATTCAGGGATTTTAGGTTTGATGTGTCCTTACTAGTCACAGAGATCCAGAAAATATCATGTTTATTATAGTTGTTTCTTTCTCTTGAGATTCATTTATATTGGTTGATGCATTACTTTTTTAAAATTTCCTATGTAGAGAAAACATGTGACCTCTGTGACATCTGTGTTGCCGCTCCTAACTCCCAACTACTTGAGCATAAAATACCCATAAGTGTTTGTTTCCAGCGTATTTCATTGTCTCTCCCTCTCGATTCCTCGTTCGCTCCATCATCCTCCTTCTCTCTCTTTTTGTCCCTTTCTCCCCGTCTCTCTTTCAAGCCTTTGCAGCTTGACATTTCGCCACGCTCTCGGGGGACTCCCGCGCGAAATGGAGTTACTGGGAGAGCGCCACTGTAAATTCCAGGAGGCCACATGTAATGTGTCTTAAACATAGATGGACAGCCCAGGTTTCAAGGAGCTGGAGAATGAGAAGGATGAAAAAATGCAGAAGGGGGGGGGAGAGAGAGGAGGAGTAAAAGGTGGCATCTGGATAGATAATAGAATAATACTGTGTTTTGTCTGGGGAAGGGTGAGCAAACAGAGGCTATGCTGTCATTCACACCCTATATCTTTAGTGTCATCGCAAGAGGGGAAACTACAGGCCTATATGTCACAGGCCTGTATGTACTGTTCTGCAGGGAGTGTCTGCTGATAGCCAAGTCTTGAAATAAAAAAAGATGGCTTTCATTGTAAATAAGTCAGATCGGCAGAAGCAAGACGGCTTTTTTGCTAAAAAAAAAAAAAAAAAAAAAAAAAAAAAAAAAAAAAAAAAAAAAGGAAAATTATTTCACAAAGGCATAAATGCCGCTTTCCTGATATTTCTCTTGGCCTTATCTGCACAGATGATGATGACTCGTAATAGGCTCTTTTATGAAAAGTGTTCATATTTCAGCACAAGTCTCCCCTCCTGTCCTGAGAGGTGATTGATGCATCAGGCCAGGGCTGGTGTCTTATTTACACAGTTGAGTGGGGCAATCTCAGGCCTGAAAGATAAACCTAATGAGCTTCTTTGTGTAAGGGTGCAAATGAGAGACACCATCCTCCCTCCTCCTTTCCCTTTTCCATCCAAAGGGGACAGTCTGGGTGATTAGGCCTTTAAATTATGCTCAAGGGCAAAGCTCAGATTTGCATCTTAGGTGTGTGTGTGCATGCCTTCTCCTGACGAGCGTGAAGATGGATCCTGCAGTGGATGTGGATACAACAGCATCACAGTGACTTTTTCATGTTGCAGTGTTTTCCCTGTGGGCCGCATTCAAAATATGGAGGCGCAGACAAACAGAGGCCCGAGCAAGCTGTTGTGGCGTGTTCGCCAGCACTGCATCCTCTGCACTGACAGTAATTATAAATCCCAGTGGTCTACACACACACACACACACACACACACACAGTACAGAGAGAAAGNCACACACACACACACACACACACACACACACACACACACAGTACAGAGAGAAAGGCAGAGGGAGGCAGGTGAAGGGCAGACAGAGATGCTGGAGGCTTGTTTTCTGGATGATGGTGGTGGAACATTCTGTGTCAGTATTTCACAGAAGGAGAGAGAGTATTTACCTACACTAAACAACAAACCCGAGTCAGGATAAGAGTGCATGCACACACACACACATACACACTGTCACTTTGTCCTTTGTCTGTGGGGTAACTTTCTCCCCAGCGACTTTCATTTTGGGGAGAATTTCATTTGCCCCTAAACCCTAAATATTACCCATCACTTTGCTGTCAGATTCCTCATCCCTTCTATTTCCTCCAGCTAAACAGTGAGGAAGGCGGGTTAATTGCTGTCACTCTCATGTTGGACCACTGCCTAGCTCTCGTGTAGCGACAGGGATAGCCTAGAAGTAAGATGGCACCTTGGCGCACTTATTGTAATTTATGTCAAAATACTGCAGTCATTTAAATGGGATGGGATAGTTTGCATTTTGCTGCATCATGTGCCTCGTGGAACCACTAAAAAGCTAAAAATGCCTCACCAGCTCACCCATGACTGACTGGATTTGTGTGCAGCAATAAATAACTTATTACACAAGGTTTAGATTTCAGATATAAAATAAAAAAGCAATTACGGGACTAGTTCGGTGAAATAAATGTATAAAAAAATCAAGATGAGAAAATAAAATAAATGACTTAAGACTTAGGGCAAGAACTGAGAGAGCAAAAGTTGTATTGGTTTCCAGAGATCTTTGGCCTCCATCTTGCTCTGAATATAAATAAACTCCTTGCGGTACTTAGAGGGCAGCGGTACCGAGTACTGGCTCATCAATCCCACTGATAACCCCAGCAAGATTAAGTCTACAGACCACTGTAATCAACTAACAGGCCCATTATGGGACATTATGGTATAGATCCAAAAGATCAATGCATGGCTTCCATGTATACACACAGTAATAAAACACAGAACTCACTGCGTCCAATGATGGATTGATTATTAGTAATATGAGCTCAGCACATTTTTTTTTTTTTTTTNTTTTTTTTTTTTTTTGGCTCAACCAGAGAGCTTTTATAGTGATCATTTTGCATAGTAATTACGCATGTGCAACATTCATCATTTGCTCTGATACATATCTCCAGCTGGCAAATTGCAATCAGATACAGTGGGGATCTAATCTGTGATCTCAAATCAAATTAGGTCTATTTAGACAACCTCAGGAACGGGGTGATGAAACCCGGACAGAAATTAGAGACTGGAAATTCAATTGTGACACGATGGTTATTACTCAGATACATGCACGTGTGAGCCTGTGGCTTCTGTGTATAGACTGTACAAAATTTACGTCGAGTAAATAAATATCCAACTAATTCCACAGCCCCAAAAGGTAGAAGAAAAATTGCTCCTTGTGCAGCTTATCTGCGTCCTATAAGCCTTTGGCTGAATCTAAGGCAGCGAGACCTTAAGATGCTGCTTTTCTAATTATAGCTGCTGGTGGTATTTTGGAGCTTCCAGGTAATGGCAGAACCCACAGGGACAGTGGAGAATTCATCAGTGCTTATTATTAATCATCCCCCCAGCAGCGTGATGAGAGGCTGGAGCTTCTATACCCACTGGATCACTCAATGTCATTCCAAATATGGGTGGAAAATTACACCCAACAGCCCTCTTTCCAAGTGGACTCGGAGCAGACATGGGCTGGAATTTTTTAAAGGCATGCATACATACACGTGCACCTGCCAGAATCACAACCAGAAAACAACGACTTCAGACGGAGACAGTAATAACTCAAAAAACAGCACAGGCATCCTCCGTCTTTTCGTCTTCGTCCTTGATCTCCGAAGAGATGCGGCACAGGAAGTGTGTGTGAAGTTAACATAAGGCCCCTGTTTTAAAAAGCCTCCAGAGGCCTGTTAGCTGCACTGCTCATTTCAACGTGTCTGTCTTTCGGGTTGGGAGAAGGCTTGGGCTGGCCTCTTTACAAGGCACACACCGTCACCCCCCTCACACACATACACCACCACCACGGGCTCTTCGTCGTACGTCCATCTCAAAGACTTAACTAGATGCTTTATGCTTACGTCACTCTTCTCTCTCTCTTATGCTGTGGCTCTTTTATGATGTGCTGCAACTTCCTTTGTTTTTAGAGGACTCTCAGTTTACACTTCCACACACACATGCAAATACACAAAACTTTTATTAACTCTCAGCAGTATCAGCATCTTCTTAGATCTGAGGATTTGACTTTTTAAATCTATTCACCAGACACAGAATTGAGGATGAAAATCACAAAAAATAATTCTCAATGTAACAAATTAAAATGAAAATGCAAAAATAAAATATGATAGAATTAACTAAAAATAAACATCCTCATTAATATACAGTTACTACAATCTACTGCATTAAATTATGTTCCTACAGTACAACAGCCTTTACATCCAGCTCTGTATCTCCATTTTACCTCCTATCTGCTGTATCAGTGGGTATTGAGGGCAGTCTTCTATCTAACACCTACAAACATAAAAGAGCGATGACTGAAAGAGAGAGAGTTGACCCCAATCAGGTGTGTGTGTGTCTGTGTGTGTTTGTACGTGCGCAAAGCGTGGCAGAATAGTGATAAATGGAAGGTGAGGCCATAGTGCTACGAACGCCGTTGTAGCCACCAGCAGGATCACTGAGGGTGGTGGTGTGGATGGAGGATGGATATGCGTGTGTGTCTTTGTGTGTGTGATGTTCTGGAAGCTGCAGAGGGTGGGAATGAGACTGGGATTATGGCATATGATGGGGGTTGAAAGAGAGGCTGGAGGGGCCTACACGACATGCTTCATTTTGTTGTGCTGAAT
The DNA here is from genome assembly GCA_014773175.1 of Lucifuga dentata. Lineage (NCBI taxonomy): Eukaryota > Metazoa > Chordata > Actinopteri > Ophidiiformes > Bythitidae > Lucifuga > Lucifuga dentata. The sequence continues at coordinate 9,933 of VXCM01000529.1, forward strand.
AACACNACTCACACACACACGCAAGCATATAGGCATATATTGCCCCAAACACACTAACACATTAACCACTAACCACAGGGCTTCAGCTGTCTCCTTCAGCACGCACGCACACCCAAACACACACTTGCATGAAAATTCCTATGAAGCCAAAGGGACAGCACGCATGATTACAAACCTGTGGCGTGGTCCTCCGTCCACCCCACAGCACGGCCCTCCAACCTCAATCTCCCGTTGCTCTTTTGGCAAAACTGTCAAAACCATCATTCACCGTGAAAAGACATGAGAGACGCTTGACTCCTTTACTCTGCTGGCGCCTAACTTTCACAACTCCTGCCCCCCACNAACCCCCCAACCACCACCTCCCATGCCCCCATGCGGTTCATTCACCCTCAACTTGCACAGGTTCAGATCAATAGCACCACCACAATTAACCATAGAGTTCCAAAAAGTTACAAATACAGAAAGTAGAGCCGATAACTGGGATTAGATCGCTGAAAACCTCTAAAATCAAGCTTACCAAGGCAGTTATGGAGTCAGATGCACACAGTGTAGAAATGATGCCGGTCTGGTTAAAAAAAAAAAAAAANTTAAAAAAAAAAAAAAAGTGTCCTGGTCAAAGGTTTCTGTAAGTGTGTGTATCAGTGTGTGAGCCACTGTGTGTGTTTGCGTGTCAGAGAAGCCAGCAGCCAACTAGCGCCGAGTTAGGAGGCCCTCTGCTGGATGCAGAGCCGCCATGACACACACACATGGATAAAAGTGATCCATATGATGCTCCAGCACATTCACCCTCTCTCTCTCTCTCTCTCTCACACACACACACACACACACAGCCTCAGCTGCAAGGANCATTCACCCTCTCTCTCTCTCTCTCTCTCACACACACACACACACACACAGCCTCAGCTGCAAGGAGCTCCGTGTAATGCGTTTAAATAATAAAAAAAAAAAGGGAGAAAACACAATAAAACCACAACTAACAAAAAAAGTCTAACTGCAAAACATCTTCACCTCACTAAACACACGAAGCCTGGAGAAAAAAAAAGAAAAAATGCACCACCAGCAAAACAAAACTACCGAGACAAATTTACCAACAACACAAACAGCTGATGACAGAAAAACAATGTTTTTTTCATTTAAGGAAAAAGACACACACCCAAAAAAAAAAAAAAAAAAAAAAAAAAAAAAAAAAAAAAAAANGAGAGAGAGAGAGAGAGAGAGAGAGAGAGAGAGAGACGAGACGGGGAAGAAACACAACTTACCTGCTGTTGTTGCAGATGCAGCAGCTCGACTGTGCTTACTTCGCTGCTCGTGTCACCAGCGCTTGATCTCCCATCTCTACTGCCAGCCTCTAATTGGCTGCTGCTTAGGGTGCTCATTCCATTTTGACTCATTGAACTGTTGCTTATTGTCTCTGTGGCCGACTCCTGCATCATCATGATTTAAAACCTAGAAGTGATTAAGAGGCACCGGTTAGGGCTCTTCTTACAATTCCCCCCTTTTTTCCCTCCTTTTTTTTTTTTTTTTTTNTTTTTTTTTTTTTTTTTTGTACGCTTCCATTATCAAGCCCTCGGTCCCTCTTTGCAAATTAAAGCATTTAAAGATGAAGGGAGGAGGGGGGGAGAGAGGAAGAGAGGGGGATGCAGGAGGAGCAATTATGCATTCATTGTATAAATGAAGCAATACAAAAAGATGCACGTCCTGGTGCTGTTTGAAATTGGAGGTCTTCTTATGTAAATGTGGTTTTTATTCACTAAAATTTGGACAGACACACTGTAGTATTATTACTGTCATTATTAATTTCAATAAGACATTTTTTTTTCAGAATTAAGACAAATATCTGTTTGGACAAATATGTGACAAACAAATAAAGATAAACATAATTCTTTATATCTCCCAAATATTTTCAGGGCTGCAAAAATATTTGCCACCTTGAAGCTGTCACATTTGAGTGTGTTTCTCCTTTGAATGAAGTTACCTAATGATGCAAAGCTAATCATGCAAAATTAAAATTTGGTGGAGAGAGGAGGAGGAAGNAGAGCACCAAACCACATGGTGCAGGCCGGTGATGAACGCTATAATGGGTTTGGTCGTCTTTGCTATGGCCAAATAAAATCTGCCTTGAGGAAGGATCCTCCTGTGTCATTTATTGGCCTGATTCCTTTTTTTTTTTTTTTTTTTNTTTTTTTTTTTTTTTTTACTTCTTCTTTAATCAAATCTCATTTATCCATTTATTTTTCTGACATTTAAAACATCCACCGCAGCTCTCAGCAGGACACAATTAAAGCAGATTGTGAGCTGTAATCAAACTTTGTGGCGGGAGACCCACAAACCAAAGATTTCTAACCACGGCAAATAAATATAAGATAGTGAATTAATTTTGTCGGCATCTATTGGCCGTGGAAAGCTGGAGAGAGAGAGAGGGGGGAAAAAATCTATCACGAATATCACTAATGATTGTGCTAAAAACAGCATAAATTATGCATATTACCTCCTCTCTCTCCAGTAATAAATGTTTTATCATTTTCCCTAGCGTTTAATGCTCTGTACCTTCACTGGGGCAGAGAGGAACGCCATCAACATCAGGCGACATTCTCACAATAAATAAAAGGCATTCAGACCCAGCAAATGGCATCCAAAACACACTCCTAAACTCTGGGAATTTGTGCAGTTTTATCGAGATGAGCTTCAAAGTTGCAAATCCAAATCTGATAAAATTAGGACAATTAAAGTTTAAAGAGTTAAAAAAAAAAAAANGTAAAAAAAAAAAAACACTATTACTACAATATAATGAGGGAAGTTTGCTTTGATTATCTGTATGTCATTACATATGCCAATTCATATTTCAACAGTAGCTTTATATTTAAATACTTGATTTTTCACACTTTTACTGATTATTCTCACATGTGAAACAAAAGGGTAAAAGATGGTTGTGTGTGTGTATGTGTGTGTTTGTGTGCACATTTCTGCTTTGTGCCCAGCTCACATGTGAACCGTGTGTGTTCTTTGGCCGGTAAATACCATTTTAATGGCGCTGTGTACACGTCCTTCGCTGAGTTTGTGTGTGTGTGTGTGTGTGTGTGTGTGTGTGTGTGTGTGTGTGTGTGTGTGTGTTTGACAAGGGGCAGATACAGGACAGGCCTTAAAGGATGTCCACAGCCAGGATAAACAGGATCCAGGCAGGGAGAACAAACAGGGCTACGCTATTACACAGAGCAGGGCGACAGCTGCCCGGGACACAAGTAAATAGGGAAGAGGCCAGGACAAGGCGCGCTTGTGAACAAACAGGCCCCTGTTTAACACCGCGCTGCTCACTACTGGTGGAGGGAGACAGATAGAAAAAAGAGAGAGGAGAGAGAGAGAGAGAGAGAGAGAGAGAGAGAGAGAGAGAGAGAGAGAGAG
>VXCM01000529.1:13409-113100 GCA_014773175.1 Lucifuga dentata
GGGGGGGGAAGACTGGCACAATGTGACATCCAATCCGGTGATGAATCTCAGCATAAGAAACTCAAGGCTGCAGCCCGGCTAATAAGTATTCAAATTAGGCATAAATTTTACATGCCCAATGTTTAAAATATTCAGAGAAAGACTGTCTGATTGCCTTTACTACGATTTTATGAACATTCTAATGGAGCATGGATCTCCTTTTTTTTTTTTTTTTNTTTTTTTTTTTTTTTGGCTTTCTTTCTCAGATCAGCGATGGATGTTCGGAAAACGCCAAGATATACGAGTAGAGGAAATAAGGGTTTTTAATAACCTGAATGCAACGGAAAGTACAAGTGAAGTCCGAGCAAAAAAAAAAAAAAAAANAAAAAAAAAAAAAAAAAAATTCTGCTTTGATATAAGGAAGCTGATGAAATTTCCTCTTAATGCGCTTGCATCAAAATATTAAGACACGGTGAAAATGGGATTAGCAGAAATAAATAAAAAGGGCTCAAACGCCAAACAACCTTGTCGCCATCACCTCCTCCTCCAAAAATAAAACAGGTGAATATGTCTAACTGAGACATAATGATAATGCAGATATATGCAAAGTATATTCACAGAGATCAGATGGTGCTTTAACCTTAATGACAGCGGTGAGATAAATTAATTAGCCATCTAAAGGCGGCATTCAAATCTGCCAATTAGAATGTCAATTAGAAACACAGCCGGGCTGCTATGACGAGCAGGCCACCGAGCCGCAAATATGAGTGTGTGTGTGTGTGTGTGTGTGTGTGTGGGGGGGTGATAGAACTGACACACTCACACACACAGACAGTGACAATACTCTGCACCTGAGGGTGTGACTTTGTGTATCTACATTTGTGTGCCTACCGTGGGTCTCCTATGCCTCCTACGCCCCCCCCGAGGGTTACCAGCCCTGACCCCGGCTCAGCCTGTCCTGGAACCAACTGGGTCGGAAGGAGCTGTGCTACCTCCGGCTACAATATTGACTGGGGCCCTCGCTCGCTTTAACACCGCATGAGCAAATGCGCGACTGCCGGCTTTGCCCACACGTGTGTTTGACATCCCATAAATTGGCGGCGTCCTGCATTTCGACACACCCACTACTTGAAGTTATTTCCTGGAGCCACAATCTTCCAATCTTCCAATGAGGGAGGACCTAGTGTAGTTATTACTGCAATCGGAAACACAGTTATTGCCTCGGCGATACACTGGTAATTCTGCAGACGTGCAGCTTTGGGAAGGAGATGATAGTGATGGTAAGTGTTTAGGTCGTGGGGAGACAGAGAGAGATGGACATGTAACTCCATGCTGTCTAAATTTACTGGTGTCAAAGATTGCTGATGGTTCCAACATTTCTATTAAGGTGGAGGCTCGGCTGAGAGAAAGGCATTTCCTGATGAAGCCAGGATAGACAGAGACAGACACTTTATTTGCAAAGCCTCGGTCCAACTCCAGCTTTTGTCTCGTTCCCTCTGTAACCATGCCCATGCTTGCTATTCCTCTTCAGCTTGAGCAAATGTTTACTCTTGAATCTCGCGCTACGCAAATCTGTCTCTTCCATCAGGTATGAAATCTGGGGAAGGGTCCTGACGACGCATTTGGCCCGGAGATTAGACCCAGAATTTCTTCCCTTTTTTTCCCTCCCAGAAAGTGACACAACAAAGGTGTAAGAAGAATTGAGTCTTTCATTGCTCCACGTACACACACACACACACTCTCTCATGGAAGCGCACACTCACACACACACACATCTATCATTAAAAGGGAAAGAAGCAGCTCTCCATCTTTGTTTGCGAGCTCTAAAAGCCCTTAATGTAGCCTCATTACCTGGCCTGTCTCCCGCTCTATCATGTGCGGTAAACACACACTATGACACTGGCCATCCATCTAGCAGGAATACACAGCTGTCTGGGGAACACTGGGGAATTTAACACACACATACACACACTGGTTTGACACTGGCTCCTTCAGAGTCTTTGGGCTATGTGAGGATGTTCTAGAATGCTATAAATATGTGATCCCTGACAATTAATGTGTGACCATTTCATAGTATAGGTGGCTCACTTGATTTCTTTTGCAAGATCACACTAAAAAAAAAAAATAGAAATTACATTTCACAGTCTGCTGAGTCCTCACAGCTCTCTGATCAAGCTGAGATATTGTTACTATTTAAAATAATCACAGATTCTGTGCTTGAGTGAAATTAATTCATCATTGCCATAAGTTACTATGCATACAAAATAAAGAAGTAACTGGGCAAGGACAGGGGCTCACATATTCAATACTTCAGATTGCTTAATAAATCAAAATGCCATATGTGTGCTGACTATTTAAAAATGGTGCTTGAACGCTACATTTTAAACTGATAAATCTAATCTGAGAACAAATAATGAAGGACAAAAAAAAAGAAAAGTATCTTGGACAGATGCTTTGCATAAATTTACGCCTACAACATATCTTTGATTGTGATCATATGTTTGTTTGTACTTGCAAGTTTTTCTGGTAGCAAGTTGTCAACACAACAAGCAGTTTATTACAGCCCAGAGCTTCTAGGAATGAGTATGAAGTCCAAGATGGAAAAACAACCGCGTTCCGACAAAACCCAGTTCCCCCGGATTAAGTAAAGGCAAGCCAAACTGCCATGCCTGAGAATTAAAAGCTTCCTTTTTGGCACTGAAGGGCTACCATAAAAGAGCATTAATGACTACTTCTTATAAACCTGTGTATGGTAATGGTTTCTGCTCTCAGATAGAGGAATTTCAAAAGTGTCTCACAAGTGAATAAAGCAAAAAAAGGGGGCTGAAGAAATCATATTTACAAAATCAGGAGTGGGGCCAAATGAAAAGAGATGAATATGAATAATGGAGTTTTTTGGGATTAACATTATTCAAAGCAACAGAATCAAATGTGGTTATCTCTTGTCCAATGAGCCTTACATTGAGAAAAACCTCAGTCGTATTTCAATTCTACATTTGAGCTGACAATAATTTGTAGTTCTGTGATAGGAGACATTCAGTGGAGAATGTTCAGAACTTAATTCTCTTCTATTTACAATAAGGAGATGAGACAGAATGAGATAAAAGACAGACTATTTAGCAGAGTGTGTGAGTGGCTGTGAATGGAGTGTGTGTGTGTGAGAGTGTGTTAAGAGTCAGTGTTTGTGGAGGGAAAATGACAAAGAAAACCAGAGGAAAGAGTGTAAAGTGCATGTTCAATTGTAATGTATGCACAATGTCTCTTAAGAATCAAATGTGTGCGTGATACTATGCTATTACAAATTCATTTTATATTAACACAGCAGGACAATGTAAAAACAGTTGCTGCAAAATAAAATTACATGGAAAGGCCAACATCAAAATTTCAAATTAAAATCCCTCGGTTAAAAGACAAATTCGACAATATTCCAGTCTATCCAGTTGCTTCTGCTTCACAAAAAAAACAAAAAAAACAAAAAACGCCACTGCTGCAATAAATGCCTGCATCTAAAATATAACTCCAGGAGAGGAGGAGAGGAGAGACTCTTCTCCTGCATTTAGGCTCGTCCCATATCATTTACATGTTACCCATCAGCCACCTCAATTCTGCTGAGGCAGACGACAGCCCTGCCGACGTGGCTGAGCGAGACAGTGACAAAGGCCAATCAGCCGGCTCTCATTTGCATATTTGCCAATTCCATTAATTAACTCGGCCCACCTAATCAGGGCTAATTGACCTATAAAGAGAGGAGGCCTCCTTGTCTCGTCCAATCATCTTTACCCAGAATAGAGGAGGCGCGTCGGTGAATGCAGGGCACTTCCGACCTAACTGTATTTATAGAGCTCATATGGAAATATTCCACTCAGAAAAGACATTTTATTCTGTACCTGATCTCGAGCGAGCTGCTTCGCCGAGTTAGGGGGGAAATAAGGAGAATATGGATTTAAGCAAATTCTTTGGACTTTTCGAGGAAACTCAGAGGAGCTCATGACAGTTGCTGTGCACCGGTGGACGGCCTGCCTCGCAGCACGGCGGCTCCAGAGGACGAGCGCGGGGAGCCAGCCGCGGCCGGTGGAGCTACAGAGACATAGCTCATTGTGACGTTTCCAGTTATTTCTGGTTGATTAGGGCCATTATGTCCCCAGCTCTGATTTATGTTGTCATTCCCCCTCAGCAGTCCTGCATCGATAGATCTTAATGAATTGGTAAATAAGGGTGAAGATTGCAGTTGACAACACCGCAACATTCCTCATTCATACCAGACAAGATTTATGTAACCAATTAGGAGCATAACGGGAGTGTGGGGGGNGGGGGGGGGGGGGATTGGTCAGGAGAAAAAATAATCTTTCCCAGAGAAAAATTACCAAAGTCTAACCCACAATAAAATAGATAATATGAAGTCTTTAACACTGGCTTAGTCACATTTGCTCCCTGCATGGCTGGAGTTTTTAAAAGCGCTCCTGCTCCTCTCAGGATGAAGAAATTGATTTTACAAATATATACAGCAAGTAGCAGACGGTGTGTGTACTGCACCTCTCACACACCAGACTAATCACTCCATGTCTGACTAACGTCCAAACCAAAGAGCCAAAGATAGCGATGGAATCAACAGATTAAAAATTAAGCCCTCGCCAACAAAACGCTACTTTGATATGGAAATGTTAAAATTCAAGGAGCCACACACTCTCGTAGCCAGCCATCCCAAACAGAACCAATGAAAATGAGAAGTAGGAGGAGTGTGTGTGTGTGTGTGTGTGCGTGTGTGTGTGGGNTGAAAATGAGAAGTAGGAGGAGTGTGTGTGTGTGTGTGTGTGTGTGTGTGTGCGTGTGTGTGTGGGATACAAATGAATTGTTCTCTGAGACTTCATTTAATGTTTGATATACTGGATGAGAAATAATCATTTGCATTTTTTAACAGTCTTCATTATTTAATTTTGCTATGCTGGACTTAGCGGAAAGTGTTAGCAGGCAACTAAAGGCCTCTTCGACGTTAAATTAAAAAAAAAAAAAAAACAGATAAAAGTGCTGATCATCAATAGCCAGCGACAGGCCAGGAAGACCCATAGGGCAGGAGTGAACAGAGGTGGAAAATTAAAGCAGAGTGATACGGGAGCTGGCTCCTTTCAGCCTCTCTCCCTTCAAGCACATGCAAATGAAGCCGTGCTGCTTAACTGCATCATTTATGTGGATAATAGCAGCATCATCATTACGGGAACTCAAATTAAATTACATCACAATTAGCATAACAAAGTGATTGGTTAAACTTTCAAAACAAATAACGCAGCTCGGCTAATGAACGCTGTTAATTGGCCAGTGTGCATTTTAAATAAAACATGTAAGTAAACATGTGTTTTAGTTAATTTCAAATTCCTTTCTTTCTTTCTTTCTTTCTTTTTTTCTTTTAAACAGAATAAGAATGTGGAAATTAAAAAAAAAAAAAAATGCTGAATAAAATTTAAAAAAAAAGTGTCAAAACAGAATATTGCCAGGGGGATTTGTAAGCTGAAAAATAAAATGTGTAGCATTTAATTTTATTGCGCTAAAGAAGCTATTATATGGCAGACTCTGGAGAACAATGTAAATTATCTGCCTTCAAAATGGAGTTTGGCCGATTCTCCATGTGAACTAATCACACAGCTCATTATGCATTAGGGTATTAAATTATGAAGAGGGGTCCCTTTTGCATTCCTGTACAAAGCCCTATGAAATGTTAATAATATGCCCACAATAGCCCAATACCATGCCTTCCTTGCCCTCATCAATATTTAAGTAAACAAATTATCCCACTCGTCTTTGATAAAGATAATTAGTGCCTCACCGATTATCGGTCTCGTGACCTCTCCCCTCATCAAAATAAACGTCTGATCTGAGGAGTTTGGGATTCTTCTCACAGCACAACAGAAGAAAATGCAGAAAAGTTCAAATTCCAATAAAACTCTCCTTCTAAAAACAAACTGATTAAAATTTCAAAATTATCTTACAAAAGGCGACTTCCCCTTTTTATTCTGTTTAACCGCTGTGAGCGTTTGAACTAAACAAACTGACCAACTAATACAAGAGCAAAAAAAAAATGACTTCACACACAAGGGCACAAACATACACGCGCACAGAGAGAGGCACACTGACACACACACGCACACACACACACACACACCCACTCGCTTGTACGCATGCACGCACAAACACGCATGTAGGCGTGCACGCTGAGCCATTCATCAGCACTAATTAAGCAGCAGATTAACAGAGCCCACAGAGCCGGGCTGCGTGGTTACACAGTGGGACGACCAGCAGGGACGGCAGGAGACGCAGCCCGGCAATAAAACACAACCATTAAACACCAAGAGCCTGGAGTCGACTGCAGATGACAGAGGATTGATGGATGGATGGAGAGACGGACGGATGGATGGCTTTTTTTTCTTCTTTTTTTTTTTTTTTNTTTTTTTTTTTTTTTTACCTGAAGGTGAGGAGTGTCAGAGAGCTTGACCAGAGTGTTTGCCGCTGCCGCTGCCGTGGGTGTCTTGCAGCAACGGCCACAAGTCGACTGGTGTCACCGCGTGGAGAGGCAACACTATCTGTGTCATCACTCCAGCCCTGTTTATGGGGGATGGCATCATAAACAAGCCAGCTCCCCCCCCCCCNGCCCCACCAACCCCTCTCACTCCTCTCCTCTCTCTCGCCACCCTACCACTACCGTGCCATTCATGCATACTTAAATCACCCTCGCCCCATTAAAAAAAAAGAAAGCCCAGATGCCTCTCCTGACAATTATTCTATCATTTCCAGTTGTCACCGGGGCAATTACCAGCCGACCGGGGCCTCCTGTGCGGGTCGGACATGCAGGCCCGATAGGAGAGGCTCGAGTTAGGGGAGAGAAAAGAGTGGGAGAGCAGATGTGTGTGAGTGCATATATGTGTGTGTGCATGTACGCATAAGTGTGAATGGAAGGGGGGAGGGGTGGGGGAGTGCAGAAAATGGAAATTTATGACAGAGACACAGTGGCTTCTCTCTCTCTCTCTCCACACTGGAAATAATTAGACCTTCATTTCTTTTGCCTGCTGCTGATGAAATATATCACAATTACCAGAAAACACAGTTTATCGTTTCATTCCTCATTTTATGGTAGTTGAGAAACATGGTAATTATTAATCAGGTCTTTATTTTTTAAAGAATAGCCATCAAATCTGATTTTATTTTTTAAATTAGTGCCTTTTTTACAAGCGAGTTCAAGTGTTGGCCTGTGTGCATTTGAGTGACTGTGTGTACGGACTGCATGTGTGTGTGTGGGTGGGTCCTGTGTGTGAATGAGAGTGCGAGTGTGAGAGTGTGTGAAGGGATCTTCACACGAGGAGCGCTGCGACTCCTCGCAGGATGTGAGCCGGCTCTCCCCTCGCACCTCGCCTGCCTGCTTACTGGGCGGTTCGCTCTAATCGCACATCTGATTCTCTCAATACTCTAAGTCGCTCGCGCTCTCTCTCTCTCTCACACACACACGCACACACACCCTGCCGGACTGCCTCTCTACTTTGCTCTGTGTAGCCGGCATCGCTGAGTCGCTGAGAGGGGAACGGAGGCAGAAGCAGGGCTGAGGACGCTGCTGCGAGAAGTGCAGAGCCTCATCCGCCACAAAAGGTATGTGTGCCTGTCTTTATTCTAGCGCAGCTCAATGCTTTCCTCTCCGGCTCTGATTGTGTGCATGTCAAAGTGTGTGTGTGTGTGTGTGTGTGTGTGTGTGTGTGAAAGAGTCTGAATGGGATTAGTGAAGGGTTGAGCAGCAGTCGATAGCCTCCACACTGTGCTCTGGCAGAGAGTGTGCAGAGCTCTTAAAAACAATTAGCCAAACCACATCCATGCATTACCAAGCAACGCGCTCGCTATCTGCCATAAAGCGCCACAACCGCTCCACAACACATCTAAACAAAGTCACAAACACGAGAGAGAGAGAGTGACAGATAAAGTGACCGATAAAGTGACCTACCTTTTAAACAATGAGAGAGAAATCCACTCTCCCCGGTAAGAAAGCATTTGAAGAAGTATTCTCAGAAGCCTGGGAGCGTTATCGTGCATCAAAACTGAAGCGAGGAGGAAAAATGCCACCGGTACAAAACACAGCATGAAAAGGGGGGGGAGAGAAAAAAAAAAAGAAAAGAAAAAAGTAGAGAGAAACTAGCTGACGCTTACTGTCAAAGACATCACCAGAGAAGTATTTACGGCAGTATTTACACTAGTGCGAGGGGAGAGCACCTCTGCCTGGTCATGTCCGAGAGACAGTTGCTGTTTCAGCGCTGCCTAATTAAAACAAGTCAGGCAGCCTCGCTGGATTGTTTTGACGCCTGAGGACCAATAGTACACAAAAAGGGGGGGGGGGTTCAGAAGAGGTGTTTTGTAGAGGAATCTGAGAGGGGAGGGAGACCACAAAGGTTCACAACCAGGGAGACCTCCACATGCCAAATGCTCCCTCACTTTTTCTCCGGGAAAACGCTACGACGACTCTTTTCCAGAGCCCACCGCTTGTCGGCTAATAAATACCTTGTTAGGAGAAGCGGATAATAATGCACTAAGTCAAACTCCACACTGACTCTGAACGCGCAGGAAAAGAGTCTCGAAGAAGATATTAAACAGAATAAAATAAAACAAGCTGACAGATTTCACAAATTCTCCGATTAGCAACAGTTTTCCATTAAATGTTTTTACTGTAGTATCGCTAACAGGAACCACAAAGCCCATCGGTCCCCCTAAAGTCAGCTGGGGTGTGCTGAATGTGATGTATCGACACATTTAGTGTACTGTAAATACAGCACATCAGGCGACGAGATGGAACATTTAGGGCTAATGGTGTTTGCCAATCCTTTGTCATTTTTTAAATTTCTTCCTCTCTTTATTCCCTCTCTCTCTCTCTCTCCCTCTCACATGCCACACATGTTTTTCTTAGTCGCTCCAACAGACAGGAATCTACTGGCGGAGAAGAAAGGCCCGGTCTTCCCCAGGAGAGCCGAGTACAAAGCCTCCAGTCTGCATACAGCAGATGCAGAAAGCCTGTCCATCTGCCACCGGCTCGCCATGCCACATGGGCCTGAGAGACTGAATACGATGGGGGGCATTCCCCCTCNCCCCCCCCCTTTTACGTCCTACAAGCATTTGTCTGGGCCATTTACATGGAGTCAAATGCAAACGCAGAGAATTCGTATTAAAAGAGATACACACATACATGAATGCAGGCATACATGCAGCCTCAGCATGATGGGAGAAGAACTTTCATGGTTTGAGGGAGGCACCCAGGGCAACTGTGACAGATTTATTTAGAAAAAGATCTAGCCCGTAACGCAGGGGAAGACCACTTGAACACACAGCTCTGAGTGGTGTGTTGGTATGATTTAAAAGGGTCTGAGTAGCGCATTTTCTCCCCGGCTCTGCTGGAGCATATTTCAGATGTATGATATCATTATCACAAGACCAAAAAGATTTAGCATTTTCATTAGTGTCAACTGTCTGAGCTCGGAGGTGCTGTAAACACTAAACAATGACGCTAGAGAGAGAGAGAGAGAGAGAGAGAGAGAGAGAGAGAGAGAGAGAGATGACAAAAGTGCAAGAGCAGGCACGAGAAATAGAGGGATAATGTTAAACAACTGCAGTTAATTGCTCTAAGCATCCACATTATGCCAGAAATTTCTCCCATTTCTCTTTCTGTGCTAAGGGCTTCAAGCTTGAAAGCTCCTTTAGCCCCTTTAATAAACCACTCGGAGTGCCTCGCTGGAAAAGACAAACAAGAGGCCCCTAGCCTTAGAAACGCTGCCTTTACTAGGGGGAATGTTATGCCTATTTCCACGCATCTGTGACAACCGTGAGCGTCCTCCCTTCAGGTATTTATTTCCTGTGTCTCTTCTTTCAGCGCTTTCTGCTGCCAAGGTCAACGGAGACAAACGGGCCCACCAGCGTCTTGATGTGGTGGCAGAAGAACAGTGAGAGGAGAGAGAGAGGGAGCGAGACAGACGTGGAGTGGGTACAGTGAGGAGGAGGGTGTGTGTGTGTGTGTGTGTGTGTGTGTGTGTGTGTGAGGGTGGCAGCTGGTTACCAACCATGGCAAACGCAGCACCGGTGGGACAGCAGCAGATCTGTGATGCAGTGAAACGCAGACAGAACGAGGGCGAGGAGTGCTGCTTTTTTTTCCTTCCATCTCCTGGTTATTTCCACATCTTCCTTATCAAACAATACCGCTCACTATTAATTTTCAATTAAAGCCACCCCGAAGTGCAACGCCTGGGGGGGCTTTAAATCGTGTCAAGGGCCCATCATGGAGTTGACATTATCTCTGCCAACATCACCTCAGCACTATAAGCACCGCCACAACGTCAGCCTCTGACAATAGTTAAATCAGCACAAAAGGTGGAGCAAAAAAGACTTTTAGCTGCTGTGGCTAATAAGTTTTTTTTTTTTTTTTTTTTTTTTTTAGGAGCCCAAGCTTTACTTTACCCTCATTTGAGAGGTGATCCATTGATTTTTCCCTTATGCATAATCACATTTAAGAGCGAGTCAGACAAAATAAAGTGATCTCTCACACACATACACACACTGATAATGTTTCCAAAGAGCAAAATTGCACATTTACAAATAAAAGCACACATCAGCATTGTTCATTAGTTGCCACACAGATGTTCAACAAGCACCATTCATGTGCCACTCAGTCCCACCTACTAACAAAAAAAAGAAAAAAACAAAAAAGCCAAATACGGTGTAATGAGGGGGTAAAGGTCTCTTTCTTTCTCAGCATCATTGATCACACAACATGCTACTTATGGCCAGAGAGTGGAGACCATTACAGACCGGTGATTATATAAGTGGAAGGCAGCATCATTTTAATATACTGTACTTAAGCACCAGGGTATCCATGGCAACTTGCCTTGGACCATGCATTCTGAAAATCCCTAATGAAATGCCTATTAACTGGCTCATAATGACAATGTCCAAATATATTTGCATATGTATTTTGCTGCTGCAAAAAAAAAAAAGAACAGTAAATGAAGAGAGGAAAATATAAATGTGTTTTTTTTCTTTTGTTTGTTGAACTCATTTAATGCAGTTAGTTGAGGAAATTTTAAAATAAATATGAGAAATAAATACAAATTCAGCTCCATAAAATAATTATTGTACCTAACTTGTGTTTTTATTGAAGCTAAAAGAAGAAACAACATGTGGTGATGGGTGTGAATTAAGGCCTCATTCCCTTTCTCTTAGTCTTCACATGTGACTTCCATTTGCGACTTTGGCCGGCTGCCCAACAGGACATCCCTGAGAGAGTGTTTGCTTGACTCAATATCAACAGCCCAAGTAAGCAGCTGAGGGGGACTGTCCGGCTGAGCCCGGCCTCAGGTTCCTATTGAAAATAAACTAGCCTGTACATTCATAGGGCCCAGAAATATCAACATGCGCTGCAAGGAGCCACGTATAGCACTCAGCAGCGTTCCGCTGGTGCCTCTCCAAGGTTTAATGATACCTGCACCTCCCCTCCAGCTGCTGCCGCTGCTACAGACAGACAGGCAGGCGGGCGAGAATTGAAGTATACATTACAGCAGAAAAATAAAAAGATTGAAATGACAGAAGTCAGACAGTTCAAGCTGACCGAGCCTCTTCAAACGAAGGAGCTGGTAGACCAGCGACAGACACTCCAGGTTAAATTGGCCCTCCTGTGCCTCCTCTTCTTTTCCCACCCCTGCCCATCCCCACCTAAAAGGCAGGTTCTCTTCAAAAGCGTATTTGAATTAGACGAGTTGCTGAAATCAAAGGCTGTGCTGGGTAAATTTAAACAAGAAGTGCAGCTCACAGCAGTTTACCTGTTATACAGACGATTGGAATTAGATAAAAGAGTAAAGCATGGCAGGCAACTTTGTTTTATTCACTGTAGTAGATATGGTCATATAGTGATGGCTGCTCCAGTTTAAATTAAATTCCTACTAAGGAAAAATAATCAAGCTACTGATTGTTTTTATGTTCCACACCACTGATGTGTCATCAAGATGAGAGAATAGCTTAAAAATGCGATACAACAGCCGTTCCAAGCATTCAGACTTCCTGTAAAAAGCTGAATCTGAAACCCATTTATGACAGTGATCTGTAGTGTCTGAGCATCCCACAGCTCAACTTCTGCCAAACAGATTATCGTTCCCACAACCATGGCTACACAGTTGAATGGCAGCAGGACAAGCTCCACTGGCAGTCAAAAGAGCACAACACCTGTATATGCTATGCAACAACCGCCATCAAAGGTCCAAGGAATCCTATTGATGCATTAGCAATGAAAAATACTGCCATGTGGGATGACAGGCAAGATTTAACTAAAAATTAGATAGTGGAGAAACTTTGGGAATCATCTCCAGAAGCTATTGAGATGTGGAGCATTCCGTTCCTACTGCTGACACAGTGACCATCCATTCATGACTAAAACACCATTCAACTAGACACCAATTACACCTAAAAACCCCGATCAAATTAATTCGGGAAAATGGCATAACAGGAAAGAATAATAAACTCATTATATGGAAATTTCAAACTCTTCTATTCTCCACACTGCGGCTAATTCAAACCTAATTTTTACTAGCCACTAATTTGAGGGCGAAGGGCAGGGTATAGGAATTACATCTGGAGGTAATTCATTGGGTGGAACTGAGCCCAGTAGAGGCTATGATACCCCCTCCAAAAAAAAAAAAAAANAAAAAAAAAAAAAAAGGAGACAGACATAGAGAAGGAACTATTCAGGGGAGCAGGACTTCCAAAGTGGGCTGGAGACGACGTAGGTGTTGGAGGCAGCAGCAGAGAGATGCAGTTAGAAAGATTTTCTAGAAATGCGGGACTTCTGAGATGGTTAAGGCTCCTCCAGACAGCTGCATTGGCTCAGTGTGTAGGGTGGAGATTTAGGTTTAAGAACCAGAGTCTCAGGAAGGGCAGTAGAGGGTCAGTGGTGACTATATAGCTGGGTGCCGTACGAGCTCCAACGGCTCAAGAGTTTACGAGGACACATCGCTCTCAAGTGACCAGCTACACCTGGGCTCCCTAAGTGGGCTGCCTAATAAACGGCACAGTTTTCCTGTGATTTGCAGTTTCAAAGCACTGAGTAAAACACGTCCAGCTGTATCGATTTGTATAGAAAAAATTTTTTTGGATTATTGTAGACGGAGCTTGAGAGACGCGGAAAAGAATGACAAATGTCAGCAATCAGCTTGAGAGAATGAAATGCAAAGTTTCACTTCCAACAAATCCTTACCAGAGGACAGTAATATTTGATAAAGAAACTTGCCAAAATCCTTTCCATAGCAGAACCCCCCCTTCTCTCCACTTCCATCCTCTGCCACCACTCCAACAGAAAATGTGTTTTCCAAATGAAAATAAACGGAGTCCAACCAGTTTGAGGCAGTTATACTCCGGAATATGAGATCAAATAAAGGCTTCTGTGAAGGCTGAAAAGAGAAATGAAATGGCTTCTGAGGGGAGATGTACCGGGTAATAAAATTACTCCTTTATATCTTCCTAAACGGCACATGTTCCCCAGAGTGGGTGAGGGCTTCACTTTGGTCAAAGACAAGTATGCAAGTGGCAATTTTTGCTTGAGGGAAGATTCCCTGATACACTTCTTGAGACTTGGCGCACTGCAATTTTCTTGAAAACGAGAAACTATTTCAGCAACAAGTTAAGCGGAACTTTGGAAGTTTTACTTTGATGATGTGCCGGTACATGCTGTCATTGAAAGCTATGTTCCATTAAATTGGCACAGCAAGACGATTCCTAAGCCTATTGCTTTTCAATGAGTTCAAACTAGGCTGAAATATTCACATGAACAGTTGTATTTTGCACAAACACATACAGCTGACTTGGAAGTGACCATGATGTACCACAAACACATGGAGTTATCTTTGGAATAAAAAAAAATGTCACCACTTTGAAAAGGGCTTGATATTCTAGTTATACAAGCGCCATTCCATTTGGCATTGGGGAAAATTTACAACAAAACAGTATGAATCTACTTAAAATCATGCAGCTGATTTGTATTCTTAAAAAGCTGGTCACAAGAATGTTTGGATGGACGTTTTTTTGCTGCAACAGAAGGGCTATATTAGAGGAAATTTGCAATTGGAGAGAATACATTATAATTCATTATACTGTAGCTATTAAACCTTCAATAAAAAGGCTTTAGTACAAGGATTGAGCCACTTATCAGACCTACTCACTACCTTTAAAAGCTGTCCGTGTTCAGTGCTCTGAGTGGCAAAAAAGCAATCGCTGATGACTTTGAAAATAGGACTAGATGTACAATTTATCAAAACAGAAATGGCTGGCAGGGATTTCAAAGACTCAAGGGTTGTAACTGTTCGGAATCGCAGGAGAAAGGAAGATGGCAATTTACAGAATTAACAGCAGAAATTTAGTGACGATTTCGAAAAGTTATCAAAAGCATGGCTTGGGTTACATTGTCCAAAACAGCTTTAAATGCACTGCTCATTAACGTGATTCAGGCAGTGTATGTTGTGTAGCTGACAGCCTCTTACCATATAGTGAATCTTGATAACCTGTGTACCTTTCTGATACTTTCATGTTTAAATGTGCTCGCTTAATGAGGTTAATCTCGGAAAGTATACAACAAATTAAATAAATTACTTGCAGATGCACAGAAGTATCTGTGTTTCAGTTTGTTTTTCTGCGATCTTGGCATGTAATTAAGTGGTTTACACCAAGCTGATGATGTTTGCGCTGTGAATGTGAATTAATTTCTTGCGTGAGCAAAATATAGAACTTCACTCTCTGTGACAACCTGCAAGCCTGCTGTTTACAAACATATACAACCAGAGAGCATTCTCATTAGTGATCCCGTAACACCGGGCGCCAAAAATAACGCATGGAGCGTGCACCAGCAGCTTAAGATGCTCGTCAAGCGTCATCGTGGCTGATTCTTCATTTGCACAAAGTCACCTAATTAAACTTAGAGGCAACATTTTCAACACTTTGAGAACTTGAGAAGCATTAACTTTCTGTGTCTATTGGCTTTTGCCCCTTGAAGCCTGTTGCAATCTCTCCAGGAAGACGGATGGCAAAGGAGATATTTCTGACAGCTTTAAAGTACCCATCATGCCTGTGAGACGTCTGCCTGCACATCCAAACAAACAGCAGGCTCCACTTCAAATACATAGCAGGACTATTAGGTAATCTTCTCCTTTGTTCACTCTCCCTAAGCCTTCGTGACTAACCTCGATCTCTCTCTGTCCAACTCCTGCCTTCAAGCCGACAACACAACATTTAATGCTGCCAGGACGATAGGAGTGTGCCATGATGAATGGCCGGGAATTATCTGGAAAATATACACATGCTATCTTATGTATTTGGAGAGGGGTGTTTGTTGTGTCATGATGACAGTACCAGGAGAGTTTTTATGCTGGAGGAGGAAAGAGAAAGAGGAGGGAGGCAGCACAAGGGCTCTTTGTTTTTGGACGGGACAAATCTGAGGTTTCCTTTTGGATATTCAATATCCTGCAAGGTACCAAACAGAGTTACAGTAGTCTAGTGTCTGGGGGGCTTTTTTTTGGAGGGGAGGGGTACACAGACTCGCTACGTGCGTCTGTGAATTGCTGCATGCTTCTTAGTCAATCGCTGAGTGGCTTTGCGTGAGTCGCTTCCAACAAAACCTGGGAAATCAATCAATCTGTGAAGAAATACCTCTTATGCCAGATGTGGCACTTGAAAAAAAAAAAAAAAAANAAAAAAAAAAAAAAAAAGACTTAAAAAGGCATGCTTGTACTAGGGACTCAATGAGTCCAAACAGTATAAAACCATGTTGAAACGAAATACTTATTAAAAATGAAACAAGCTGTCAAAATGTGACCTACTCTACTTTGAATTCCTGCTTGTTATTTTAGGTGGCTTCTCTAACGCATAGCATGTCAGATCTGTAAATGTGTAAACGTCTCACTCCGAAATATATCTCCGCTATTTACTTTACAAGTTTCCAAGGAGAATGAAAGACAAATGTTTCATTAGCAGGTGACTCTTTTTTCTTTTTTTTTTTGTTTCTTTTACGAGTCTTCAGTAGTTCCATTTTTTTGACACACTGCACACTCACGCACACAGTGTAATTATAAATGCAAGGCTTGCTATAGGGAGCTGAACTTTTCACACCTTTCAAAGCCACAAAATTGGATGGTTTTGTGGTTGTGCAGCTGCCGCTCCGCACTAATGCAAGGCGGTGTCATATGAAAAATATTCCTCTCCCCAAACCACAGGGCTGGTCATTAATGAAACACAGGCCGCACAGTGAGGTCATACAGAGTCTAGATTTCAGCAGCCACACTTAAAAACCGCTCAGAGAGAATAGAGAAACATGAACACAAATCAGATTCCAGCTCCAAGGACGGGGAAAATAAATAAATAGAGAAAGGCACTGGCCCCTCTCACATTTTCCCCCAGTGCTCTGCAAACAACTGTCAACTGCAGCTCAGAAACAGGAGAGCAGACTAAACAATCTGATCCCGGCCAAGGAAAATGCTAAGCAACTCCGCACACAGGATGTCTCACCCTAATTGCCAACTATCAAATCTCACAATGGAATCTATCCATTTGGCAAAATCTTCACAGCGAACTTGGGACCGTACATTGTTGCATCAACATTTTTGACAAGAAAACAGCAGGAAACAAATATGCAAAAATACAATTGTTGAGGAATTCATTCGTACCAAATTCTCGGATTTGGCAGGATTTGTTGAGTTTACAGGAAATACTGGTATTGGTGTGTTCCAGGAGGAAAAAACACATTAAAAAACAGTGTTGGGGGTCTTGTAAATCTAATTAAAATCTTCAGCATTAAGATAAACAGAGTAAATAGGTCCCTGAAGACGTGAGCTCTCAGAAAGGAGAGAGAGAGGGCAATCACGAGTCAGCAGGATGGAGAGAGAGAGAGAGAGAGAGAGAGAGAGAGAGAGAGAGAGAGAGAGCGTGAGATTGGAGGGAGGGAAACTGGAACCTTGGGACTGGTATAAGATGCGGGGTTACCAGGAGAAACAGGGTTCTAAACAGGAAACTAATGGGACAGTCTCCACCATCTACCATGTGGCATTGTATTTTCCAGCCAGTCAAAGTCATTCTTGCACAGACCCCATGACTTCAAACAGCCAAAATAGCAGCACATTCATGAAACAGAACAGAACTACTGGGAATTAAAGGAGGCAGAGAAAAAAGAAAACATGCACACAAGGTAGCAGGCCTCGACAGCAGATGGTAAAATTAACATTTCAACAGTTCCTTCCTTTCATGTAGGTCTCGGCAGAACTTTTTCTTCTTAAAAAAATTGTAAGGGGTTCAGGTTTTGGTAAGATGCAGCAGTGCAGAAGGCATCTGGAAAAGGGTAAAAGGAATATGGGCTTATTGCTCCTGATGGTCCATCTCTATGAAAAATTAAAGAGGCCTGTTTTGCAGGTTTCCCCTCTCTCTCGAGTGTTCTAAGCTGTGTTATGGAAACATCATCTTGGTAATTTATATGCCAAAGAACACCTGGTGATGAAAGAAAATAATCTTTCTTTCTTTCTCCAAAACTTCACACTTTAATTTTTTACCTCCCTTTGATGTTTCTCGTTACGGCATTTTAGCGTCCGTCATTTCGCTTATTTTCCAAGAAGCTGGCGTCTATTGTAGTGTTAAATTGTTTACAAAATGCTTGTCAGATTTCATTTTGGAGTCTTGATATACGCTTCAAAAGGTGCAGTAAAGATGTTATCGCAGAGAGACTGGAAGACTGAAGCATCTCTAATAAAGACCAAACAATGGACAGCCTCTCTCATTTCCAACCCTGTCCAATGGAGCGTCTCAGTAGTACCCATTAATTTGGACACAGTTCTGGCTAAATTACATGTGTTCCACCTCTGTGACATTTTAAATGCAATTAAAAGCTGGTTATGGAAGTGTGCACGGACTTCCCTGTGATGAAGGGAAATCACTGACGTGATTAACATGCAAACGAGCTCATGCTGGCAGACTAGATAGGGGTTTGAAAACCTCAATTACTTTTGTGTGATTATCTATTTACCAGTACACAGATTTCCATTTCTCATCTCCAGCCGAGTTCCCCATGCACGAGCCTCAATTATACGTGGCGCACTTTTATTTATGATGCGCACGATGCTGAAATACAAGCTCTGGTTATTTTTCACAGTGATGTATCACGTCTTTACAGGCTGTTCACGAGGCACAGCCACCAGACCAACACCTCCTAATGCTGAATGCTGAATTTACTTTGTGAGCACTTAATATCATCTTGACCCCCCANCCCCCGCCAACACTCCCATCCAACCCAGTTTAAACACAGCTTAAGCCCCCTCCTCACTAGACAGGAGCAAGAGTAATGGACAAAGGGCGGCCTCTTTCTCTTTCAACAGAATTATTTTTTCTGCTTTAATATTCTGTTCTAACTCAAAACTATAACACTGCCAAGAATTGGAGCCTTTAAAATTTGCATTCAAGCATGTCTGTGTGAGTATGTGTGTGTGTGTGTGTGTGTGTGTGTGTGTGTGTGTGTGTGTGTGTGTGTGTGTGTNGTGTGTGTGTGTGTTGGGATGATCTATTATTTGAAGTCTAATGACAGGTGGAGATACAAGTATGTCAACAGTTAGATGTGGATTGAAAATGAAGTGCAGAAACACTCCAGGTCTTACAATAAATAGCAGCTTGTTGATGCAGTTTTCAAAGCAATGCCTTGCAGCATGGGAGGATTATAAATTCAATAAATTTAAAACTGTTGAATTATCACAGAACTTATATTTTTAGAGATCTTTAAAAATAATTTGTATAAATTGAAATTTGCAATACCCTAAAAATTTAAATTAATCTTTAATCAGGCGTGATTTAAGATTTTGCAATAAAACCCTGCAAACTGTTTTTTACTAGGAAAACAAGCATGCAAACACATTGGAAGACTTCTTTTGCTATTATTTTACCGCTATTCTATTTGAAGCGTAATGATTTTTTAGTAGTAGTACAGTACATGATTTCATTGTTTGTCAGGATTCCTGCCTGTTTCTTGGCGCCCTGGGACACAGGAAGAACGGAAGGCATACATATCTGTGGCACAGCCAGGTTTTTCACATTGTGCCCAGCATACATAAAACATGCCCTGTTGCTTCAAGTGGAGCAAAAAGGAAAACAGTGCCATCAAGTGAAATTTCTGAGGATTCCTCAAACACATCAGCAGACAGATCTGTCATTTCAGCAGGAGAAACGGAGGATCTTCTTTGTTTGGTAGCAATTACTATTTATCCAAAAACGAGAGGGCATGGTTTTGCTTTGTAAAGCTGCAAAGACGGCTGTCAGATGCCTCGGCATCTTTCACTCTTCGTTCAGTATTCATTCATTTGTGTGGGCTTTAAAATGATTAAAATATGTATGCAACATGACAAAAACTGAGCATGATGCCTTTTTTTCTGATTCTCTGCTCAGAATTCTGTGCAATAAAGCTTGTGGTGAGAGCTACAGCCATGAGTGAAAGAGAAAATGAGACATAGAGAGAGAGAGAGAGAGAGAGAGAGAGAGAGAGAGAGAGAGCGCTTCAGATAATGGTAGATAATGGACAATTAACTCAGGCTAGTAGTGCCGGCTGCACTGAATAGCAGCTTGTGGTGCAACAACTCCCCGATCACTGCTCAGCCATATTCACGTTGGGAATACAGGCGATATCAAGCTGCAGGCTGCTGGGCCTCAGAGATGTACATGCCTGCATTAGCAATCTCCACAATGCCTTCAAAACAATGCTTGATACCAACAAAGTGTCCCGAAATGCAAACGCAAGCACACTGGCAGTGGGAAGTCTGCGGTGCCGTAACCTTGTCCATTGTTTCATGTCCTTTCACCATCAAAACAAACCCAGGAGCCGTAAAACCGTGACAAAAAAAAAAGTGACGTACAGGCATTCCTGGGTGCAGAAATAGAAGTGAGCGTAATTAAATGTATATAAAAGCTAATTACATAAATATAGGAGTGAATGTTACTACTATGCATCAAGGAAACAATGGATCTGTTCATATTGGGGGCCCTCAGAAGTGTTTCAATTGCCCCCCAACCCCCACTCCACCTCCTTCAAGCTCCATCTAAATCTATTGATCTGTGAAACACGGGGACCCTGGGGAGGTGATTCACTTAATATCATACATCTAATGATGAGATGAATAACGATTATACCATTTGGTAATTAAACGTCTTACAAACCATTTAACTGACTACACGTCAGGAGGGGTCGCTGGAGGTCGTAGCGATTGTTTTTCATTTCTCACTCAGCACGAGAGGAGGAGACGTGCAGGAGGCATGGCAAGGGGTGGCAGAAAACAGTACATGACACGACGGTGAAAACACACTCATGATTGTTAGCAGCTATGGTGCTAATCCCGAATGCTGTCAAGACTTTGAAGGGAAAACAATTTGGAAGGGAAAACGAAAAGCAAGACAAACACCCTTCAAGGATTGTGGGAGATTTTTTTTTCCTGTTTATAAATCTCATTAGCTTGCTTGTACCCCATTTCACAATATCAGACAGGTGTGTAAGAAAAATAAGCCCATATTTATTTGTGAACTGTAAATACATGGCAAGGGCAATGCGAAAAAAGAAGAGGGGGGGTTTATGTACAGACACCTTCCTTCTTTGTAAGAATGTGTCTGATCCACATAAAGGTGTGTTATACACACACTCTGAGAGCCAATTTACTGTCAACATCCACAGCCATAATCCCTACTTACAGGCAATAATTACTCTACGTTGCTATGTCTGTGTGTTATGATGTGGACAGGCAAACTTCAAAGATGTGTACAGGGCTTATTTCCTACTGTGGCCTCATTTTGAACTAATTGCAATCCTTATCTGATAGTTTATACAGTTACAGACAGGAAAAACACGTTATTGCAAGGTGCACATGCACGCAGAGATGCATTGCGATCTGATTGCAACAAGGATGTGGTCTGGGCACACTGCGATCGGATCTCTGTCAAAACTCGCCAGGTGTAAAAGCAATCCGTACAGCTAGGACACGTTTGTGAGGTAAAATCTGTCACAAAGCTGAAAATGTCAACTTGTCTCTCATCTTTCTTGTCTCTTGTTAATAAAGTTATTTTGAATCAGAAGGTGCAGCTCACTATAAATGGTACAAGTACTTGGAGTGTAGAAGTGAAAGCCAATGCAAAAAGTTATAAGTAATTTTTTTTTTTTTTTTGAATGGATGAAGCTTGTCCATAAGATCAAGGAGGGAATGTGCTTTAAAGGACCATACCATCCATTTTGCAAGTTTGAGCCAAATATATTCAATTTTCATACATGTTATGTTACTGACAATCATTTCCCAAAGCATACTACTGGAATGGTGAATTAAAAGTGTTTTTCCTACCTTCCAGACTGCCATTGGTTTCAGTTCATTTTGTTCATTTTGGTACGCTATTAAAATCAACTTGTTGATACTTGAAATTCTTGGGATAGGTAATCCATCATCACCAACAAGACGTGTATTCAGGGTTTTTTCGAGTTTCATAATTTTAGTGTTTAAGTGCAATAAAAAGTGTGGAGTGGATGTATGTCTCCACCGGGGAATATAGTCCCAAAAGAAGACCTGCTTTTATCAAAAAATTTTAACAACCGTGCCTTCATAAGGCTGCGTAACTATAAGCAGGTGAAACATCGATTTTTAAAGTGGGTGTATCACTTGAATATTTGATTTTGAAAAATTAAGAGGTTTTGCAAAATATCAGGAAAGCTGAAATANGTATCACTTGAATATTTGATTTTGAAAAATTAAGAGGTTTTGCAAAATATCAGGAAAGCTGAAATATGTTTTATCCTTTGGGAAATGATTGTCAGTAACCTTAAGTGTATGACAATATTAGGCTCAAACATGCAAAAATGGATGGTATGGTCCTTTAATAGCACAACAACCTGCTTAGTGACATACCTATTGAGATCTAATCACATTGCAAGCAGAACCAAGATAACAGAAACGCTTTTTAATACATGGTATAAATAAAGTCCTGGCATCTGATGTCATTATGGAGATGACGATCTAGACACACAGATCACATTTTAATGCATGGTGTAAACAGGGCTTGCAATGTAATGTATACAGTAACACATGGAAGAGTCAGGACAGTCGAGCAATCTACCTCCATGGCTGAAAGTTTTGAAATATTTAAGGTGTACCACCTAGAAACTTTCAATCGCTTTGTCAGACTGGCCTCTTCTTTCCGCCAACAATGCCTGCCTTTTGTAGCTCTAGAACATTCACACAGCATTTACTGACAGAGAGATGTGCGCCATGCGCCCGGATCCTTATTGAATGATTGCTAGTAAACATTGTCATTCCAAAGAGAGACAGGATTAAAGCCTGCTTTGCCTATTGAGGGGAACAGTACACGGAGAGAGAAAGGGAACAATAGCCAAATGGAGGACAGTATCACAAGGGTCCAATGTCTGCTGTGATGAATATGTGGGAGATTATAACCCATTCCATCATTTCCATAATGTAAAACTCTCTTTCTTCTTCACCCGCGGACTATTCACTAAATAAATGAGAAAACTATCACCCGTGCAGAAATATTTGACAAAAGGCAGAAGGAGGGGAGACTGAGTTCTGAATGACCCTGGGACTTTGACAATGCAGGCACTGTCCGAACACATTCGGAAGCAGCGGAGTGAGTAAGACCTGGTAGAGTATTTATCACCGGGCACAATGCAAATGTATTACCATGTCACCTATACCACTTTACGGCACTGAATGGAATCACGATGAATACAAGGAGTTTTATATAACACCAGGTGAGAATATGAATGTGCGATTCTACCTACCTCGCTGGAGTCTAAACTGTAGGAACCTGAACAGAAGGATCATTCAGCGGACATTTAACCAACGCTTCTAAATAATCGGTCATATGAGTATTTCCGCTGCAAATTGTTTGAATTGAACTGACTAGGAAGGGTTTTAAAGAGCGTCAGAAAAGAATAGTTGAATTCCAGCTGTTAGAGCAAAGATGAAATGGATAAAAGAAATTGAAGTTAATAACTTTTCTTTAAACACAACGAAATATAAGTTTTTGCCTTATAAATTAGAAGGCACTCAGAACACATACCTCCACCAAGACCAAACAAGTCTACACAAGACTGTCTTGTTCCAATAATATACTGGCCTAAATGAAAGACACAGCAATAATTAAAGGACCATACCATCCATTTTGCATGTTTGAGCCTGATATATTCCATTTTCATACACATAACGTTACTAACAATCATTTCCCAAAGCATACTACTGGAACTGGAACTGTGAATTAAAAAATGTTTTCCGAGCTTCCAGACCACCATTGGTTTGGTCTATTAAAATCTATTAAAATCAACTTGTTGATACCTGAAATGTGGTTGAGATAGTGGTTAGGATCATCGCGAACAACACGTATATTCAGATTTTTTCTAACTTTTGCAAGTTTAGCGTTTAAATACAATAAAAAGTGCAGAGTGAATGTATGTCTCCATCGGGAAATATAGTCCCAAAAGAAGACGTGCATTTATCGAAAAATTTAAACGACTGTGACTTCATAAGGCTGTGTAACTATTAGCAGGCAAAACATTGATTTTTAAGGTGTGTGTCGCTTGAATATTTGATTTTGAAAGATTAAGAGATTTTGCAAAATATCAGGAAAACTGAAATACAGTTTTTATCCTTTGGGAAATGATTATCAGTAAAGTAACATGTATGAAAACTGAATATATTAGGCTCAAACATGCAAAATGGTGGTATAGTCCTTTAATATAATATTTTCTAGGTGGATTCAAAATACATCAAAACCATTTACATGCAACTGAATCAGCATCATCTCAACTACACAATCATGGTTGTTGCATTGTTCTGCCCTTTTTGCTCATCTACAGCACCGCTATTGATTTAGCCCCATCCAAGCATTTATTGAACCTACTGACAGCCTATCATGAGATAAATATTCCCGATTTTTTTCATTGAGAGTGGTGCGTTACAAAAAAATTGCCAAAGATATGGAAAAACGCCCTATTGCCGTGACGTTACAAATTAATTTCACAGTTCTCTGGATCTGTTTCTGGATTCCCATCAACGCCATGCCCCACCCTTAAATAATCCAATTATGGAAGTAATGTGCACTATATACACTGTCCGTTGTCACTATATGATTTTTGCGGTGAACATATGAGTGGCCGCTTGACTGCAAATGCTTGAATCTAACTTATTTTTCTAGAGATCTCCTCAAAAAACATTAAACTCAAGAAATCCCTGAGCCATAGAAAATGTCTCCCGACCCAGTGCTCCACTCACACCTCAGCATCACTGACTCCTTTCCAGCCATTCGCTTGATGTGTGTGTGCGTCTGTTTGTGTAACAGAGAAAGAGAATGACTCTGTGCGTAGCTGCCAGATCACTGCAGTCGATTCCAGACGTTTCTCCCATGGTAACCTAGTTTATTTACTTTATCTCCAATATAATGCTTCAGTGAACATTAGCAACTTTGAGACACAAGTTCCAATCAGCCAGCTAGCGGCGGCGTCAGCGGCCGTGTGTGCGTGTGTTCAGCCAGGTGCAGAGAAGAGATGAACACCAGCACCAAGGAGACGGCGTGGCTTTAAACCAAAGGATTGACAAAGAGGTCCCAAAATAATACAAAATAAAAATGGACGGGAGGAGAGAGGGAGGGGGAAGCTAAAGGAAAGGAAAGGAATAGAAAGGAAAGGCTAACTAAAACGCGATGCTATGCTGAGAGGCATGGAGGGAGAGTGAGAACCAAGAAAGACAGACAAAGGGGGTGATAGAAACAGACAAAAGCAAAGTGAAAGGGAAAGCATGAGAGAGAGAGAGAGAGAGAGAGAGAGAGAGAGAGAAAAGGGAGACGAGGTGTTCTCCCTGGGTAGCATAGAGCAGGTCTTGTCCAATAAACACAGGTGAGCAGCTCAACGGGCCAGGACCACCGAGCTGACTGACAGGTGAAAGCTCTCACTGACCGCCAGCTTTATGTTACATGACATGAGGAGTGCAGCTCAACTGACAAAGGGAAACTGCCTGGAAATCTCAGAGTGATTGGAGGAGAGGGGGGTGTAAAGCACACACATACACCCATACACACTCAGAGAAACACACACGGCTGTTTAAAACGGATCCCCCGCACCGTGGCCACAAAGTTGCAAACACAAAATTACCCACTCGTGCACACACACGCACACACCCACAACATGAGGAAAGCCGTGCCATTTCCCTTCACAGGTGAGCGGGAGAAGGAAACACCCTGGCGCTTCAGTTACTTAGAGGGAGAGAGTGAGGAGTTTCAGGGGAGGGGGAGGGGGGGCAGAATGTATGCTGTGTGCCGACTGAATCTTTTCCACATGACGGGCCTCGGGCTGTTTTTGTCAACTGCACTCTTGAGCAGCGAGGAGTCAGGTAGTGTGACCACATGATTGCCCAAGAGGCACCGTGGTGAGAGAGGGAAAGAAGGGAGAAATGGGGAGAGAGAGGGGCAGAGAGAGAGAGAGAGAGAGAGAGAGAGAGANTCGGGGACAGGACCGATGCAGCACGCATGATGAGGTGTAATCACAAACCCCATTCAGAGTGCAGTGGAGTTTGTCAACATACACACATTCACATTCCACTGTCTGTCAGCTCTGTGACCCAAATCAAGTATGTTGTGTGTGTGCGTATGTGTGTATGTTTTGCCACACACACACGGATGCTTTCTGCCCATTTTGCCTCCAACCAGGTAGTAACGGCTGCACTGTCTGGGCTTGCGGTTTGTGGTGAGGAAGTCAGATTCCAAGGTCTTGTAGGATTTCACTGCTGCCTGTATCTCTTTTCAAGCCACGATCAAATGATCA
This sequence comes from Lucifuga dentata, assembly GCA_014773175.1. Lineage (NCBI taxonomy): Eukaryota > Metazoa > Chordata > Actinopteri > Ophidiiformes > Bythitidae > Lucifuga > Lucifuga dentata. The sequence continues at coordinate 39,259 of VXCM01000529.1, forward strand.
TTATGAACAAAGGACTTGGCTTGTTGCCTCTAGAGTAAAAGCTTTTTCAGTGGCTGTGACCGTGTGGTTTGATTTAAAACTTTTTCTTGGAAAAAAAAAAAAGAGACAGAGTGAAAGAGAGGGCTACAGACCATGAAGGCACTATTTTGTGTATGAAAAAAAATCTAATTATACCAGAACAAAATTTCATTTATATTTATACAAATCTTTTTTTTTTTTTTTTTTTTNTTTTTTTTTTTTTTTTTTGTCTGATTAGTTCAACAATGTATAATTTATGTCACCTCAGGAGACCAAAATCCCTTAATCACAATTTCTTCAGAGTTTAAATAACAGCAATAACAAAAGCTGGGTTACTAAGAAACCATTATTAGCACAATGTTCCCATTTTGGAACTATATGTGGAATACCAAGAATTTAGCAATGATTTATCAGCAGCTCCAGACAGTTGTATACACTAACCTAATTTTCCTGTTCCTGAGAAAAACCTTGTTCATCAGTCGACTAATAATGTAGTTTCAGTTTATGTCAAGAAGACAATATCCTTATAAAACACAGGACTGGGAAGGGCTGACATAAACGGAGGGCTGCGAAAAATGAGGGTGCGTGACAGTTTGGTGATAACACGCAAGTTCAATCTGTCAAGACAATCAGCATTTAGACCTTGGGAGAAGAATGCACGACTGTGTGCGACCGATTCACTGGACACGATCACCTGCAAGTGAAGCCACTCTATAATTCTTCCCACCTGAAATAAAGAGTTCAAACTAATGTCAGGCCGCTCTGATGTCATGCCTGCCCAGGGTTGGGTTTCACAATAATCTCAAGCTCTTGGAGAGATGCCATCAAGTCCAGCTTCCTCACCCAAGACTTCTCCAATTAAACTGCGAGGAAAGAATAACATGTGAAACATGAGATCCCTGCTCGTTTGTAGTAATTAAGGTGGTGCGTGCACTATTTGCAATCAGGCATTTCACAGTGCGTCAGTCATTTCTAATATGCTGTGTTCATACACAGGGGCCCCTGAGTATGATCGGTTTCAAAAAATTTCAAAGTTTTATTTGTCACGTGCAGCAATACAAGTACAACAGTGAAATGCTTTTTCTGGTAGGTTCCCAGACTGTGCTTCTTAAGTATAAAGATATGATAAAATAAAACAAAATAAAAATAAGGATAAAGGATGAAGACAAGCCTTCCTCGCCATTCATCCAAGATGCCCATTCTGAGGGCAAAGTCCTCTTTATAGTTTCCAAAATCTATCTATAAAGACAGAAATCTCTGTCTCTGGCACCAATATCTGTAGAGCCACTATATGAAGTTGAAATTCAGCAGGTTCATTGACGTGCAGTGTCACGTGTGAAGGTGTCTGGATGAGCGGTTCTCAAATTGAGTTGTGCCGGCAAAAAGTAGTCCACGTGGCAGGATACACTCTGGGCGCGAGAGCATCTGCTCCACTCCACGCACTTATGGCAGGCTGCAGCGCACACCATAAAGTCCGGCCGGTCCAAACAGACACGTTTTCAACAGGCACTACACTAGTTCAAATAAAGCCTCTTCTACAAAAAATTTCTTCCATGTGAATATTTGGGATTTTGAAACCCAGAGTAAAAGATAAAGACAGAGTCAAAGTGTTAGAGAGAGAGAGAGAGAGAGAGAGAGAGAGAGAGAGAGAGAGAGAGAGAGACCCTTTCACTCCACACGAACCTTTTTAGGAATTCGGGAATTTTCCTTTGTTTCAGACAAATGAACCAAGAACCGTTGTTTTGCTCCTATATTCTGTGATGATTTAAAAACTGTTGCATGGAGCTTGCAAGATTGATTGCCGATTGATCAGACCCAAGTTTAACCCAAGTTTAAGGCCGGCAACCACCATTTTTACTTGCGTTTTAGGTTACTTTTTGAAACAAATGTTCACCAGAACTCAGATTTTTATTGTTGGCAACATTTGACATTAGCATGATCCCTCGGGACAAGGAGCTGTCACCAAGGTGCATGTTTCTGTTGAGCAAAACGACAAGTGTGTAGATTTCTAGAATTTTAATGGTACTTGAAAAGGTGAAAATGTGAGGAAGGAACCACGCAGTTCCTACCCGGGACAGTTCGGGGTAAAGCAGTTCCTAATTTAGTTGGTAAATTTGGTGATAGGCAGCCTTGAGGATCAATCGGCCCTTTGAGCTGCTGTCTTCTCTGTAAGGAATGATGGCCAATTTAACTCTGGAAAAACGTTCTCTTGGTAACCTCTTTTCATCTGCATCTTCTCATCCTATCCTGACCCTCATTTCTCTCTCACGTCAAACCTGTGCAGTGTAAATAACTGACACTTGTTAAGATGTAGGCTAGAGTCTGAGGGATGAGAAAGTGAAATGTTTATATGGATAAGAAGGTCTGGATTGAATTGAAACTTGTTATGGTCATATTTTGAAAGCAATGGGAACACAGCATGATGGATTGCATATGGCGCATTCCCTACAGCAGTGAGAGACAAGAGAGATCGGGCGAGACTATACATATCAGGTGTGAAAGATATTTCCTCTGCAGAAACAATATAAGTACAAATCCGGACTCTATTTAAAAACAGGACGGCTCCTAATCCAAGAGATCAGCAAAGAGCGGGACGTCACTGCTCTTTCCACTTTTGCTCCAATTTGCTCACAGCGCGACGCTATCAGACTCCAAACCAAACCTCATTAAAATGAAATATGGAAACTCGGGGAAGTTCTAAAACTTCCAACTTCATCCCCCTCCCGTCCTCCCTAAGTGTCAAGACAAAACAGCAGACCACAGAGAGAAGGGCGCATGAGGAACGGCGGCAGATCTTTGGGACTGAGAGCAAAAGGAAGCAGGAGAGGGAAAGAAGGGAAAGTAAACCTTTGATGAGTAAGACTTTTTTTGTTAAGCGAGGGGGCTTAACTTTAAAATATTCTGGGTGGCAGTGAATGGGGGATTGACCAATGGCCCCGATCTCATCCACACACTGGGGCACTGGGGTTAATGGTGGATAAAGATTAGAAAAAAGGGGTTGCTTTGCCTGATCTGCACCCCTCCCCACTCCCTCCCTTCCACATACACACCCTTCGCCACAGTTTTCACCTTCTCCCCAATCCCAACTCAGCTGGACAATGCAGGCTGCCAATGGGGAACGATCCAAGTCCCTTTGATTTCTGCCTCTACCCCCTCAGCTGCTCTGAGTGCCCAGGGTAAAGACCCGTGGAGGTTTCCACTGTTTGCCCACTCACAGGGACCACACTTATCAGGCTCAGAGAAACCATCTGAGGACTGGAAAACGGAATGACAAGAGGTTTCTGATCTATGACAAGAAATCAATTTCAAACTGGGAATGTGAGCAGATAGCCGTTCAGTCTGAACTGCAGCTTCTCTATAGTAGCCAAGGATCTACTTAATTGCTATAGATTTTTTATATATGTCTACACTGCTACTGTGGGCTGAACTGTTGGGGCAATTATAATTTTTTGCAATGATTAGAAGGTCTTTTTTAGGTCAGCAGATATGCAGAAATAGTCCAACTTTGAAGATTTAACTGTAGCCACGTTAAGAACGAATATTCAAATCGCTTTTAGGGTGGAGAAGAAAATCTGGGTTTATTTTCGCCCCGTGAGGACTCTTGGGGAGGTGGACCTGGATCTACAGCCAGGCCATCCTACTCTAAGTAGTTTATTGAGAAATAAACTTTCTCTCCCTTAAGTTCAGGACAGAATCTAAATAACCCCGTAGCCTGGAATCCACACAAATGGACACTGTCCTTCATAAGTCATTATTTGGACCCAAAACCTGATTTCGCAGTGCCAGTTTACAGCAAAGTACTTTTTACTTGAATTCCCCTCAGTATCATTCCCTCAGAGCCTGCTAATGTTTGCATGTACGAATATATTTGAGAGTTCCAAACTATGAAATGGCCAAATTAGTCACATTTGCAAATATAATTGGTGTGTTCTATTGCATCATATTGCATGACCTGTCTCTTTTTACACTCATTTGTGGATTGACCAGCTCCATAAACACTATCTTGTATCCTAACTAGCAAGACTGCCTGTATTTATTTCATAGTTTTACAGGACTAGAAAGGAGGAAATGTTTAGGTCATAATAGTAACTTCTATACATTTTCTAAACTTTTACAAGAATGTTGGTTAAATAAAAGCGTTTATATATGGTGAATTATGTTATATTTTCTACTGGTCCCCTGCCTTTCTTTACAGAATCAGACCAATACAATCACTTTGATACAACACTGGTTTAATGTAAGTGGTATTGTTTTAAATTTCTGGTACCTAGTGGAGAATTTTTGTTTTTTCAGCTCCCAAGACTGTTTTCTAAAGTCAAAACCCCACCAACAGTTATGAGAGACATGACTGATTACAGTGGACACATTTATCTGGAAAGAAACACAACACCAGGCATGCAAGAACAATAAAAATAGCTTTCACTTACCACTTTAGACCTTACAGTGCTTGTCTTCTGCCTTTATCTACGGACACAGCGTGTGCATATTTCGCCCTATGAAGAAAAATTGGGACACAGATACGCACACTAAGAAAACAAGTAATACAAGGAGCACATTTGCCAGCTAATTTGACTTGTACCACAAAGCTCAATCAAGACATCAGGAAAATAAACTACAAAAACATGAAAATGCCCAATATCCAAGCCCTTGCCCACATTTGCCAGCCGTAATGCATATCATAACTCTAAGCTGGAGTAGATTGAAAATCCTTGGGGTGTGAAAACCAAACAGGCACAACTGAAAGGTTGCCCAGTGAAGGGGGAATTCTATCAAGGTGGACAAGATGAAGATTTGTTACATTTGCAGAGGAACGGGGCCTCTTGACCTCAACTAGCCACTACAGTCACCCAAACAGAATAGGGCTAACAATTCTGTGGCAGTACTACAAGAGACACACTTGGCTCCTTGACAAACCAGTTTTACGTTTTTTGGGAGGGGGGGGGGGGNGGGGGGGGGGGTTAGACATGCTACAGTTAGTTTTAACACCGATCCTTTAAATGACACTGTTAATGCTGCTCTTATCATTTTTTTTTAAGGAGAAGGATTCTTTGACAGACAGATATGGAGGGGCCATGTTCAAATACTCACCCTGAGGGAGAGAACTTGCAGTTGTTGTCGGTCACAGGAGTGGAAGGACTCCAGCGATGTCGGCTCTCTGGGATAAGAGAAAACAATAAATATTCCATTAGTTCAGATCTGCTTCGACGGAGCTTTGCTTTGTTTTTCCCAGGCACATTCAGTCCTGGTGCAGACATGTGTGGACTAGACTGTGTCTTGCATAACTATTTTCTGTATGGCTTGTAGGTGAAAGTAATAAAGTTTGGAACAACAAAGTGCACCTGGATTTTGCTGTGAAGCATGACAGTATGTGTGTGTGTGTGTGTGTGTGTGTGTGTGTGTGCATGCACAAACAGGCAATTACAGTACATATTATAGGTACAAAAAATATGTTCCCCCCCCCCATCCCACCCCACCCCAAAGGGTGCAGTGCCTGGAAGGCTAAAGCTCTCAACACCAAGTAAATCACAGACTTAACCTGACACGATTGGTTTCTAATGTTTCTCCATTCAGCTGTCTGCATCAAAGCACACATGCTATGGCATCCATAAAATTTAGAGGCCACTAGTATTGATGATTTTTTTTTTTTGTGTGTGTGTGTACAATACCACAACTGCAGCTGCAGATCACCTCAGACATTTTTACTGCACATATGTCACAGTTAAAGCAAAAAATTAAACTCTCCTTTTGTAAAGGAGCGTTGTGGATTTTTCTGCCGCTGAGGGCAGAAATGGGCCTGGATGTTCCTCTCTGGGATTTTTTAAATTTTTTTTTTTATTCCTTATTACTCTCCCAGAATTCCAATGACCCCTACAGGCAAACAGCGACTGCTGAATCCTGAGGAATGTGCTCTCTGAACTGTACGAAAAGCCCTCAGCCCAAAGAGCCCTGCTGAAAACAAAACATGCCAACTGCGATAATTTCTCACTGTTTTGAGTTTGTGGAAAATGTTGCGCAGATTGTTATGCGACAGGAAGGGGTGAGAGAGGTTGGGGTGGGGNCAACCTGTGCAGGGCATGTTGGGAAAACAGACATGAAAAGGTTTGACAAGGTTAGAATCAAACACAACTTTGCAAAATCCCATCATCCATTTGCATTCTGCGCTCCCACATGCGGTACATATATGAATTAGAAATATATGTAAATAGAGACATGAATTAATAAGATAAAAAAGTAAAAATGTAATGACATTGTGCAAACAGCCAAACTGAATTGAATGACTGAAGCTATCAGCCTTACAGTGGAGCACAATATGAGAACAGAGTACTTTTTTATTTGATATAATTTGGATATTAAAATATTACTTCAAGTTAATGCCTCTTTACTGAGAATGATTTGTTGCTGAGTTGACTTCAACACTTTAACACCTCTGGGCTGTGCAGATGTCATATTTTATTCACTGGAAAAGCATTAGGAATGCTATTAGTCTGTATGACCTCCAATTCTTGAGGATTTACAAATACCGCACATATCCTCATGCCAAATATCAAATCTTTGGTAAATTCTATCAACTTATAAATATGGCAAATGCATTCAAGTATTCATGAAGGCCTAATAATGCTATAGGCTGATATTTACATAAAGCGCTCACGCACTAAGTCAAGATAAACTATTTAAGACCCGGACCACAAATACCTCCACACTGCAGGAAAAGGAGGGCCCTGCCATGAAAGAGCACATTATGCTAACAAGTCAGATTACTGTACACAATAACTTTATCTTAAAAGTAAATACCATCCTTGGTGTGGGAAAGGGGGGGGGCATTATGGAAAGTCACTGGCAATATTTCTGTGGGGACCAAATGCTCCTTATCAGTGTTAGTCGAGCAATTCAGGCCCACCCGAACAAAGATGAGTCTTCAAACTCATTCTATTCATGGTCAGACGTGTAATTACCCTCAGCTCACAGTCTAGACGTAACCGCTTTCACAGTATTTAAGACCCCCTATGCAACGCGCGGACGCCCGCTCCTACCGCTGAGCCCTGCACGTTAAATCTGTGGGCAGATAAATTAGCAAAGAATGCAATAAAATAGACACAATGAGAGGAACTTTATCCTCCCCGCTGCTAAATGAGATTTCTTTGAAATGCAGATCAGTGGCTCTAGATTAGCGAATTTTAGCTGCTGTCAACATCATAACAAAATACAAATGCGATTGTTCGCCGGTGCCTTATCTCCTTGCTTCCATCTGCTGGCTGGTTATTTACTCCCCCTTGATTTACTATGCAGATCTAAATAAGTCGCATCAAAAGGAGGGCTTACTGCACAATGCCTTCTTAAGCTTCTACATCAAGGTATTTGAAAAACCGGTAGTCACATGAAAAGGCTGCCCATCAAAGGCACATCTCTAATGAACTCTCCCATATCAGAGGGGGCTTGTGGGGCCTGGCTTTAATGCTGCGTGCGTGTGTGTGTGTGTGTGTGTGGTGAGAGAGGAGCAGAACTGCACATCAGCCCCACCAAGCCATGGCAGAGAGAGGAGGAGGAGGAGGAGGAGGAGGAGGAGGACGGGCCCCCCTGTCCCTGGGGGGGAGAAGAAAAGAGAGACAGGAGGAGGAGGAAGGGCTCTGTTATCAGATGAGATTAGTTCAGTACAGGGACTAGTACCAGGTCTTTCCATCGATCCATCTGACTGCTGAATATTAAAGACGGCGACAGCAAAAGATTCTAACAGGTTAGAATGAGTCCTGGACTTGGCCTGGACAACTAAAGACGAAAACAAGAGAGTAAAGCAGAACACACAGAAAGTCAATGCGTGGTTTTGGAGTTTGTTTTTCATGGCGTAATGATACTAGAGACAAAGAACAGCTCAGAGGGTTCCTTCATAAAACCTGGACTGCACACAAATCAAAGCGCAGAGATGACAAATCAATCCAGCGATCCAGCGTTTCTTGGACTGTCAGACACAGGAATGAAATCAGACTCTTCTCATTCTCCCCAGGTTCTGCAAAACAGCTTTAGTAATCTCACACGGAGCTTTCTGCATTACGCTCCCGCAATAACCTTTAATTTCATGGTATATTTGTTGCCTTCAGTGCACGGGCCGGATTACAACCGGCAATCTTCAGATGTAGACGCGGAAAATAAACTGCGCGGAAAGATCACGATCTGTACCCCCACCCCCCACCCACCCACCACCATCATCACCACCACCATCCTTGCTTTGTAGCAATGTGTCTGGATGAAGGGGAGACCCCCACCAACAAGCATGCAGTTTACTAGTGAACAACTAGCCCCGGAGCAAGAGTAGACCCAGCAATGGCACATGTGGTTAAGAGGCGAGCACTGCGGGAGAGCACCAGATGATGAAGGGATGAGGATGGGAGGAGGAGGCGGCGAGAGAAGAGGACACTGGGTGGGTGGGAGGAGGTGCGCGACGTGTGCCAGACACGCGTGTGCCAGTTTTTGGCTGCTGGGCATCTCCTGCTTGATTCTCCTGCCAGCTACTCTTTACAGACCCAAAAAAAAAAAAAAAAAAANAAAAAAAAAAAAAAAAAACAGATGAAGAGGAAGAATGAAAGGGAGATTTGTTTCGGAATTTGAAGCCGCGGATTGAGTTGAAATGCGAAGGCATCTGATGGCCGAGTCAGCGTGCGACAGAACCTAAGCTTCTCGCCCACTGCCCTCACCCCGCCTCGAGTGTCTCNGAGTCAGCGTGCGACAGAACCTAAGCTTCTCGCCCACTGCCCTCACCCCGCCTCGAGTGTCTCTCTGTTGCGTCGCGTGCCAAATGGGCCCAGCACCAGTCGCGTCTGCAACCACAAGGGACCCTTGTCTTTTTGCCTTGCCTAATGAAATGACAAAACAGCAGATTTGCATATGCAGAAACAGGTGTTGTAACAGGTTTGACTTCTCTTGATCTAAGTCGTTTTAGAGAAAAAGGGAAAAAAAAAACGTGGAGAAAAACACGTGGGGGGAAAAAAGTTTATGACCAACAGCTGCCTGGAGGTATTTAGGCTCTGATGGGCACTCAAGTCTGCACCATCTGCCCCGCTGCTCGCCAGAAGTGACAATGTAAATTAAAAACCACTCATCAAATATCGTAAAAATAAACCATTGTGTTGCCGCGTCCATATGTTGTGGCCGCTTCGTTTCGTTCTCGGAGAGCGGCATTGAAGGCTGAGCTTCGAGGCCCGAAGCTGCGATCCAGGAAAAGTCCAGAGAGCCACACGGTAGCCTGTAATTACCCTCCCACCCATCCCCTGTCTTCAGACCGGGGCCCTGCGTCATCCTACACATTATTCAAGTCCATCCTCTCCACATTACAGAGCACAAACCTTAACTGAGCCAATGTGGTGAAAACATGGCCGCTGTTTAGAGGAGGATTAGCGGTTGCCATCCATGAACACAAGGTGGGTGTTCAGACAAATCAGCATAGAATCTAGCAGGACAGCACCGAATTCTGTGGCTCGTCTTGTGACATTTCTTTTATCTTTTATTGAAAGACACATGTACCGTGAGACCCACCAACCCCCACTTCCTCTTGTTTGTATTTAGACGAGTGAGACAGAAGGAACAAACCTGAGACAGCCGTGACCCTCCGCGAGTGTTGTAACTTGGTCTGGAGCTATGCCGGCAGAAGGCAGAGCCATATGCCCTCAGCCCCAAGCTGGATGCTCTTTCTGCAGCCTAATGTGCCTGTCAAAAACCGTTATCATCACGAACCCCCCCTTCACCCGTGTTTTTCCTCACAACACATTTGAAACAAACATTTTTTTCCTCTTTCAGTCTGTCTCTTTCTAGATAAAGAGGAAAGGTCCTTGGAAAATGCAGGCACCAGATAAGGCGGGGTCGCTATTTGTGGTTTGTTAAACGCAGAACTGATCAATTCTCGCACTCTTTCTCTGGCTTTCTGTTCCAAAACTCAAACCAACTTCGCCTGCATTGCTGCACTCTGATAGTTAAACTTTCAAGAATTTAATCAGGTTTAATATTGCTTGTCATCAAAGAGATTCTACAGTAACCTTCGCGAAGGAGTCTTTAGGTTGCTTGGTTGTTTTTGTTTCTTTGTTAGCATGATTATGCTGTTATTAATGATTAACTTATGAACTGATTTTGACCAAACTTGCTGGAAAGACAAGGCATGTCCCTGGGAAGAACCCATTAAATTTGGTACCAGTCCGGATCCAGGGACAGAGCCAGGATTTGTTCAAATGATTTCTTTACGTTACGAAATAGGGAGTTTTTTTGGGCGGTATTTTCTTCAAAAGTAATGTACCAATCTCAATAAAAAATAAAAAATCTGACATATTTATCATATGATGGACTGTCAAATTGGTGCAGTTTGGTCTGGATCTGATTATATTTTTCAACAAATATTGTCTAGGCTTCCTCAGCCTTGACAGAGTTTGGTGCTCCTAGTTTATTAAAGTTTATCTATATCTATCTGCAGATGTGTGTGTGAAGTGGACTTCAAATTGGAAAATCCAAATTTAGAAGCTCCAACATAAAATCATACAGAACAGTAACACTGACCAACTTTAGGGTTAGTGTTAACCCTAACCCTCAGAGAGAGATGTCCAGGTGTAATATTTATAAGTCCACTAAAGCAATGTTTGCTGTAGCCACTGCTGGTAGCCTCCGTTCTGTTCCATGTCCCTGTTTACAAGCTACAGGCTGACATCTGGTCTGAGCAACAATGGCCTGAGTGACCCTCTATCTTTAATTTAGAGGGAAAAAAACCCTCCAAAACCAACATTTCTTCACAGCGGGACACTCCACACTGCCATGCATTTAAACCACGCTGACCAGAGTAAACATGTTAGCTGCATGAGGAATAATGAGGAAAAATAAAAAGCTAAAAGCAGAAATAAGACGTGACTGAAATGAGAACATAGTTTACTGGATAAACAAACTCACAGGTCTGGTGTTCCAGACAGAGTTATGGCATTTTAGAGGGTCAACTCAAGGTCAAAGTTAAGGCTACGGTGTCAAGAGGTGAGCTATAAACCTTCTGTGAAAATAAGAGATGTTTCACATTGCTTTAAAGCGATGTATCGTGAGCTTTGAGGTTAAATACACTGGCCAAAACCTACACTTTTTTTGTGTTGCAGGCGTTTGGGTCATTTGTTTGTGGCTTAACGATCCTCTGAGGTCCGATGATGTAAGAGGTACATTTGGAAAACAATATTTCCAGGATGTTTTGACACTTGAAGCGTTTCGGGCCAAAGCAAATATATAACCACATGGTGTTTTTAACTCAGTCAAGCATACATCAGACTCCTAAAAATCATCACAAACATATCCTACAAGACTGCGAACTGAGATGAAACAAACGGCCACTAAAATAAAAAAAATAAAAAAATGTGAAATCACCTTAATCCACGTCCCCTGACCCCACCCTGTACTGCTTTCTCCCGGCCAGAGAGTCACAGCGTGTCTCCCTCACAGCAGCATCGAGTCAGGCTTAAGAAGTGACCCAAAGCGTAACTAAAAAAGTCTGAGCTGTCTCAAGACTCTTAACTGGGGCACAGAAAACACCATTACTGTGATGTGGGTAATTACAGTGCAAAGGGTGGCCTCTTAAGCATGTAATACACTCTTTTATCTTAATAAGTCAATCTCTCTGAGGCTGACAGCTTGCAGCATATGATCCTGGTAAACAAATACTTTTGCGCGGCACAAAAGTGCCATTAAAGGCCAAAACTGTCAACATAAATTCCATTCTTACTGGGGAGGGGGTGCAAGTGGGAGGGAAGGGGAGAAGTGGAGTAGGGAAAAAAATAAATAAATAAAAAGACGATCACTTGTGGTTGCTTTAACTTGCATGGAGGTTGTCATGGAAACATTTCTATGAAGTTAACAGGGATAAAACCTGAACATTTGCCATTTAATTGACTGTAAAACTTAGTAAGAGGGCGAACGCAACTGAAAACACACTGTTTGGGTTACATGCTTGGCGAGACGGTTTGAAAAGTGAAGCTGAGGCACTGCTCCCTTGATTTTTGTTTCCCTTCAAACACAGCAACACCTCAAGGGTCGAGCTGGAGGTCTGGTTCGTTACAGAGGTGCTGGGGGGGATGGTGCAATTCTACAGCGAATCCAAAAGTGAGCAAGGCATTCATCACTTGACCCTAAACAAAACCGACTTCTGTATATTTAACATCTAAAATCCACTTTTTTGGACCTTCAAATGACATTTAGTCTGCACCGTCACAGCTCCAGCCATTATTTTTTTTTGCATTCGCCAGCAAACTTTTCAGAAAACTCTCTGAATGGCAAATCGCGAAACATTTTATACCCCAGCGGAAGCAACGATTTCCATCCGTATCGACCTGTGCTCATTGAGCTGAAAGACAATTTTTTTTTTTAAATTTTGATAAATGATTGAAACATATGACAGGTTATACACATTAATCCTGCGGAGGACATTCATTTTCCTATTACCATAATGTAGAGCACGACTGCCCGGTGATAAATGCAGCAATAAAAAAAAAATGGATGCAGAGTGGGTAGAGTCAGGGTAATAAGTGCACTGCTCCAAACAGCGGTCAGTCTTTGGGAGGGGGCGGACTAATGGGTAAATCTCCCTCTCCCTCTCTCTCTCTCTCTCTCTCTCTACAATTACCTTGGAAAAACAAATGCATCTGGTCACAAACACACCACAACAAGTAAACAAGTACATACAGCCCGTTTCGAGGAATGATTACAGGGGTTCCTCCACAAAGAGGCTGATTGTGCTGACATATTTCACGAGGGGCATTTATTGGAGCCTTGGCTTTGAAGAGTGAGAGCTGCTGAGTGAAGGGGTGGGGGTGGGAGGGAGGAGGGGAACTGGCCCACACCTGCATAACTGAGGAGGGAACACCTGTGCACCCTGCGGCTTGAACAAGGAGGGTCGATCCTGCTAATACAAGGGGTGAAAGCTGATCAGAGGACCAGGCCCAAAGAGTTCAGCTACCTTGTTAGCCTTAAGAAAAAAAAAAAAAAANGGGGGGGGGGGGGAGGTGCGCAAGAGTGATTGCAGGAGAGCAGTGGCAACTCACACAGAGATTTAGCAGGACCCAGGTGAAGCTTTTCATATTTAAGATTTACCTGAATTACTCAGAATGCAGCTCTGTCCTCCTGAAAAATTGACCAGCATCCCTGTTTGTTTCTGGACAACGAATATAATGGAATAAAAAAAAAAAAAAAAAAAAAAAAAAAAAAAAAAAAAAANAAAAAAAAAAAAAAAAAAAAAGTGATTCCAGAAATTAGAAATTGAGATATTGAAGGCTGCAGCACTATATTTAACAAATTTTTTTTTAAATTTGTAGGCTTATGAAATTGTGACAGCAGAGTGTGAAAATCATCAACATCAGCACCTTTAAAATCTATAGACTTTGCAATATATGCAAATGAACTGTGCAGTATTTAAATTCACGTATTAAGATTTAATACGAGATATAACTTATGATACATGCAATTAATTCAATTTACTTGTAGTTTTTTGTGGCAAATGCAATTAAGCAGGCAAGAAATTACCATGATTTTTAATAGCTTTCTATGGTTTAAATATGCAAAAACTGATTTTGCGTGTTGTTGTGGGCGCATATGGAACTATAATAAAGAGAAAAGCAATAACATCACCTGCTTTCTATCATATCTGATATTATTTTTGAGATACCCGTTATTTAGAACTTTTTTTGATAAATTAAAAAAAAACACCACCTCTGCTACATTCCTCAAGCTGGGTTGTTGATTATTTGCAACTGTTTAAACATATGCAGAACACAAATCGGCTTTTTAAAGTCGGTGACAAAGACCAGAAAAGGAACAACGTGGACAACGCTGATACAAGAAGCCAACAGCCGTAGTGCACAAGATTAAACGTGCAAAAGGTGATTAAAAGTGATGAGAAACGCACCAATAATTATGATATAAAGCGCAGGATAACAACAGGACAAACTTGTGACCGGCGCTCCACTTCCTAATTCAAGCGGAGCGGACGGAGAAGTAAAAAAAAAAAAAAAAAAAAAAAAAAAAAAAAAAAAAAAACTCTCAGCTTGGAAAGAAATATGCGTGGAAAAAACTTACCAGGAAAAAAAAATGTCAGGTATATTTCCCTCACGGTAAAGTCAAAAGGACACGCCAGGTGAGAAGTCGTGGTCCTCTCCACTCGCAGGGATCTTCACACGTGACTGTGGAAGTTCACCATAACGCGGAGAAAATGAACAACAAGCTGCAGAGTAAATAAAAAGCTGGAATATTCCTCCGCTGGGCACCGCTGCCGGAGACGCGCGCGCACACTCTCCCGCTGTCTCCCGTCAACGCCGCTATTATTACTAATGCAACAGAGGAAAAAGCAGTACACCGAGTCCTGTTTGAATGACGAGGAAGACGAAGAAGCGCCTTGTTTTTTTCGTTACGATTCATACACACACATCAACGCTGTATTCCGGCAAGCAAGTATATTTGGGACTAGAAACCCCCCCAGGGGAGGCACTTGCTTGTGCGCGGAGGTGTGTGTTGTTATTTTTGGGCGTACTGCGACCCCGTGTGACGTCAGGGCCACCTGATAAGTAAACAAAAAGTATTTTTTTCGAAGTTTGTCTCCTCTTTAGTGGTGATTTAACGTTTATGCACATCTACGCATTTTAAGCCGGGTTCGTCTTGTACAAGCACACTTCGGTGATATTCATACGTTTGTTGTTGTTACCGGGGAATCGAACCTGTAGCCTTCCGGTAACGGGTCGGTCTACAAACGCAGAATAAATAAACGTTACGCATCTGAGAAACTTGATGATATACCGGAGGTCGCTCAGATGCAGATTCATTCAAGTTGAGTTAATACAAACTCATCCGCAAATTGAAACCCATTGAAAAAAAATCAATATGATCTTATCATATTGATTATTTACATTAATGTATTTCATGGAGATCTTATTAGAGATTATAGTTTTCCTGTGATACACTTTGTATTTTATATCTAATTTTGAATTTGGAAAAATGTATGTGATTATGACTTTCCTCGTTTGTCTATTAGGTTAGACAAGTCGCTCAAAATTTTATTAGAAGCCCCATAGTTATTTTGCAAAAGGAGAGGAATTAATTCAGAATTAAAGCTAAATTATTAGATGTAACAGATCTATCATCATATCACCTCTTCAAAGGGAGGAAATATGTATCAGCTTCAGTGTCATTGAAGTCTGACTGGTAAACTGTACCTCAAAATCATTTTTGGTTTTATATTTTAATCTATCTTAAGTCTTAAATGAATTTTACATACACCCCATTAATATACCAGTTTTTACAGAAAAACAGACCTACTAGATCGTCTGGAAATGTGTGTATAAAATGATGGTGTATTTTACCCACTGATATCGTTATTATTATAGTTAAAAGTGACAACATATTTTCATGTAAGCATATTAAGGTTTTCACTAATTTAATTACAAATTTGAATAAATAAAATGACAGTTGAATTGATAGATTATAACAAAGAGATGATATGACAAAAGATGACATGACGGAAGGAATTATGTCTTCACAAGGAAATTTACACTTTTTAAAATTACTATAGCGGAAAATAAGGTTTTTACACATTGAGCTTTATGTACTTTGCACGATTTTCTCTCCTTTTCCGGTATTTTTGTTTTCTTTATTTTTTCCAAACAACCACGACGTCGACGGTTAATAAATGAATGAGCAAATTATTATCTACTGGGAATAAAGGGGGAAACATATATATAAACACAATTAGTGATTTTCTTAAATTTCTTATGTATTAATTTTATTATGCATGACTGTCTCTGATTGAGAAATGCAATTTATGCAGATGCTTTTTAAGTGGATGAAACATTGCTTACAGCCTGTGTATGATGTGTATTAATACATATATCAATGTAAATTTAAAATTTGTTAGTAAAGTAGTGATTTTTTTTTTTTTTCTAGTCAAAATACACAAATACATCTTCTCGTTGTTATTATTATGAGATGACCTTTCTCTCATGGAGCTGGTAAAACTATTTCCTCATGTAAATACTCATATGTTCATGCATACATCATTATTCTGCACCTTTTCCATATGTCCATAATGTACTAAAACAGGCATTCCTTTAGAGAAAAAGTTACAGCCATATGCAAATTAACAGTAATGTATATTGTGATTTTTAAAAATTCATTAAATTGCCCAACACATCATATAACTAATTGTTTTTGTTCTATTATTTTTGATACGATTCTTAAATTCTAATAAACGTGACATCAAATAGAAATAAAAGGAAACAACATCTGGACAGGGAAGGTAAAAGAATTGTTAGAATGGTGATGTTTTGCTGCCACCTACTGGTCAAATTCTTAACTGTCTAAGCATAAGACAATGGACTGTAAATAACCTCCAGTTTTTATTAATTAATTTTCACCTCCTCATATGTTGAATATTTTCATAACATTGCCTCTGCACTTGTAAATCCTTATCATAATCCTCATTTGACAAATTAAGTAAACAAACTATGCCGTTTACCTGAGTTGTAGTCTGACATACTTTGTTCTGATCATATAGCGCCATCTACTGATAGTAGACAGTCTACAAACTGTCCTTTGTTGACTAACGGGGAGGTGGACAAAATAACAGAAGCAACCAATTTTTTATGACGAAAATGGGTCAAAGAGGTGTTATTTTAACTTAACAGCAATTTTTGAGGCTTGGTTGTGCTGTAATGTTCTTATTTTCTAATTAAAAATGAAGGAGTTTTCTATGCAAATGTGAACAAAGTGACTAAACTGAACAAACTGGATGCTTTTACTGCTGCGCCCCAGGAGAAATTACACATTAGAATGTCTGATACTATTTAGTTTAATATAAGTCAAAACAGAACCTGTTTGCTTGAAACAGAGAGTAAAGGATCTTTTGAGGACATAAACCTGTTCAAATACCTGTGAAGGATTGTATAACAAGCACTCTGTTTACAAGATAAATTGGATTTTTGAGTATTGTTACACTGCATATCAAGGATTAATTGAACTGAACTTTCTTTGAGAGATGGGGGTGGGTGAGTATATATATGCATGCATACACACACACTGTCCAATCTGCTCAGGAGAATATAATCATATAATCTCCAGTCTTATGTTTCAAGCTGCAATGCAATGAACCTAAAATGACATGAGAGGATCTCCGGAGACATTCAATCCAAACACCAGCACTTTCTTTATGCAGACATCTTGCAGGCACAGCAGTGTGGCTAATCATAATTTGATACATTATTGATCTCAGTGGAGAAATTCTTCACCTGGAGGTCAAAGGTCAGGTTGAGCTCCAGAACAGCTTCCCGGCAGCAGGTGAGGAGACAATGGCTGATTCCAAAATCACCCACTCATTCACTATTGACAACTCACTCTATAAGGAATTCTATATAGTGGAATGTATGGTGTGACAGTTTGCAGAGCAGACAAACTCACACTCAACTTTTCTTCTGTCTGTGCAATGCATGATGGTAGTTAATTGGTTATTTACAATTGATTTTACACTACCTTTTAATGTTGCATTATGGGATAATTTGAGTTGACTGTATAGGTTATAATAATCTGTCCTACAAAATGCATGAATGAATGAATTAACACATTGAAATGTGGCTCAAGGACACTACATCCTAATATAAATTCCACTACTAACATTATGAAAATTCCCCAAAGCAGTTTTACTACTGGTGAATTGATTTGTTTTCGTTAGATCAGGTAAGAGACTGAAATTGATTGAAATTGATTGTTATCTTACATCAGTAATTGGAGCAACTCTCTTGCATGTGTAATTAATTTTTAAATAATTAGTCCCACTAAATTATAACAAAGTAGTGTTTTGACAAAATACATCTTTAATAGGCATTTATGAATAGACATGAAAGAAGCTATATTTTGAACAGAGAATAATTCAAGTGAGATACAGACAGATATGTTGTTTTATTAAAAATACAATTTATAATAGTAAATTATACTCTCAAATTACCAGACCAGCACACACCTAAAGATATTGTATCAAGACGTGACATCCAGATTAAAGTCCATATAATAGCTGGTAAGAGCAACTCTCATTAGACGGTAATAACAAGATTAAAGGATGTAGGATGTATTCAATTTTCTTCTGTTTTTTTAACATCTAAAGTAATAAAGTGGAGACTTAAACACTGGTTTTTACATTTCTTTAAAGTTCAGTGTAAAAGCTATATTTTTAACTGAAGATTTTGTAATGAGCAAACACACTGTGAGAGGATAACTGAGAGGATAACTGTGTGGCCCTGGTCTACTTATATGCATCCTATTAATAGGCCTGGCTCAGATGCACAATGTTCATCTGTAACCAAACTCCATCTGTCAAGTCACCCCCCCCCCCCNCCCCCCCCCCCACAGTATCGCTGCAGCCAGGCTCTGGGCACTCTGATCTGTGCCACCCTCCAAGCCAGACAGACAGCAGGACGGGCAGACAGCTGCCTCTGTTTTTCCACACAGAAACTGTGGCCTCTGTGGACACTTTATGGAGGCTCTGTGCACCCAAACTTTGGGAAAGGATGGGGTGACAGTGGATAAAGAAGAACAGGAACAGGAAGAGGGAGAAATGGAGGCCTCCTCCATTGTGGGCTCCACAGATGAGGAAACAGATGAAGACTCGGAACCAGAGCCGCCTCCGGTCATTCGCAGGAAGGTGTCATTTGCTGATGCGTTTGGCCTGAACCTAGTGTCGGTCAAGGAGTTTGACAATGCTGACGTGACAGAATCAGGGGTCAGCAACACCCCTGAGAAGGAGGTGACCCATCCCCTAGAGGAGTTTTACATGTCATGTCTGTTCACGGTCCCCTCATCCACAGAGGAGCTGGATCAGAGGCTGCAGGTGCAGATGGTGGAGCTGGAGAGCATCGAACTTCTTCCGGGAACCACCACTCTCCATGGCATCATCAGAGTGGTCAACCTCTGCTACAACAAGGCTGTTTACATCCGGATCACTCTCGATGGCTGGATCAGCTATTTTGAAATGCTGGCAGAGTATGTGCCCGGATCCAGCGACAGGAAAACAGACAGGTTTAATTTCAACTATTCCTTGGCTCCTCCCTTTGAGAGAGACGGGACCAGGGTTGAGTTCTGTCTGCGTTACGAGACATCGATAGGCACTTTCTGGGCTAATAACAAGGATATGAACTACGTGCTGTTCTGCCACCAGAAAGGACATGTGAAGGAGCAAGGGTCTCAAGTGCAAGAGGACAGCAGCAGCCACAGGAGCAAGAGGAGCTGTCTCAAAGCTAACAGGTGAGAGAACCTGATGCTGCGTCTATTTTAAAACCTGCCACTGCTGAGCCACCAGCATAATCCAAATGGACAGGAGGCCACATCACCCTCAAACATCAATAGATGGCGTAGCAATTGTATTCAAATGAAATGGTGGCAATTTGGCTCCATTACTATAAAACATATCAAAGAAGTCAAAGCTTACAATGACTTCCTGTCATCTGATATCCAAGGACAAGTGTGGCAGAAATCAACCAGAAATAGACAAAGGTCCAAAGTGGCTGTCATTTGCTGTGGGAGGAAAATCTCCCACCTGACACAGAATGGTCTGTTTAAATTGTGTCGTTCTTCCCATAATGTGGAAGGTAATATTGGTTGCTGGCTTGGTTACTGTGTTTACAGCACACTATTATGTAACTTTTTAGTAATGGATGTTTGGATTGTGGGACCCATAATGCCCATTTAAGGCCAGATGTCTGTGCGGTCTGTCCTGGTTTCCATGACGTTTCACTGCGGCACTGGGGGATAGATATGCTTACTTTATCCTCTTTGACAACAATCCCCAAATTGTCTGCAAAGTTGTGTTTTCTTGCTTTGGGAAAAATTGTTGGTTATTATGGTAACAATTGTTGGTAATTAGTTGCTAATTTCTAGCAACTAAAGATTCCATGCTCTACCAATATTTGCAGAATATACATTTTTCCCCCCTGGCTTAGTATAATGTACTAATATGGTACAAAACAACTTTGGAACATCCCACTTGCTAAGGTCATTGGCATGGGTACATGCTGTGTATGCACAAACAAGGACCACAGCTCACTAGTGTGAGACATAATCATAGAAGGGTCAATATGAGTTTAGAACAATATGGGTTTACAGATGAGATGGAAGAAAAAAAGAATCAGTGTACGGTGTGTTCAGAGGTAAAACCAGTCAAAGATTTGTCCCCTTCCATTATTCGCCATTCTTTGGAGAAAATGAGATATAGCCACCATCTGTATTTGAGAATTTGTCCCTTATATGACATTAAAACATAATTTTGTGCCAGATATATTGGCACAAAATGTAAATAAATAGTTTTGTGTTATCAACTTAATATATCTGTGAGTTTATGTAATGCTACTCCTGCTGTATTTGGATAACAGGAGGGGAAGTGCTGTAGAAAAGGCAAGAGAGACCATTAACACAGCAACAGTTGCTGCAGGTGTGTATGCTTCATGTTTACACGTCTTTGCATGCATGATGTGTGTGTGCATGCAGAAGTGAATTTTTGTTTATGTGTGTTTGATTGTACATATATGCCCAAGCGTGTATGTTTGAGTTTCAGCCTGCAATCGGACTTAGAACCTTGAGCTTGTAAGTCTGAGTTTCATTTATATTGCAGAAGCAGAGGCTGCACGTAAAGCTGAGGAAGCTGAGAGGAAGACTGTGGTCAGTGCAGAGATACGATCTTCATTATACCCCGAGGAACACAAACCTTTGGTGAGGATTATTTATTTATTTAAACATGGGTAAATCAATTCACATTTACGCGCTATACAGGCTGTTAAATCTGAGAAATGCTTTGACATGTTAACTTCCCAACCTTAGCCACTTCCAAACAATGTTAGTCAATGCTGTGTGGCAACACAAGTTCAAAAACAAATTGTAGTTCTCTCTAAACTGTAGATATGATCTACAGCAATCGTATGCATGCACTTTCCGCAGACATGATAGCTGAGACAGAGATGCACATCACGCCGTCCCGTGCTCTGTGAAACTGAGACAGGTGTGAGGAGACACTAACTTGACACTTGAGAACAAGTCTGAAATCACCCACGTGACAACTATTAATAAATAATTCAACCTCTGGCTTTTAAAGGTGCAGTAAACTTGATGATCTAAACAAAAATAGGCATATGGACTGAAGTTGCAATAGCGTTGCAAAGCATTGCATCATCATTGTAATGTTGTATATCAAAGACACCTCATGACTGCTGCATGAAGGGTTTTACGGAACTACACACAGATAAAATGCTAATAATAGGATTTGATGCAGCTTTGACCTTTGGTTAAAGTTCAAGTAGTTCAAGCATTAACACTTTTTTGACCTTCTGACATTGTCTTTTTTTTTTTTTTTTTTNTTTTTTTTTTTTTTTTTGACAGGTGGATATTGTCAAAAGCCGGCACAGAGCTGCACATCTGCCACATGTGGAGGACTACTTCTTCCAAAGGAGGCGACAAGTACCAAAGGCTTATTCTGGCTCAGAGGACGGCCTGGCACACACCCAGAGACTGAGGATACGTGATCACCATCCTCAACCTGCACCAACACCATGGGATAACTCTGCCCGCCTTTTCTATAACCGTCAAAAGAAACAATCCAGTGGGAGCCCACAGGTCCTCACATACCACCAGATTCCACTACTTACACTGGACTGGAATGATGATAAATCACAGCAGTGGAGGACAGCTGAAATGGATATCTGCAGTGGAGGAACTAAAACAATTTTGTCAAAAGTGTCACAGGAAAATATTGACACTACACCTTCAGTGAGTGACATATGGGAAGCCTTTCTTAATGGTACAGATGAAACCATTAATGAAGACACCTCTGTGTGTGATGCATGGCAGGCATTTCTTAATGGCCCAGGCTGCAAGGATCATTCCAGTGTTCCAGAGTCAGAATGGCTGCAGACAGCAGCATCCGTGTCGCCCTCGAATGATAAAAAGCCCCAAACCCAAAATATAGCAAGCAATCAAGAACACACAGTTCGTGTGGGCACAGACACAACCGCCCACTTACACGCACACACCTCAGCCGTGTGGCAGCCACTGTCACCCACTCATGCAACATTGTTGGCTAATGTTGCCTTGAACACTGCAGACAACCAGCCAGCAGAGGCATGCATCGGTACCCCGAGAGATGACAACACGGCGACACTCAGCACACCCCAAAAGTCACAGATGAACTCTGTAACAGACACTCTTGGAGAATTTGGCCTAACGGGGGCAGAGCCGGTGTCCGAGGGCTCTTTTGACAGCCTGACTCGGTGGCACGAGCATGCGATCTGGGAGGGAGACAGAGAAGGAAAAATAGTACGAACAGGAGGAATAGGAAGAGATGAGCGCTCCACAACACATATAGCTGACTTCGTAACAAGCTCTGGGGAGACGGAGACAACAGACATGACAGCAATGCCAGAATCTCAGAATGCCAACGCGGTTGATAGGATCTCACAGGGAGCAAGGCTGGAAGAGGGTCTTTTTTCCCTCAGCGGGGAGAGAGAGGCTACAGGTACTGCACACAATGTGATGGATGACATGCTGGCATTTAGGGAGACAATCAGACAGGAGACAAAGGATGGGGAGAGGTTTGTCTTCACATTCACACAAGGAGAGGAGGAAAGGTTTGCACCTAACTGTGCGGAAAAAAAAGTAAATACAGAAGAAAAGATATGGAGGCCACAGTGTGAAAACTCTCTGGGGTACGAGGGTGAAAAGAACCAAAACAGTGAAAATCCTTTAATTCTTGATGAAGGTGGAAAAAGTCTGGCACAATCACATGAAGATGAATTCACGCAAAGTCAAACATGCGAGGACAAATTCAGGCAAAGCCAAATAATGTCAGGTGAACACAAACTGGATGAATCAGCGCCTGAAGTGGCATCAAATAACAAAGGCTTGGAAGTATCCAGGCAGACAAAGGCAGAGGAGGAACTTTCATTTTGCTCAACAAGTGAAAAGACAAAGGGATTAATGGGTGCAGAAGTTGAAATTAATCAGGGATTGGGAGAGGAAGCATGGCAACATAATGAAAAAGCTTTAGAAGTGAAATCATCCGTCTGGCAGGAGGGAGACACATTCATATTTTCTGAAGCACATAATAAACAGACGAGGCCAAACCCAGCAGCTAAAGAGCTTTACATTCAGACAGAAAAGAACAATATGACAAGCCAGACACTGACAAGCCAGAGTCATGGTGGAACAATTCAGAAACAACTAAAACCCTGCGTGGACATGAAGACATCAGAACAAACAAGTAAGGAAGTATATCATAATGAATTTAGGCCTTTTGCAGCAGATGAGTTGAAAGAAATCTCTATGGACACATTAGAACAAAGGTGGACTCACATACAGGAAGGAATTAAGGGTCAAAAAGAGGATGCAGGCAGTGAAATAACCCTAGAAGAAGCTACGCTGACGGAAGACACTTCAGCGGAACTTAAACGACAACCTGAGGTGTTAAAAGGAAAAGAAGGCAATACGAGACGGAGATACCAAGATGAGAGGGTAAGTGTTGAAAAGATGAAAATAGAAGCGATGGAGGAAATGATGGGTAATGTCGAGAACCCTCGGGGGGAGAGCAAGAATGCACCAGCTGAACTGAAAGAACAAGAGTTGTCTGCAGAAGCTGAGAGTTCTCCACATGTTGAATATAAGAAACTGTCAGAGGGAACAAAGGACCCAATTACTGCAGAAAATACTGTAGCACTTGAATTGATAGAACCAGGGTTGGAGGAGATGTTCGTAGAAAGATCTGAACAGGATTTGCTCAGAAAGATTTCAGAAGAAGGGAAAGACAAGTTTTTGAATGAAAACATAAATATTGTTGAGGGAATGGGGGGTAACTTAGCAGGTGTACATCGTCCAAAGGACTTTGAGAAAGACGTCAGTGAGGTATCGGATTCTGCTGTATTTTCCATTATAGAATTACCAACAGAATCAGATTTAACCGCGACTCAAGGTCTCAGGTGCGATGAACAGACACAGGGAAGTCAATCATTGCCTGAAATAAAAAAGTCTCTCTCTGAATTCCATACTGATCCTAACCCAATCGTTCATCTCAATCAAGATCGCAGCCCAACCTTGGCTTGTACGATTCAGAGTAGGCAGTCAATGTCATCCCAAACTCTCAGCTCCCCAAAAGAGCAGGAAAACTTCACCCAAATCAAGGAGAGATCAGTTTCCCAGGTGAAAGCTGTCCACACGGAGAGCTGTAGTAAGTCATCCCTCTCTCAGAAACGTCCGAGTTCTTCTTCCGAATCCAACGTTCTCGTGTGGTGGAGGGTACTTTACTTCCTCAGTCACGTGACCAGAGCTCTAGTCTGTGCCTTCCTGGTTGCTGGGTTCTTTGTTGTTACTCTCCTCTATGACTTCCCAGCATGCTTTGCACCCTACCTAGTTTCTCTGTGCTGGTGGTTTTGGTGCCGGTGGAAGACACATTGAGTAATGGAAAACAACAAGATGGGGGATAGTTTGAGAGTTTCAAAAGGAGGGCTGTGTAATTCATTATGATGCCTTTGTATCTGATATAAGCATTGTGAAATTATTGGCTGCTTTTATGTCATGCTACAGTCAATACCAAAGTTTCCAGGATTGCATTTGCTATAAATCCTGTTGCTTACTTCCATAGAGTCTTGCTGCTTGGATAAACACATTAAAGGACCATACACCCATTTTGCATGTTTGAACCTAATATATTCAATTTTCATACACATAATGCTACTGATAATCATTTCCCAAAGCATACTACTGGAACGGTGAGTTAAAAAAATGTTTTTCCTACCCTCCAGACTGCCATTGGTTTCAGTTCATTCTGGTATGCTTTAAAATCAACTGTTGATATTTGAAACATTCTTGGGATAGGTAATCCATTATTGTGAACAACATGTATATTCAGGGTTTTTTTCAAAGTTTCATAATTTTAGCAGTTAAATGCAATAAAAAGCATGGAGTGAATGTATGTCTCCACCAGGGAATATAGTCCCAAAAGAAGACCTGTGTTTATGGAAAAATTTTAACGACCATGACCTCATAAGGCTGCGTAACTATTAGCAGGAGAAACATTGATTTTGAAGGTAGATGTATCTCTTGAATATTTGATTTTGAAAGATTAAAAGATTTTGCAAAATATCAGGAAAGCTGAAATATGGTTTTATCCTTTGGAAAATGATTGTCAAGTACCTTATATGTATGAAAATATATTAGGCTCGAGCATGCAAAATGGTTAGCATGGTCCTTTAAAGGTAAAATTTCAGTTGGTAATTGTTTCACTTATTCCAATATCTGCTTTTTGTGAAAAAACACTAAAGGCGTCATCGATCTGTTATTTATTTATTTTTTTTTTTGTGGAAAAAACTGCAACATGCTATGATCTGAGATGTGTGTGTTTGGTTGTGTTTGACGTGTGCTTGAAGTGAATTAGAGAATCCAGAGATTTACCATTGCAAATCAAGTCAAAAACGATGCAAAGACAACACTGCAGTTTCAGTTCATCTTGAATTGTAGCGAGGCAATTGAAACTCATTGTAACATTTCTTAAATGTCTTAGTTAATGCACGTTCAGTGTAAAATGTTACTTTATGTGTATGATGTGTTTAGATATTTGCTGTGTTTTATGGGCCCAATTTTATTGTACAGTATATCAAATGGAACAAAGTGCCGATGTGTTGATTCCTGTCGATAAAAGACATTTGCAGTAAGTGATACTGGAAATTGGAAGCATTTAATTTTCTTGTTTTTCACCAATAAACTCAACTTGTATGACTCAAAAAAAAAAAAAAAAAAAAAAAGAAGTTCTAACCTTTATTTGAGTGAAAATTTTGTATAACCTGGATGTAATGTTTTATACTGCAGGATATGGTGATTCCAGAAGGTGCCATGATTCACCAAAACACGATCATCAAGCAAAATCAGAAACAATTTGATTTTTCATGATATTCTAACAGCAGGGAAACTGTCTTTACTAAAAATGTTGGTTAGTGTTTCAAACTTGAAAGCAAACACTGTGTTAACACAATATTGACCTTTAACCCTTCTTCTATCGATCACTAAATTTACATATGTTAATAGTATGTTTTTTGTTTAATTTTAAGGTTTATTGATTTTCTTAAAGGTCTAATTGTAAATCTTTTAACCCATATGGCCCAGATCAAGTCTAAGATCATTAGGCGAGACGAGAGAGTTTCTGATGCCTAGATTGAAATTCATATTGAACAACCTGCTTCAGGTTAGGCTGGCTAATGCAATATAATATTTAAATTAACCTCTGTATGTTAGCTTTAGGTTACTTACTCCATGTATGTGTGTCTTTATTGTGTTCTTTGTTTTGTTGTTTTTATGTCTCTGTTGAGCACTTTGTAACTCTTAAAAACATTCTATGCGAATAAAGATGTTTACTTTTCAGAAATGGTAGCATTCTGCTAAGCCACAAACACAGAATGGCTGTATTCATTTACTGTGAATCGCTGCGAGTGTCAAGTAAAATCCATCAATGTAAAGATGCATCGCTCTTATCGCATTTTATCTGCTTCACCACAGTTGCTCAGGCTTAAAATGGGGTTTTGTACGTGACTGGCCTGGTCAATATTCAGGCTGTAGGATGACTGGAAAAGGTCCAACTGTTTTCCAGTCATATATTGTTTGAGTATAACTGACAGCAGATGACTCGCTGACACTGAGAGGACTCGTCCTCTTCACAGACGGGGTGAACAGTTCTTCATTCTTGCATTTGCAGAACTAGTACAGTGCCCGTTTAAAATGTACCTGTTCGGAATGGGCTGGACTTTATGGTGTGCACCGCTTTTCCCTTCATATAGTTAGAACTTCATAAATTCTTCCAACTCCATTTCCCTTCAATGTGTTCAACAATTACTACTGATCTGTAACTGTAGATAATATGACGTTAGCGTAGTTGTGTTTGGGGGCTAACAACAGTAGCAGCATGGCTATTGTAGAAACAAAGCTAGCTATCGTGGTGTACTAACAATAGCATTGTTAGCTATTGTTAGCTCCAGTACAACATAAAGTTGAGCTTCCAATATAGTGAAACAGAACTGCTTTTTTTTTTTTTTTTNTTTTTTTTTTTTTTGTTTACCTGCACTGCACCCTTTAAACAACATCAACTTCTCAAACAACTCCTGCACGTCCTCATGAGCTAGCCTTGTTTGCTGTATAGGGTCAGGTTGAGACCACAACACTGGACCAGAGCATATGCTGGCACAATCGGAGCGTATCCTGCCACTACATCCGGAGTGTATCCTGCCGCGCGGACTACGTTTTACCGGCACAGCTCCATTCGAGTACCACTCATCCAAACAACTTCACACATTACACTGCATTTCCTTGGGCCCTGATCAATAAACCTGCCGAATTTCAACTTCATACAGTGCCGGGTTCTAGAGACATTGGTGCCACAGACAAACAGATGGAGATTCTGTCTTTATAGCTAGATGCGATAAAACTAATTAGTAATTTTTGGGGGGAATTTACTGGATTACTAAATCATTATCAAGCACGTCTGTGCTGCCCTGTGCTGTTATTTATTTTTTAAATAAGCTTAATTAAATACTGGTCAGTAGATTAGTCAATGTTTTGAAATTTTGGTACTCCTTGTGTTTGGTGTCTTCCTATTGGCACGTTCACAAGATGCAATACCTACAAAACTAATGGGGGCACTATTGTCAGCTTTTGCCACATCACTTCACACAGTATGCAGCCATAACATTTTTGATATGACAAATGACTAGAGTGGATCCTCTTATGCTGATTGCTAACCCGTTTTCATTTTCAGACAGTTCATTGGCTTACAAACCCCGCTCCACCTCCTGTTCATTTACTGTCAAACTATGAGTATTTAAAAAGAAAAAAAAAAAAAAATNAAAAAAAAAAAAAAAAATCAGATTTGGCCACAAAATCATGACATCTGATTGAAAATCTTGCCACGGTGAAATCCATATTCAGAAAATATTGTCCTGTTCTCCTCAGTCAATTTAACCACATGCAATTATTCAGGCTTTGCCATAATTTCACACATGCGATTGGAAAAAGTACAACTACAGGGCCTGATGGAATTTTTCTATGTGCAGATTTGTTTTTTAACAGAATTCATAAAATATTTTAAGTTTTAGGAACACAAATGACTTCAAATATAGTTGAAATTTTCAACAAGTTCCATTAAAAAAAAAAACAGTGTATTTTAAACTGAGACAACTTCATGAACTACCAGCGATCTCTAGAAATCAGTTTCACGTCAGGCAGACGTCGCTGAGCACGCTCGGGTTTCACTATTCTGTGTTTACACTGCTAGTTTAACAAGCTGAGATAAATAAACTGCACTTGCTTTGGCAGCATGTCAGAGTCTGAGAGTTATTGGATAAGCTGCAGCTGAAAAGAAAAGGTTTTATCTTAATTAAAATGATGAGGGTTCAAGATGAACCTGTTTTCACACATACCTCTACAGAAACTGATGGATGGCAGATTCAACCTTTACAAATAGCAGAATGAAATACACCATTTGATTATATTGTGCAATAAAGTAAAACAAAGCATAACAGTAGAAATTATGAGGTGTTTTTTTTGTAATCACAGCACACTGCACTCTTGCTACATGCGCTAATGAACACAAAAGTGGCAGATGAAGTGAAATGACAGTTTAGTATAAGTCACTTGATTCCATCTGGGGTATGTTGACCTTTTGTAAACTGGCACCAATCCCTTGCTGGCACCTTTAGCAAACTGGCCAAAAGCCAATGTTGGCACAATGGAGAGCTACTGCACTGAGGAGACCCTGCAGAAACCAGGTAAATCCACTGTGCAGAGGAAAAGGGAATAGAAGGGAAGATGCTGGGAAACAAACACAGAATCTTGACTGGTTGAGTTGAGTTTGAGTTATGGTGCACAGCTGCCAGTTACATCGATACGAAACTAATCCGCATGCCAACTTTTATCTCATACCTTTTATTAGGGTTGCATGTTTGCAGATCCAGATGGCAGTGTCGGAAATTTTATGACTCAAATCATGTGACAATAATCTGTGTTTACAGACCTGGCCAGTTGGTTATGCTTTTTATAGATATCAAAGAGCTGAGAGGGCCTTTTGCCTTTTGTCACCTAATGAGCTACATGAAAAATCTGAATATTTTCACAGCATTTGATAGCTAGCTCATCGTGTTATCAGAGGTTAGCTGAGGTAAGAAGACGACTTAACTGACCTGCTGGATCACACGCTGAACTGAGACACAGGTCATGACTAAAATGACACCATACCATCATACGGAATGTTGAGTCTCTTTCTCCCTCTCATGTTACTGTGGGAATATAGGCATGAGGGTGTGTGTGTGTGTTTCTATGAGAGAAAGGCAAACTATAATAAGCATGATGCTATCACATGAGTGATATTCTCAGGGACGCGTTCCTCTATTTAGTGTTAGACACAAGCTTCCTGTGGCCCGGTTAGAGTCAACACATCAAGAGAATATTAAAGCATTTATTATGTTTTCCTGCTGTTGTATTATGATATCTATAAGATGATAAATGCAAAATTTTACAAAATGTACTGAAAAATGACATTGATGTTGTCTAGAAATGACATAAAATCTTCTGCTTGTATTGTAAAAACAAGCCATTTTTCCAAAGACCTAAATGTAATTCTGCATTTTCCCAGTAGATGGCAATGTAGCTCCAGCTTTCAGAAAAAAACATTAATATCCTGAAGGCCTGAAGCCAAAATAACATCTTAACATCTTAAACATCTTTGATTCTCAAAAAATATGGAAATCACATGATCACCTGAAGCAAAGACTTGACACAATCTGCACAATCCAAAACATGAGATGTAATTTTGCTCGATAACTAGGCCGACCCAGAAAATGACAAACAGAGATAATCTATTTTCATCCCTGTGGCACAACTGCGCGGCAGAGTGTTCTACCGGGGACATGAGGGTGCATGAGGACATGCTGTGGGAGTGGATCAGAGTGTGAAATGAGGAAGGGTTTTGACGTGAGGCCTGGAGGGAGTCGAGGTACTCTACCAGCAGACTGGAGAGCTGACTTGACTGCACCGTCCACCCTTTCCCTGTTTTAAGGAACCACGTTTTATCCATCCATCCTCTTCAATTCACCTTCCCCGCCTACCTCTCTGTGCCCGATAGGCCTCTCCTTCAACTTCGTCGCCTTCACCCCCCTCCCCTCCTCCACTCATTCACCCCAACCTAACCTTCACCTCTCTCAATTTTTTTCTCCTCGTCATCNCTCCTCCACTCATTCACCCCAACCTAACCTTCACCTCTCTCAATTTTTTTCTCCTCGTCATCCCTCCAACCCTGCATCCCCCCCTCCCCACTTCTCTGACTACCCTCAGCAGCTTGACATTCCCCAGATGTCCTCTGGCACTTACATCACTGAGACAGCCAGGCTTTCTGTTGTTGCTGCTTGGCATTTGAAAGCTTGTCTGTGCGTGGGACACCACTGCCTCCCATTCAAACACCACTTGCAATTTGCCATCTCCTAGAAGATGCAGAAAGCAGCAGGGTGGCAAGTGTAAGGCTGCAGTTTCCATCTAGGTGTTGGATGCGTTTGCTGAATGTTCGTATTCCACATTTAGCGAGCACGTCGCACGGTAAATCCCATGTTGTGACGATGCTTCTACTTCTTTTGCAGTATCTGACAGAGTTGTCATCTTTAAAGCTGTCAGCTGGGTTTGTTTCATCACAGCGAAGACAAGGATGAAGATGAGCAGGAAAGGAGGAGGGCTGGGCAATTTACACATAAGGAACGCTGTATTAATGGTTTTTTTGGGCCTGTTTAGTCCAGCGTTTTACATAAAAGTGTGACAGGTGGGTTCCGGAGGAGGACTCAAATGCAGGCTCAGGCAGTGTATGAGGAAGAAACAGTCTTTAATTGAAGTCCAGGCAAGAATACTACTGATAGTGAGGCAGGATGAACTTACAGGAATCAGGCAGATATCCACAAGGCAGGCAGCGAAAAAAAATAAAAGAAACAAACCAACAAACATAATGACAGGAAAACCAGGAGACAAGAAACAAGCTAACCAGGCAAACAAGACAATCTGGCAGAAAACAAAGGAACCCAGGGTAGTATAAATACTGAAGACGTGATTAACTGATAGAACACAGGTGATGGAGAAAACTGGAGGGAAACTGAACAAAAACCGGAAGTAAAGCAAACTAGACAGCAAAATACCAAGACTACAAAATAAAACAGGAAGTGACCAAAGAACAGATCATGACAAAAAGAGGAAATGGGGAGAGGAGAGTGATGAGGAGGGAGAATACGGTTTTGATAGTCAGGCCAAAATGGAAGGCGTCAAAGAGGGAGTCATCATAAATTCCATTTATATTGCTGTTTCTGATCCCATAAATGTAACATATATGTGGGTTGTACAATATATATCAGGCTCAAACATGCAGGGTCACTAGTATAGTCCTTTAAGTGCAGGGCAGTCTTGCTGAGAGGATGCTGAGCCAAAAGCAAGTCAAAAATCAATAATCGATTCAGACTTTATTGAAAAATCTCCATGTTTGGTAATGAATGGAAAAAGCAACAATGGGCCAAATGGAAAAATGACCTTGGTATTTTTTTATTCCTTTATTTCAGTCTGTAGCCCATAAGAATAAAGAAAAAAATGGGAATGTTCTCAACAAACACACCTCCAAAACTTAGAACTCAAAATAGCAAACTAACAAATTAAAATAAAAATATCTCACCAGCGACCGACCCTTCTCACATTTCAACATTTACTAAACACAAATCCTTCATTCTATTCCTGACTTCATAAGCATAAGCCTTGTGGGAAAGCTCATGCAGTAATCCACCTCATCTAGGCATCATCTCTGTACATATTACACATTATGACACATTAAAAGACTTCAAATCCAGAGACGAGATGAATATTCAACATCTGCTATGTGTGCAATATGTTATTCAAAGAGAGGGGGAGGGAATAGAGATTCGGGGGGTTGAAGTGGAGCCGGTTGGGGTATCAAAGGGTTAATAAAAGCTTCAGAGATGACCAGACACAGTGTGTGATGGTCTGAAGACAAGCAGTTGCCCTCTGTAAAAGCCCCCCCACTAAATCTGTCTGCATGCCATTTAAAGTGGTGGCCTGACCGAAATGTCAGAGCAACATTTGACAGAACCATATAACTCTCTCTCTCTCTCTCTCTCTCTCTCTCTCTCTCTCTCTCTCTTCCTCCATCCTTTTTTCATTGCCTCTGTGATGTTGCTTCATAAAAGGGTTAAATCACTCAGACGCAGCTCATGTTCATTTCAAAGGCCCTCAGGCTCCTATAAGACTACTGTAATGGGAATTGAATTGAACAGCGAAGGGGCTGCAACGCGACTGACATTCTCTTGTATGTTGCTAAACCCCTTAAGAACATTTTAAGTGAACCATATACATTCGTGTAGCTGAGGCCATTAAAACGGCATTACCAGCAACCATTTAGTTGTAAAAACACGAGTTTTGATGACTAAAAAAACTCACAAAAGCAGAAACATACCTGCTTTTCATTGTGTTTTTGGAAGATAACTAAGTAATAAACATGTAAATCTGATTTTGTTCCCTGGTTTGTTTGTTTTTTTGTTTTTTTTTTTACAGAAGAAAAGATTTTGAGTCTTTTTTTTTTTAAAGAATGGACAGACTTTCCAGTGATTCATTTTGCGAGCACGGAGCCAAATTGAAATCGTGTCGTGGTTTTTGCGTGCTTGTGCGCATGCTTGCACCTCTTCATCACAAATATGTTGAGCTTTGTGAAGGCTGAAGCATGTGTGTCTCTGCCTACTAAAGGCAGCCTGTGTGTATGTGTGTGTGTGGGTGTGCGAGTAGGGGTGTGTTAAGGCACAAAGGCTGCGGCATGTGAGCGTGCGCCTACAAGATACATATGTGTGTGCGTGTGTATTATATAGCTGTGTGTGGGCAGTTGGGATTACACAAAGAGCGCACCATATTGAGAACCAGCATACTGTTGGCAGCCAGGCTCACACGAACGGCTTTCATCACGGAACCCCCCTCTCTCTCTCTCTCTCTCTCTCTCTCTCTCTCTCTCTCTCTCCATCTTTTCTCATGATCTTTGCAAGCAAACAGGCTGCATAGTGGAACAGTGGTTTGTCCTGTTGCCTCACCCCAAGAAGGTCCCGGGTTTAAAGCCCCTGTGTTTCATGGGTTTCCTTTGCATACTCTGATTTCCCACATCATCTTGCTCCTGCCATTGCCCTTGACCAAGGCATTAGACCTGATAGTCCCCAGATGCTGCAGGAATGGCTCTCCACTATCTATCTATCTATCTATCTATCTATCTATCTATCTATCTATCTATCTATCTATCATACCTCTACCAAGGCCAAACAAGTCTATACATGCACCCATTTGACCCATTCTATCTATTAGAAATAGATGGATGGATGGATGGATGGATGGATGGATGGATAATTTTATTCAGGACCCTGCAGGATCCTGAATAAAGGGAGCACCAGTTGCGACACTAGGGCCATGTGGCGCGTTTTTCCGAGGATGATCCAGCATGCAGGTGCCTCATTGCTGAGGATTCCAGTGTCTGGACCAGGTCGAGGGGGCATCCACGTAACACCTGGCTGCAGAAAATGGATGGGTACCTCCGCAAGATGGGGATGGACTGTGGGTCTGCCAGGATGGTTGCCAACCCTGAGGTGTTTCCGTCGCATGGTGGATGTGGCAACGTGCAGCCCAGCACATGCCTGACCTGATTCAGGACAGGTTGGTTAGCCCTAACCGTTGGGTTGGGGCTAACCCGAACTTGTTTGGCCTAGAGTTATAGCTAATCCAAAATATTTTTCCATTGGATTTAGCATAAAGAAATACTTGTGCTTTTGGCGCAAAATCATTGAATTATCATAAGTATACAAACTTTTAAAACTGGAAAATTTTCAACTTTTAAAACAATGCTCCCCTCGTTATTTTTTATTTATTTATTTTTTGTCTTATATGGCCTTAATACATCGTTGTATGGAAGTCTGTTTCTTTCTTAAATTTTACTAATTTTCAGTCAAGTTTAATATAGGTCATGTTGACTGCTATCAGTGGGCTAACCCGACTCTAATCCTAACCCATAGTACACATAAAAAAAAACTATCTAAAATTTAATAAATAAAATAAATAAAACCCCAAAATCAGCAAGCTAGAGTGCATACAAACTGGAGCATCAACAGGATGCTCTGTAACCTGCAAAAGTTTTCTCTCTTTCTCTCTTTTCCCTCAATTGCTAGTCTATATTGTTTACCCAACTTTGCATTTCAGCCTGCAAAAATCCTCATGTTAACAGGATATTTCATGCAAAAATAACAAAAACCAGCAAAAAAAAAAAAAAAAAAAAAAAAAAAAAAGTCACTGGGCTCAGAAATGTTTACTTGCTTAAGAAGAATCTCTATCCCTAGGTCACCTCTCCAACTATATCTCCCCTCCCACGTTCCTTCTTTGCTACCACTGTGCCCAGCAGTAATCCTTCAGGGTCAGGGATTGCTCGGTTCACCACAGCAGACTCCTGCCCGACTGTTTCTCCATGGACACAGACACGAGCAGGCGAAGATGAAGAGACAGGGAAGGGGAGGTTAAAGATGTAGAGGGAAGACAGGAATAAAACTGATGGAACAGAGTGCCGGCGGTGGAGGAGGATTACGCAGGCAGGGGAAAGAGGATTGTGAGGGAGGGAAAGAAAGAAGAATGAGAGGCTAGAAACGAAAAAGCTTCTACACTGTAAAAAGTCGTTCAGTGGGTTAGTCATAAATTTAAAATGTATGATTCATTCATTCAAAACAAAAAAAGGAGTTTCCTTTTTAACTGGGTTTATTTATATTGCATCCAAATAAAGAACTTTCAACATTCTTGAAAGTAATAATTGTTTTGTAATGAAATTTTTTTTTTTTAAGATTTGACAACAATGTGAAAATTGAGTTAATGGAACTCAATTAAAATTCTTAAATCTAGGTTTTTGTTGTGACCTGATTACTTTGTTGGGAGCAGCATGTTTGCATCTCAGAGTCTCTTCTTAAGATAAGTACTCATTTTCAGTTTTGTATGAACTTTTAGCCAAAAAAAAAAAAAAAAAAAAGTTCAGTACAAAACTGAATAAAATACTCTGATGTATGATATTAAATATAAGTCAATTGGTCTTTTTTTGGAGGGAACAACAGGGCTGTTTGTTATGGAGCCTCAGAGGAGAATTTTTACATTTGATGTTTTTAACAGGGACTGTTTGTTGGCGTGTTACATTTGTGGAGTTACACCAGAATACAGGTAAAGACAAAGATAAAGATTTATAAAACTGGTGAAAATGCTGGTGTAGCATGTCTGTACTTCCTGTATGGGGGCAGTGGAGACTTAAAGGTTAGAAAAGCTTGTGACCAAAGGGTCGCCGGTTCAATCCTGGACTGGCAGGGGAAATCAGTGTTGGGGAAGTGAATGAGGTTGACTCAAAACACACAAAACAAGAGTTTGTCAAAATTTAAAAAAAAAAAAAGAAAAATGAGTCTAAGTTCATGGAACTACAATAGCGAATTTGAAAAAGAAAAACATGAGGGTATTATTTTGAGTTTTAAAACTCAAAAATTTGCCTGTTTTAAAAGTCCGTATGCTCATGATAATTTGATGATTTTGTGCTAAAAGCACAAGTATTTCTTTAGCTAAATCTGATGGAAAAGTATAATTTAATAAGGTCATGTACTCGCAAAAAAAAACTTCACAAATTTGCCACTTTAAAAACTCACAAATTTGTGAGTTTAAAAACAAACAAAAATAATGAAAATTATTTTTAATGATGATTAATCATTTTTTAATTTTTTTAAAATAATGGGGTTTTTTTTATGAAAAAAGGAAAATAAGAAAGAATGAGAATGGGAATTGAACCACCTCACATTGTCACTATGCCTGCATTACATGACCTTGTTAAATTATACTTTTCCATCAGATTTAGCAATAAAGAAATACTTGTGCTTTTAGCATAAAATCATCTAATTATCATAAGCATACATTTAACACTCACAAATTTGCAAGTTTTAAAACTCGAAATTATGATATATATATATACTTATGTGAATATGCCATTGTATATGGAAGTCTGTTTTTTCCTCAGATTTTACTAATTTTAATCAACTTTAATGTAGGTCACATGTTGACGACTATCAAGTTGGCTCAACTCAGTTTCTTGGCTGTTTCCACATAGGCTGTACTTAATTTTACATCTTAAAGTCAAATACATTATTGAGTTTGTCCTTCTCAAAAATACAGTAATTCACCCAACTTTTAAAAAATTATTGGAAAATGTTGCCTAATTTTGTTTAAGTTAAACCACAGTGTACATGAAATTTAAAAAAAAAAAAAAAAAANAAAAAAAAAAAAAAAAAAGGCTGAATGGATGGATGACAGGCATGAGGGATTCTAAATAATGTTGCAGAGGAGAGTAAGAAGAGAAAGAGAGATAGAATGCAGAGTGTGTACATTGTTAGTTTGTATGAGGTGACCCTGAATCTGATTGATTTTTACTGGAACGTCTGTGCCACCTTAAATAATCAGTGTAGGTGTGTGCCTCTTCCTCAGTACATGGTTCCATCAAGTGACCTTTTGTTACGATACATGGACTCCATCTTCTGATACATTCTTTGTCTATCCACACACACACACACAAATGCGAATAGACACACTCGCACAAATGCTCTGGAAGCTTTGGGCATGACAAACAAAGGGAGAAATCCTCCATCCCAATACCAGAAGTGCAAAACAAAGTGATGGAATATTCTGTTACTGCATATCCACAACCAGCACGTTTACATGCATGTTAAAACTTCTATACTGCAATTCAGGCAACAATTTGATTTTTCCTCAAACGTCATAAATCAACACTGGTGTGATTCAAGCAACAGACGTAGATTACGTGATTGCAAATCCATTTACTTGAGCATGTAAATGATCCATTATCTAACAATACGTTCCGTGTATGCATTTCCTCGCCTGGCGTATTTCCTCTCGTGAGACGATTAAATGAGCTGCGTGTATCCGGCTAATAATAATCATATCCTATATAATCACAGCACAGCCAATCTGAGTGTTGTATATTTGTAAAGTTATGAATGTGATTTTATGTGTGACAAGAAAGTAATGGGACGCCAACTTAAAGCAACCTTTCACCTAAAATATGATATTCACATAAAATATAATATCTTGCGAGTGTTTTATTATTTCCTTACGTAGGTCTCATGGCATCCAGCTGAGATACTTTCATCCCGTTCCTGGTTCTGCTTCCCTTGTTGTGTGTCTTCCACTCACTTGATCTGTCAACAGCGGTCATTGGAAGACTGACCTCCTCCCCGTTACACACACACACACACACACACACACACACACACACACACACACACACACCCTTGTAGAAGGCTGTGTTTGAGCCATGGTTCCCCTGGGTCTGATTAATGCTCTCTCTACAGGACTCCCAATGGGAGCTTGCTCACACTGTGCTCATGTATACACTGCTCTGCTCAGGTCCACACACACACACACACACACACACACACACACACACACACACACACACACACATACATGAACACAGCTACAAATTATAGCTCACTGTCTCCCTCTCTTTCTCTCAGCCTGAATGAGCACTGCAACATGAAACAAGTAAGCTAAACACTTTCTGCTGCAATTGCAATTCAGCGCAGAGATCAGGAATTCATCCATTGATAGTTAGCATGGAACAGCAGGAGAAACAGTTTCGACAAGCACGTGACAACCTAGACCAGTGGTCACCAACTAGCGGACTCCGGTCCTGATCTGGACCCAGAGAGGCTTTTATCTGGACTGTTGAGCATTTCTTGTGATACTAATATTAACTTATATTTTAAATTAGGAGAATTTTCAGCAGGCACAGCATGGATGACTCAGCAGGGGGATCTATGGGTCCTCTGGCTGAAGCCTCTTGTCCAGTCACTGTGTCCTGAATATTAGCTGAGCAGATGTGCTAGCAGTCAAACGTCCTCAAAGATGAGAAAAGTTGACCACAAAAACCAAGAGTTGAAGGATAAGTGGACGTATAAATCTTTCATTCTTCTAGCAGCAACACTACAAGACCCATGTGTTTGATCTGTTCAGTCTGTGGCATCATAAAAAGTGGCAATTATGATACAAAACATAAAAAGTTTGAAGAAACCTACTGTACCCACAACAGTCTGAGGTGAGGACTAGAAAATCCTGCTGAAACATAGTTATGTGTAATATCCATACCTGTCAACACTCCCGTTTTTCCCAGGTTTTCCCATATTTTCACCCCCTCTCCTGCCGTGTAATTTCTCCCGTAAATCTCCCGTATTTTGATAGCTATACAGAATATTAAAAAGTTATAAAGAATATTTTGCAAAATCTCTTAATCTTTCATATTCAAATATTGAAGCGATACACCCACCTTAAAAGTTGATATTTCACCTACTAATAGTTACGCATCCTTATGAAGTCACGGTAATTAAAATTTTTTGATAAACGCAGGTCTTCTTTTGGGACTATATTCCCCAGTGGAGACATACATTCACTCCGTGCTTTTTATTGCGCTTAAGCACTAAAATTATGTAACTTCTAAAAAAACCTGATTATACATCTTGCTCGCGATGATAGATTACCTATCCTAAGAATGTTTCAAGTATCAACAAGTTGATTTTAATAGCGTACCAGAATGAACTGAAACCAATGGAGGTCTGGAAGGTAGGAAAAACATTTTTAATTCACTGTTCCAGTAGTATGCTTTGGGAAATGATTGTCAGTAATGTTACGTGTATGAAAATTGAATATATTAGACTCAAACATGCAAAATGGTTGGTATGTTCCTTTAAGGGTCCTTTATAGATTTGGTCTACCTGGACCCTGTCATAGATGGCCAACAATGAGCCTGAGTGAACATGAATGGAAGAGTAATTGGGTATTAGCTGGCCTTTGAACACATCGTATGAGTGGGTTAATAATCCCTTTACGTGGAAAAATGTAAGCTTGGCATCAATTACCAGACATTAAGTTAAAGGTTTACAATAAAAGGTAAAAGCTATAAAACATTACACACAGCCTACATTTATCCATTACTAAAAAAAATGGCTGTGAAATCAACCATCTAAGCATGTCTGACTTTTAACTGACTTAATGTATCACGTTAATGTGATCGTTTTGCACAGTCCACAGATGCTACTGTGACATTTCAAAAAAGATGACTGATTATTCTTGTATTACTCCAACAATGTTCTATTACCAGCTGAGTAATCTACTACTCCAAAATGAATCTATTAGTCCTGCAACTACACCTCCACCTGTTCTAGCAGTAATATGGATGACGGAGCCTAAAGGGGATCTGTAGAGGATAGATGAATGGATTCACTCTTTTATTAACCCACAGTTCCACAGCTGATAACTGATCAGCCTTCACATCCCACTTTGTAAAAACATCAGTGGGTGGAGGTAAAGTTACTAAAGGTGAAGGAAATTTTTAAAGGGAAAACTTTTTTTTTTTGAAAAGCAACAAATCATGAAATGTGAGTGATGCACCATTACAGTTTTTTTTCAATTGCCATCAAGCATTGGTCAAAATTGAAGTCACATTATCAAATTCTTTACAGCGAAACAGAAGTCTGTGTGGACCAAACCGTCAATTTTTCAATGCTTTCACACAAAATGCATCAATGACCACATTCTCCAGAATCCATGAATTCCTTTCTCATTCATACTCCACCACCTGCAGAACACCTGATATCTGCAGCAAATTTTTCAAACGCTAACACAGTCTTCAGAACTGATAGAAACACATTCAAAACAGAATGATGGAAAATTTCCTGCATTTCAGTAACCATATTGAAATATATAGAAAATCTTAGAATGCTTACAATAAAATGAGATAATAATCATTCCAAACACAGCTGATTGCAATTTCAGCTGAAAGCCTCCCAGTTGTCCTGTTTAATGACGTTACCAATAAGTGATGGCTTTGGAATGGCTTGGTTTGGAAACACTGATCAAGGAAGACAGGTTGGTTGGTTGGTTTAACCCTAACCCAGCCCCGGAATTTCAGGATTTCTTTTTTTTCCCCAACTTTTTATTTTTCACAAGTACAGTAAATTACAGCCAGCACGGTGGCTCAGTGATTAGCACTGTCGCTTCACAGCAAGAAGGTCCCAGGTTCGAATCTGACTGGGTCCTTTCTGTGTGGAGTTTGCATGTTCTCCTCGTGTCTGCGTGGGTTCCCTCCAGGTGCTCCAGCTTCCTCCCACCTCCAATGACATACAGGTCAGTTGAACTGGAAACTCTAAATTGACAGTAGGTGTGAATGAGTTTGTCTGTCTCTATGTGTCAGCCCTGCCATAGACTGGTGACCTGTCCAGGTGNTAGGTGTGAATGAGTTTGTCTGTCTCTATGTGTCAGCCCTGCCATAGACTGGTGACCTGTCCAGGTGAATTATTTCTGTAATGCTCCCTGTTGTTAGTGTTTTTTAGGTTAGTGTGTTATGCTTTCTGAGTGAGAATTGTTGCCAGTGTTAAGGTGGAACGAGCTTATTCTGAGACGTATGAAGTGCTTTGGTGCTTTGAGTGAGTTTTGGAGGTCAGATGAACTGTTTGGCCAACATACATGTTGGTAATGCAGACTGCATGAAGAGGTTTGAAAATGTGGCTTCTGTATTGACTGATGCAGTTAGCAATCAAAAAGAAAAAAGAAACTGTATCTCAATTTTTGATGATATATGAAATGCTAAAGTGTGTGTGGCTTCAAGAGATAACATTGATTATCGCGTCAGTTACATCAAAATTAGTGTCAAATAGGTCATCAAACTGTTATCACTTTTATTGAACACTTGAGATAGCAACTGAAATACACACACACACACACACACACGGACATATTGAGAGTGAAATGGAAGCTGCTAACAGTGTGTTTTCCACCCCAGAACTAACAAGGTAATAGGAAAAGACATCTTCTGTAGCACAATATGTCACTTCATAAATGAGTGTGACTGAGTGTCTTTGTGTGTGTGTGTGTGTGTGTGTGTGTGTGTGTGTGTGTGTGTGTGTGTGTGTGTGTGTGAGAAACAGAGAGGAAAGATGAAAAGAGAAACACAGAGATTGCACTCTAGTTTCACAGCACATTGAGATGATACGGTGTCCGACAATCCACTAATAACATTTCTCTCTGAAGCATATTGTCCAAAAACTGTTTTTTTTTCCTGTGTTATGAGTATTACTAGAGTTCACTGCAGTTCATTGCATCTTGTGGAAGATTTGTGTAAACTCATTAATATGCAACCAGACAATCAAGATACAAACCATACTTTTAAAAAATCTCCAGTGCACATTTTAAGTGCACTCTGGCAAACTTGTCATCTTTTTCGTTTCTAATGATCTTCTGAATAGTTCCTCTCACAAAGTTAAATTTATAGAAACAAGAAATCCCCTACAACACCGTACAATTCACCGTCTTAATTGGAAGACATGTTTGGTAAGACTGATGAGTTGCGACCTTTTAAAAGCATCCGCTGGATTTGCTAA
This sequence comes from Lucifuga dentata, assembly GCA_014773175.1. Lineage (NCBI taxonomy): Eukaryota > Metazoa > Chordata > Actinopteri > Ophidiiformes > Bythitidae > Lucifuga > Lucifuga dentata. Next base: position 80,850 of record VXCM01000529.1, read on the forward strand.
TCAAATGCGTCATTTTCTTCACGTTAAGCATGTGCACATAGCCTTGTCTGGTTCTACATCAAACAACAGATCAATAGACTGACCTGTAATGAGAAATTTTGCCATTTGCATGTCTGTGCAAGGGAGTTTGGAAACCAATTACTCGAAAATGCTACAGGAAAAATTGTTCATATTGTGTGTGTTTATAGTCCTGGAAGTGCTGAATCCAACGGTGTAATTTTTATTTCCTACTGATTTAAATGTGAATTTTTAGGGTTACTCAAAATGAGGTATTTTGCCAATTGCATGTCTGCATAAGGGAGTTTGAAAAGTCATTACTCCAAAATTGTTTAGTAAAAAATATTTATATTGTGTGTGTTTACAGTCCTGGATGTGCTGAATCCAACCATGAAAGGTTTCTTAACTTTTTATCTACATTTAAATTTTTAGAGCTCATTAAATGTCAGAAATTTTGCCAATCGTATGTCTGTGCAAGGGAGTTTGGAAATCAATTATTCCAAAATGTTACAGGAAAACTTGTTCTTATTTTGTGTGTTTGTAGTCCTGGAAGTGCTGAATCCAACAGTGTTGTTTTTATTAACTACTTATCTAAATGTGAATTTTTAGGGCTCGTCAAAAATGAGAAATTTTGCATATCGCATGTCTGTGTAAGGGAGTTTGCAAAGTAATTACTCCAGAACTGTATAGTAAAAATATTTATGTTGTGTGTGTTTACAGTCCAGGAAGTGCTGAATCCAACAATGTCATTTTTATTACATACTTATCTAAATGTGAATTTTTAGGGCTCGTCAAAAATGAGAAATTTTGCCAGTAGTATTCTGTCCCAATTTTACTTTCCCAAATCTGGTCAGCCTCGTTATTAGCAGCAGTCACATTTTGAGATTTTTGTCCTAAATTTGTGGCACTATCAGAATTTTGTCGCAAGCCGTCTTTAATCACAAAGGTACTAAAGTAGTGCACCTTTCTCATACTGTGATCTCAGACCGCCATATTGGATTGATGATCAAAGATTTGGCCACAGTTCTCTCACGGTTGATAACTTTTACCTGTGACAGCCAAAGATCGCACAATCTGGGATAAAACTCTGACAAGTTCTACTGGAAATTACAGGTTTACTCTGGTAATCTGATAGTTACCATAGTAACAGTGTCTTCAGTGTCTATAACCGATGCTTATATTCACCCCATCAAACATAAAATACATTCAAACAAAGACTCAGCACCCAGAATGCATCAGCAAAACAGGGATGAAATTAGAATTTGTGTTCTTTGAATATTTCCTCTCGCCATGACATGCATGAAGTCATACTCACACACACACACACACACAGACCCTTCCCATGTCTTTCTTTCTCACAAAATGTACAGTAGTTCATTCTCTCACTCCCTCTCTCTCTCTGCTAACAAGGAGAGAGTAAGGGGAGACAGGCCTGTCANCTCTCTCTCTCTCTCTCTCTCTCTCTCTCTCTCTCTGCTAACAAGGAGAGAGTAAGGGGAGACAGGCCTGTCATGGGAGCTAGTGAAATGTGAGTGGATCGGTGTGTGTGGTATACTGTAAGTGGATGTGTGTGGGGAGTCATTTTCTATGTGTGTGTACAGTGTGAGAAAGAAAGTTGGAATGGAATGGTGTGTGTATGTAAGACGCACACACACACACACACACAGGGCGGGGGGGGGGGNGGGGGGGAGGTCCAGTTTTCCTCATTGCCTTTTACATCAATTGATTTTGGTTTGAGTGACAGGAGAGAGGAAACAGCACCTCAGCCTGCTGTCAGCTTATGTGAATAACTCTCTCTCTCTCTCCCTCCCCACACACTCCATCTTCCTGACCAACACACAAACACAGACACTCTCATCCTTTTAATCTGTCCCTCATAAGTCTAAACCATCCTCACCATCTGCCACTCATACTTTTCTTTGCGATTCCTTTGAAACCTTCAGTGAATTCTTACAGGTTAGAGGCATATGGGGGACAGTTTAGCAAGGCGGACTGAGTTCCTGTTCTCAGCATTTTAATAAAAGATGCACCAGAATGCAGACAGACTTAGGGATATGATCTTTGGAGTCAACACTCCATCAGAGAAAGCATATCATAATGGCTCGGTGTCGGCGGGTGCCTGTATACCTTGTCGGTAAGCAGAGTGAGAGGGGGCAGAGAGTGAAAGCCGCTTGCAGTGGTACTGCTGTGTTGCCATGGGGACGGTCTTTGCATTGAATCGATAAAGGAGAGATGCTCTGATTCCGCACGCTTCCCTGCATTCCAGTGTTTCAAAAGCAGTAAATATTACACACGTTTACGACGCCCATTAACACGCACGTGCATGCTGGCAAACACACATACACGAACGCACACTTCTTAGGCAGCTAATGCAACCTGCTGAGTCTCCCTCAAATTCCAGTTTTCACCCTGTGCTGAAAGGAAAGACGCCCAAAAATAGTTTGCTGCAGACAGAATAATGAAGGATTCTCCCACCATCTCGTCCTCTCAGCAATGCCAGGAAGTGGAAAGGCGGCAGTATGACAGAGTCTTCTTTCCCAATTCATTCATGGAATCTCAAAGCCTTGTATCAGAATCAACAAAGACCCCTGCTTCCCTTTCATTTGTTCATCTACAATCATTTTTTTCCCTTATCCCGTTCCGATGAGTAGATAATGATAAAAGTGTAGGGTTTGTATGATGTGTCATTCCAATTCCTTTGATCAAACATGCCTTTGATGCAAAAGCAAAAGATTAAGAGGCTTCCTATCATTGAATTAAAATGGACAGAAATGATCCAGAATCATCGTACATACATTTCAGAATGCTTCAATCCATAACTATGACCGGAATTTTTGGCTAAATGAACCCTTTGCCTCAGTTACAGATCAGCATTTGAGTTTGAAGGACTGATAACTTTATTTAGCATTCTGCAGAAACCACCTAAATTACCCTTTGCACGTATTTGCCATATTCAGTAACTGTGAGTTAGCCCTAGCGTCAAACGCACACACAGGCAGGATTCCTACTGCTATCACAAAGGGGTTCAATTCAGTCCAGGCAGCATCTGCGACACCAGAGATGGAGAATGGGGNGGGGGGGGGGGGAGAATCTGGGATCCTGGCAGGCTGACTGTATTATGAGTAAGCACAAAGAAAACGTGGTGGCGACGCTGACGGAGCATTCGTCTACCTTCCTGACCCACAATATGTTTGCTGTATATTGCTCACAATATACAATATACTGCTCACAATATCTGTTGCTTTATCTGTTTCTGTTTCCGTCCCTCTGTTCCACGATTGCCCTCCATTAGAAGGAGGGGAGGGGAGGGGGGATTCCATTTGAACAAGCAGCCTTTGCGTGGTTTTGTAGAGAGACAGCTTGACTCAGAGAGTGAACGAGAGAGAATAATGAGGGAGAGAAGGGGGGGGGAGGCAAGAGGTGTTTTCCATGCACCGGGCAATGCAATCCGTAGCAGGGAGCATTCCACCAATGGCATCTCACGCTTGTGCCGACGCATAGGTTTCCACGGATACCCTCATCCTTCCTTACCATCAGGTCCATCCCATCTCCCTCCTTCTGTCTCTTCCCTCCTTTCCTCTCTTCTCTGCTACTGCCATCTCCCTCCGGCTTGGAAGAAATGTCCGATGGCTAATAAACACAGCAGCGTGTGTGTGTGTGTGTGTGTGTGTGTGTGTGTAATCGCTGCACTGTTCCAAATGGCTGCTGCAGTCTGCAATTTGTCGGGATTCACCCACAGATCTGCCCGGCTCAGGCTGCGCAGACAGAAGACAAATGCAAATGCAAACACACTCAGCTGCAGCTCAGACGGGTACATTACACGCCGCTAATGACGGATGTGTGATCTGTGGAGTGTGTGGAAAAAAACGAGAAGGGCGCTCATAAAAATACATACCTCCACAAAGCATGAACAAGCCTAGATTACATTCATCCAGTTCTAATACAGACTCGACCAATCATGGATGGGATAAATATGCCTAATTTGTTTTTTGGTCATCGAGATTGGTGTATTAATTGAGAAGAAAGTGACAAAAATATCAAAGAAAATGTCCTATTTTGCAATTTTAAGATTTTTTTTTTTTTTTTTNTTTTTTTTTTTTTTTTAGCTTTATTCTTGGACCCAGTCCTGCATCCAGATCAGCACCAAAAAATGGGATCTTCCCTCGGCCCTTCCACCCCTTCCACCTAATTCCATCAAAAAAACTCAACAAACTTAACCTTGGCGGAAGTGATATTTTAATGCATAAGGTGCTGTATGATACTGATATTCAGTTGTGACCATTTGGAGCATTAATCTCCACAAGTAAAGATTTTCCAACGCAAGACTTTTCTTCATTTGAAAAGGATGATGGCAGAAAAAAACTAAAGCAGTCAGCAAAATACTTTATTCACAAAATTGAAACCCTCTTTAGAAAAGAATCATCTCTATTTTCTGTTTGTAGAAAACGATAATCTTGAGGTGAGGATAGTTTAAAAGTGGATCGATATATGTTTTTATTAAAATGGTTGGCATAACTACGGAAGCGCTGAGCTGCCATGGTGGAGAAAAAAATATCGTTGTGGTTTCTTGCTATAATGAGAAAGTTTCACGTTATTACGTGATTGTTTTCTCATTATAAGCAGAAAGTTTCTTGTTTTAATGTGATAATTTCCCATTGTAATGCCATAAGTTTCTCGTTATAATGTGATCAGTTTTTATGGTAAAACGTAATCACTTCCTGGAGTAATTGCTGGAGACTGGAGATGGAGAGGCGCATGGAGGATCTGCACAGTTTCCTAAGGGCGGTTTCACAATGCTCTTATCATGTGAAACCGGAAGAAACTGTACAGATCCTCCATGTGCCTCTCCATGTCCAGTCTCCAGCCATGTCTTCTGGTAATGAGGGCAAGCATCCCGCCAGGAAGTGATTACCTTGTACCGTAAAAACCAATTACGTTATAATGAAAAGATTCTCACATTATAACAAGAAAATGGTCACGTTAAAATGAGAAACTTATGTTATGGTGAGAAAATGACCACGATATAACGAGAAAATGGTGACGTTAAAACGAGAAAATGATCACGTTGTACCGAGAAAGTTATCATGTTAGAATGAGAAAACGATCACGTTAAAATGTGAAACTTTCTCGTTACAGTGAGAAACCACAGTGATATTTCTTTCTCCACCTTGGCAGCTCAGCGCTTCCATGCAAAACATATAGAAGGGATTAACAAAATATCCTTTTTAAACATTATTCTACTCAGTTATATGTCTCACCAGTCACAGGTCCAATGATCGTGAGACACCGTGGGCAGTCCTCCCCCCCCCCCCNCCCCCCCCCCCCATCTACTGCTGCAGCCACTTTAAGCCAAGACTCCCGAATAAAAGAGATTTAATGCTCCATGTTTTTTTTGTTTGTTTTTTTAAATGAAATATACAGCTGCCCATTGTCTAACCAACACCATTCTCTTTCAAGGTCATGTTGTTCTCTCAAGTCTGCATGTACGTGCTGCAAGTTATATTTTATTACTTTAGCTGTAATTCAGCAGTATCACCAGGTAAAAACTCCTGCGCAGTCACTGCACTTGTGAATAAAGTGAAAACCTCTTCCGCTCTACCATGCATTTCAGCTGCAGAGAGTGCAGTTAATATGCGCATGCAAGCATGCAGAAGTGCATGTGCAAGTTTGCGTGCACATATGTGAGCGTACTACATGTTTCTAAGTGGAAAGTATGAAGTACCTAAAGTCCTAAATAATTATTATTTTTTTTAAATCTCATGCACACCAGATAATAACTTGTGTACACGAGATAATTAGGCTATCTTGTGGGAACAAATTATTATGTTGTGTGCACAAGTTACTATCTCATGCACGTGATAAACGTGATAATAATTTGTGCTCATCAGACCTGGTGCACACAACATAATAACTTATCTTGTGCGCACAAGATAAAAAAAAAAAATGTTATTCAGGACTTTAGGGCTCCATACTACGGTGATATTCTAATTTTTTTTTGCCACCTTTTGGCTGTTTGATGTGAGCGCAGGCAGGCGGCTGCTGTGAGAAGCGGCACGCTCGGATCATTAATCAGACTTGACGGCGCAGCGGGTAGCGGGCGAGCCACGGGAGAGCACTAATGCATGCAAATGTAAACTCATTTTAGGGGCAGGTTGAGCCAAGGACAGAACCTAGCCATCGAGAGAGAGAGAGAGAGAGAGAGAGAGAGAGAGAGATGTATCTGGGGTTAAGGCCTGTTTGCTCTGTTGTGGTCCACTACAGCTGAAGCACAAGCGTGTTCTAAATCAACATGACAGATGAGAAAAAGGAAAAACAAGGGAAAAACAGCAAGCAGAGGCAGGCCCTGAAACGTGTTTCATGATGTATTGTTGCCTTGCTGCCATTGTAACGTCTGACTGGCCAGATCTTGTATTTATCTTTCCCTTATTTTTGAAGCGAAAATAAGGGAAAATAATAATTTTTTGATTCCCCCTTGTTATTTTTCTGAGTTTAAAAACTTGCAAATATGCCAGTTTAAAAACTCAGAAAAATAAGGAGGAATCGGAACCACCTCATGTTGAATGTTAAATTTTGTCTTATATGGTCCTAATACGCTGTAGTACTAAAAGGTACATAATAGCCCTGGAAAAAAAAAAAAAAAAAAAAAAAAACACCTGAGAAGTGACACAGAAAGAACTGATAGAAGAACACGCATGAGAGGATTTCCTTTTTCCAAAAATAGATATCAGCAGAAGCTAGTGATCCAAGTGTTTGGGCATTGATTTGCAAGAAAAAAAAAGAAAAGATAAACCAAACAAGGAAGAAAAGAACATGGAACCATGCTTGCTCATGTGGTTTCCCCTTACCCTATTTTCTGTACTCTTGTTGACTTTAGCTTGTTGTCATTGCTGGCGACAATATATTTCAAAGGGGGCAGTTAAAAGCATGTAGGTCAGCAAACAACAACATGAATTGTCACAGACTTTATACACAACCCCAAATACAGAGGAAGAAAAAACCCCAAAAAACTGCAAGTGCACATTAGGAATGCCTAATAAATAATTAAGATTAATAGAAGTTAAAATGCTAAAAAAAAAAAATCAGACAATAAATACATAATGTAATTTAATGGTCTGTACCAAGAATTTTTCTCTTTTACCTTTGCTGTTTCAGTCTTGCAACCTCTGGAACAAAACTTTCTTCTGTTTGTTGTATATGAGGGATTTCTAAAATGCATCCTGGATGGCATCAATGTGAAACAGACATGAAGGATCATTTATAATAGCATACGTGTTAAGCTAAAATTGTAAAGTCTGAACCCGGCGAACCCGACCTCACCAACCATTTAGTTCAACTTGAAAACTAAAGAGTTTCAGCTATTTTTTAAAATTGATATTATTGTGGCCTGCCTCTTGCCCAAGGAATGCTGGGATAGACCTCTGTGGACAAGATGTGTGGACATAAAATGGATGGATGGAATAAAAACTACTAAAATGTAGAACAAATACATACAAAGCAATTTTTAGTTATTTTGTCCTTTAAAGATCAAATCAAAAATGTACATATATTCTCAAATTATTAATCTGATTGTTCCGTTTATTTCTTCTGTTTTTAATCTTGGCTTCCTGACTTCCTCGTTTAAAGTTATGTCACACACGCACACACCATTAATACCACACATCAGTCTTTCACTCTTTTTTCCCTGGGTAGACGGAAGGATGTATGGAAAGATGAAAGAATGAAAGAAACAAGCAATTGTTCTGCTGTTGCAAACAGGCCATTCAGGAAAATTCCCTGTGGATCAGAGCTTTTTCAAGGTTGTGTCCTACTCTGCTCGCTGCCTCTGTAAAACATGTGTGTGTGTGCATTTGTGTGTGTGTGTGTGAATGTATGCCTGAGCGCATATATAGTCCTCTGGGTTTCAATAACGTTCAGTCAGGCTGATATCTCAGCCCACACAGAAAAAAATGTGCATGTGTATGTGTATGTGTGTATTTGTGTGCTGACTCGACCAAGTGCCAGAGGTCCCTGCAAGTCTCCCAGGTCAGGTCAGGAGTCGACAGCTGTTGGCTAAGAATGTTCTCCATGTTCACTTTGCAGGCATGCGAGCAAGAATGAAACGCATGACAATAATATCAAAACTATAATGTCATTGTGCACAAAACGTGCGTCCCTTGAAATTAAAATGCCACTCTGAATGCTTCCAAAATGCTTCCAAAATGCAGACATTTGGCATCAAAAGGCTGCAAGCAAGTCAGTCTGTATAATTACTGTTGTGATAAGGTTCTGTTTGTCTGCATAATTCAGAAGCTCAGCAGCGTTTAACAAAACTTTCATTTTTTTTTTTTTTGTCACAGCAATCCAGTTTTACAATTCGGTCTGCATTATTTGACCTAAAATGCACCGCCAATGCAGCTGTGCAGCTGTAAAACCTGCTTACAGTAGGTTTGTTTTGCTGCTTTTTTAAAGAGGAAGTTAATGCAGCAGACTTCATATCTGTGCACAAACTGTTCTCTCCTCCTTGGCACCGTAAAAATATATAATTCCACTCTGCGCTTGCTGTTTGCATTGTTTGTTATTCAAGCAAAGAGTATATGGAAAGTGGCCTGAAGGATTTCAGAGGATGGCAAATTGCGGCTCCAATCAATGCCAGGATTCAGCAGAAATCTATGTGAGCTCTTGTGTGCAAAAAAATCATGTTTTTATAGATTGGAGCAAAAGCGCTTACAAACAAACCAGACAAAGCAAAGTAGCTGTCATTATTTCTTTGCAGTGCAAATATGTCTTTCAGGCAGAGATGGCGACACCATACAAATGAAGGCATGGCAGCAGCAGGGGGAAATTAACAGGAAGTGTTAAAAACAATAGCCTTTGTTTATATTTATTGTTTTTTTAATATTATGTTTTATATCTCTCTCGCTGTCATGATGAGGTTGCAAGGATTGTTACTTAATTCCTGATGTCAGTTTCCTCTGTGTTTCCACAGACACAGTGTCATCTCAGGGCTCCTTAAATACCATTGTTGGACATGCAAGTATGCACACACACATTCAAGCCTGTGAGCACACATGGCATAACACACAGCACACACACACATAGATGGATGGCTGACCCTGGTCTGTCCAATGTGAGGCAGAGGATATGAAAGTTATGTAATTCCTTTGTCCCTGTGGGTGAGAGGTTTAAGATCAAATGGAGCTTTTCCAGAAAGCCACTCATATTTGGTTCATAACTGCTGCGAAATAAATCCTGAAAACTCTAATGTTGGAAAAATATGTTACTTTTTAGGCCTCGTCAGATGGGTAGTAACGTGTTCCATTTACTCCATTATATTTACTTCAGTAACATTTTTTTTTCCACAAAATTGTACTTTACTGAGTAGTTTTATTGCAGGATACTTTTAACTCATACTTGAGTATATTTATGAAGAAAAAAATATACTTTTACTCCGTTACATTTGGTCGCACTCTTTGCGTTACTTTTGATTTCACTGTTTGAATTCAGTCATGTTCAGTTTTTCTCTCATTGTCAGACACTACACTGTCTGCTTCAGCTCCAAAATAGCCATACCCCCACTCTCTGTTTCCATGGTTTCATCCAGAGCAGAACAGTCATGGCAGAATCAACAGCAGGAGGTTTAGAAGACGCACATCCTTGGCCACACATTGAAACACTGTTTTCTTTTCAGTCTATAAAACAGCAGCTATATAATGCATTGTTGTCTTTGTCTCGCTAAAAACATGATATTTCAGCTTCTAAGAATCAACATGGGACTTGAGGAAACATGTGGCGGTAAGCTGCAACATGAGCTACTTAACTAGCTGCTGCTGCTAATGCTAATTCAAGTTTTCCTGTTCTATTCTGAGTAAATTCATGAAGCTAACCTAGCTAACTGTCTTGGGGCCAGAATTGTCATGATTTGTTTATGTGGTAAATATTTGATTTATTACTGTCTACTGTTTCTTTATATGATATCATTTGGATTGTATTAGAAGCTACATATGGCTACTTTGCATGTTTTTCCTCAGAGAAGCACTTTATAGCTTGTTGTTTATTCTAAAGAATAAGCTTGATCAAAGTTACTCAATACTCAAGTAATCTTTTTAATAGATACTTTCTTACTTTCACTCAAGTCATTATTTTGGTGACTACTTTTACTTATACTTGAGTCACAATTATTATAAAGTAACAATACTTTTACTTGAGTACAATTTATACTCTACACTCCTCTGCTCATTTGTAGATTTTTGAATTGTCGTTTTTTTTTTTTTTTTTTTTTTTTTTGATGGAAGCTGTTGAAATCTGCAAATGATAATAAATTTAAACCCCTATAAATGTCACTTTTCTCATGCCATGAAATTGCGTGATTCAAGCTGTTATTCAGAGGAATGTCCTTTAGAATATCATGTCATTAAGAATTCAGATGTTCCCATATCTTTTAGCGGTAACCTAAAAATCCTAATGTGATGATAATTCTGCTTGCAAAAGAAAATTTCAAAAAGAGTTACTTAAGGCATTCAGAAGTTTGGAAGCACCCAGAAAAGGTCATGCTTTTGATAGCATTGATACTTTTATTCACCAAGGTGGCATTAAATTAACGTAAATATATAGCCAAGCATTAATAAGGTTGCAAATGGCTACTACTGCTGGAAATGTCTAATTAATTATTCACATAAAACCGCAAAGCCCCATTTTCAGCAGCCATTACTCTCGTGTCCTAATGAGAAACTCTTTTAGCTCATCCTTAATTAATCATGTTTAAATGCTAATTGGTTATCAGAGACACCTTTGTAAGTGCGTTACACACCTGAAACCTGTTATTCTGTTCAATTAAGCAGGTACATTGTTTTTACTTTGGTTGCAAGGTACTGGCATTCCTAAATTTCAATAATGGAATCAAAAATGGTCAAAGCAAAATGTCTTTCTTATGAAACATGTCATTCTATTGATGTTTTGCAAATGAAGGTTATCCCATGTGTCAGACTGCCAAGAAACTGAAGATTTCCACCAAAGACAGGCAAACTGGATCTAACCAGGACAGGAAAAGAAGTAGAAGGCCCAGTTGAACAACTATTCAAGATGATAAGAATATCAGAGTTTTTGAAGAACAGATGCCTTACAGGTCCTCAGTTTGCTGTTTCCTTAAATGGTACATCTGCAACAATGAAAACACAATTTCAGGATGCTGGCCAATGCTGGCTATCTGAAAATGGTAAATTTAAAAAAAGGTCAGAAAAAAGTTAAAACTGGCAAAAGAACACAAACAGTGGTTGGTGGATTTGCCAGTTTCAGATGTGGCTTTTTTTTTTTTTTTTTNTTTTTTTTTTTTTTTTTAAACTGTCTTTAAGGCATCCTGGAGTCACCTTTTCACTGTCGCAGATGACACTGGTATTTGGTATGTTTTAGATTTAGTAACAATCCTTTAATTTTCCTTTTATTTTCAAAGGACAAACACATTAGGACATAGATCAAGTAATGGCCTGAACTGAACTTTGGTAATGTGGTATCTAAGCATTTCAATATAACACATATAGAATTGTACTGTATATTCATTATTAAAAGTATATTATTGTATTAGATCTCCATAAGCAAAAATATCCTCATAAGACCCATAAGGTTAAAAATAAATGGAGCTCGTGTTATTTGCTGTATGATGTTGACAACCTACACAGCTGCTATATTGAACACATCACTTCCAGTTTATAAATTATGTTTGGCTGTTTTCTTATTTTTATTTTCATATATATTATATTTTTTCAGGGTAACTCACTGGGTATTGATTGCATATTCCTTCTCTGTTGCAAATTCTCGCTTTCCCTGAAGAGCTCATTAGGTATGAAGGCACTGGCAGTGTTTTATATCAGCACAGTCATTTGTATTGTGAAAGATGTAGTGAAATTCAACAAGAGGAGCCAAAGTCAAAGCCTGAAATGCGCCATTTTCTCACTTTGTTTTGTCAAACATTTGGGTCCAGAAACACACTAGGCAGGTTTCAACACTTCCTTGCTCAATACATACAAGCATACAGTTCTTGCATGGAAGCCCCCTTGGCTATTACCCAAAATCCCATATTCCCAGTATTCATTAAGTTAGGAAATAATTAAAAAAAAAAAAAAAAAAANAAAAAAAAAAAAAAAAAAATCTGATTTTGACAAAAAAGGCAGTGAACAATCTATCTAAAATTTGACAAAACATGATTTATTTTATTTATTATATAACCTTGTTTGTAAAGCTTTGACCAGAGAGTGGCTGCAGACAGGTTTTAAGAGCTGTGACTCATGCAAGGACAGCTGAGTCATCACAGTAAAATGACTATAAAATGAAATAGTCATTTTATTTTACTCCCTCCTTTCCCTCCACCTTTTGTAATAGTTGCTACTACTTAAATCAGGCAAGACACCAAAGTGACACAAAAACAGATTCCAGAAAAACTCCAAAGGGAGCCAAAGATGGGTTTAATGGCAGTCACACTGGGAATGGAGGGGTAAAAGCATAGAGACATCTTAGCCCATTTGGCTACTATTCATTGTCTGAGTGTGTTCATTGGATAATAAGTAAGAGACTGGTGTGTAAAGAGAGATAGAACAAAAAATTAAAATGTCTTATTGCTCAAAATTCTATTAGTAGTTCCGCTGTGGTCCATAATCTTGTCATTCTAACTTGATTTGTGTGTGGTGGAAGTTTTGATGTTGCATTATTAGCCAACCAATGAGTTTTATTTTTGTCATTTAGACTGTATGGTTTACATCTAATGACAAGTTTTTGTAGTTTGGGTGGTGTGTAGGAGGGGTGTGTTTGCTGCCCAATTCACAATCTTGCAGAAGACGAGGCTTTCGAAAGTGTCCAAACAGACATAAATGATAGTACTGGCTCGTCGTTCCAATGGGATGACTCATTCCACCTAATATAATCTTAAAGGCTGAACTCCAGAGCACATTTGCCTGAGGTGCAGAGATCCAAAGCACTAAGCTAAATCTGTATGTGCATGTGGGAGGATGTGATTTCAGCGTTGGCTGGAGGGGGGGCAGGGGACTTGGTTCTGTTCCACTGTACCATCTGGAGTGCTTTTTTTCCCCCTGAGTAAAACTGATTGGCTTGGATGAGGTCAAAACATGCCCACTGGCTGATACTGTGGGGCACAGGTGAACGTGGAGGCCTGGGTGAGTGGACCTGGACTTCAAAATTCCAGCTGGTACACCTGTTCAGAGTCTAGCTGCATTCTTACCAAATGGGCCAAGGTGCTTTCGCGGGATGCGTTCGAGCAAACATTCTGTTCGATGCACACAGCTTGACAAATCTAAAGATGTACGTTTGATCCAAAGCTCAGGTAACCAATAGCAATGACAGTCAGTGATAACTAGAAGCTTTGATAAGGTATGTTAGTATTTGATTAGTTACTCTGGTTAGTAGCTTCCATCCACATATTCACACGTTCCATCTAGGAGTCGTATATCCACCTCATTTTATCACATTCATTTTAAATTAATAATTGCACGCCTCAAGTAATACTATTTGATTTAGTTACTCTGGTTAGTATTACCTCCATTAGCTTCCATCCACATATTCACATGTTCCATCTAGGAGTCGTATCCACCTCATTTTAACACATAATAATTCAGTTAAATTAATAATTGCAAGTCTCAAGTAATAAGACTGACTAATTATTTTGATTGAACAATCGGGTTCATTGTAGATGCATCCATGGAGCCCAGAATCATTTGATTTTTTTTTTTTTTTTTTTTTTTTTTTTTTTGAACAAGCAGAACATTTTCCATAGTTCAGAATAATCAGCATACAAGATCGCCGCTTATGAATCCCCACATACCGAGCTTGTGAACTTTCGGCAACCAATGTTACAGCAAGCATGGAAACACACAGCAAAAACAACAGAGTGATAGAGTGATGCACGATACAAAGAGTAACATCACTGTATAAAAATGAAGTAAAATCATTGGTCTATTAAGGAGCAAAAAAAAGCAGCAGCCCAAATAAAAAAGCAGTTTGGGAGTCATAAATCATAAACAAGTACACGAGAAAAGCATGTTATCACCAAGCATTATATTTGATTCAGAAAAACACAAATAAAGCAGTTCAAGCAGTCAAAGTTAAAGGTTAAATTACCACAGCAGAACTGTTTGAGCTGGTCGTCCATCCATACAGCCCATTTTCTCATTTTAATTCCATCAATAATTCCTTATCCAATGCAATTAAATCCAAATCTGACAAACTGATGAAAAACAATTCCTGTATAATGGAACTGTCTGCACCAAGTCACACAGCTCTGGTGTTATTCTGATTTTCTTGACCTTTTATTTTTTAATTTATAATTTAATTTAATTTTTTAATTTACTGAATCTGAAAAATGACCAGGTGCATCTATTTGTGAGTTAATTAGCAGCAGACTGAGGAAGGGGCGGGGCCGCGCCAGCTAGACAGGTTAAAAACTCACCTGAAATCTTAATTGTATGCAACTGTTGAGAAATGATCTGACCTTTCTGGATAGAAGAAAAGGCAAAAGAGCTTTTCCTTCAGGGATTAATAAAATATATACAGTCACATTAATATTAGCTGTCCTTTTTGGCATTTCCTTAATACTTATGACACTCATCCAGAGTGACTTTCAGTGAGGAAGTAAGGAAGGGTTTAGTATCTTGCAGGCTGGACATTGCAAAAAATGACCCCCCAACCTTCTGGTCTCATTTCCACCTTGAGTTAACATGCAATACTTATTATCCAGATAATGAAACATGCATCTTATTGCAAGTTGTAAAAGCTCGCAGAAGGTGTTGTCATCAGAATTCAATCTTCGATCTGCAGACCAGACATGGATCTGGTAGATCCAATCACATGACTGGATCTCTGCTACAACTCTCCAGGTGTAAATGCAGCCCTTACACCTGGAACACATTTGTGAGATAAAAATCCACCCCCAAGTTAACCACATCAACCCACCTTGTCTTCTGGCTCCCCTCGCCTTTGTCAGTAAAGTTATTTTGAATTGGGAGTTAGAATATTGGAGGCAGAATACAACGAGAAAGCATTTTAATTCAAGGTGTAAACACTAATCCTGTCATCACATGTCATTATCTAGATAAAGTATCCTAACACAGTTTGTACTTTAATGTAAGGTGCAAAACGGTGTCTTTAACCACTAAAAAAAAAAAAAAACCCTTGTGTTAGAGATATTGCCTGTGGTCAGTCACAAGGGTGCTTTACTGATCCTTCGTACAGCATTACTTGACCTGCCTCCTGGGAGAATGGAGAGATGTAAGCTTAAAATATCACCCAGGCTTGACACAGCAATGCTCTGGCTGCACTCTGTAATTACCAGCAGTGCAATCAGCAGACTCGTTAATTTCCCCTGACTGACAGCCACTGATGGCTCAATTGCAGAAAATGCACTGGTATAACTTCATAAGTAAATGACACAGACGTCCGAAAGCATTCTCAAACCTCTCTGGCTGCAGTCAGGAAAGTGCGTATAATTATGAACATGTGATTAGCGGTATAGGTGTTGTTCTGTTCTATCTGACAGCCATTTTCCCTGCAGTTTTAAATGCCTATCTTTAAAATAGCCCATCAAGAGCCTTCTGGGTCTGCAGTCATGTGGATTCAAGCGCCGTGAAACGCAAAGGCACTCCAGAGTAGACATTTCACTAAGCAAAGTGGTTGGAGTGAGCCAGCCAAATTGGCCCTTGCCTGAAATCTCACACGATGCGTGGGGGACATCCAACTCGAGCCACGGGGTGGCACAGGTGCAACCGCAAAAATAGAGAATGAGAGAAAACACTCAAGTGTAATAATTCATTTATGAATATAGAAAACAAATGTATTTTTGGCACAAGCAGGCCGTTTTCAGTGTTGGCACACCATTAGAAGAATGTGTTAGAATCCCAATGAATGCCACAGTATGTATTCACAGCGAAATGATTTTTCTTTTCACCGTATGATAATAATTTCCTCACGCTGCTGAGCTGTCTAGGTTATTCATTTCTTCTCTCTCCTTCACTTTCCAAGTGCTTTTCTGAGGTCTTTCACTGCAGCTCTTTTGTGTTTTACCTTGTAGGCATTTGAAAACCATAATGAAAATAGCATAACCTGTGACAGCGAACAAATGAAAACGAATGTAAGGTTTGCACACAGCAACAGGGAGAGCATGGCGTTAACACGGTTAGGGCTGAGGGTATGATTCCCACTGGGGCCACTTACACTGAATTAGAATATGCTGTCATCGCATTTTGAGATAAATATCAGCTCAGGTCATGTGATATTGTGATGATGTTGTATGTCTTAGGCAATAATATTCCATATATACAGAATTATATCCACAATGCAACTAGAAAATATGATCCAAAAGGTTCTTCTGTTCCATGTTTCTTGCCTTAGCTGTCAAAGGGCCACAAGCAAGGGTGCCCAGAATGTACCTGTTTGATAATAGCCTTATTAACAGCCATTGATGTTAAATAGGTGAGAGTACATTACTACACTAAAGATGTACAAGACAAACTGGGTCAGGTCACCATGGCAACAAAAACTGCAATGATGCCCTTTACATAGCCTCAAGCTCAACCAATTAAATCGAGAAAATCTCTAAGTATCTATTTTGCTCTCAGGTTCATTGCATTCACGCACGACTTTTTCATTTAGTGCAGAAGATATAAAAGCGAGCGCGCATAATTTTCAAACGAACGCCAAACAAACTGACAAGTCTGAGTCATAAAGCAAGTAGAACCATCAGAGAAAAGTAGAATGAAAATGCATCAGTGAGATTTCAAATAATCAACAATATATGCCTTTCAAAGCCTTTCCTCTGTGTGCTTTTCATGTGCTTGGGGTATTTTTGTATTTCCAGAAGAGATGCAAAATGTTGAGTTTTAATTTCTTGCTCTTCACCATCTGTCTATTCGGGTAGCAAGTGGAACAATATTAAGTTGCCCACACTTCAACCATTATGAGACAACCGATACAACTCATCTCAGCTTCTTATTTAGAGCAAAACTCCAAGGGATATAAGAAAAGTGGTAATACTGCATAGTCTAAAATGTTGTACTAATAATATCTGTGTCACTTTTGATTTGGAAGCAACTGTAGCATGAAGCAAGGTTTTGGGGGTGGAATGAAGAAATGTAGGTGGAAGGAAAGTGTTATAGCTAATGCTCCTTTTACACTACCAGGTAAATGACCCAATTTGGATTTTTTTTTTTTTTTTTTTTTTTGCTCATACAGTGACCAAAATTTCCTTGCTGTTCCAACGCATCATAAAATGTGATAATTTTTCTGCTTTATATGAATGACAGAGATGATCATTCCTGCCCAAGCAGCTCTAACCCTTCTTTTTCATCTTACTACTGTATATAATTAAACAATAGCTTGTATAGTTATTTCTGTCTCGATTTGTGTCAGTTGCAGCTAAGCTCATGTTTGAGCATGTGGGTTGTTTCGGGTCTAAACCAGGTCACGGAAAAAAGAAGATCAGACTTGGATATCAAGACCTGTAGTGTTGATATAGCCTAAAGCGAGCCAGAAAGCAGCAATTTTAGCTATTTAACTATATTTTAAATGCCATTTGATCTCTATCAGATGATAAAACTTAGAGGAAATCATAAAAGCGCAGTAGGACTTTTCTCCAGTATCAAATCCTGTGCTGCCTGGTAACCTTCAACCCAGTTTTACAGTGTCACCATGGCAATTACCATCACAGGATTAAGATATCATGAGGTACACACACACAAACACGCACATACACACACCTGCACACACAAACATTGAATATATCCAAACAGCATCATTGGTTACTCATATCAATAAAGCTTCCTATTCTCTTATCACGTGTGTATTTGTGTGTGTTTGTGTGTGTTAAAAGTAACAGCTTTTCCCCAAAGTGGAAAACATGCAAGTTAGAGAATAATTACACTAATCCCAACATAATGTCAGATTAACATCCCAGCTGTGGCAACATGTGGACACTGTGTTTATCTCTGTGTGTGAATGTGTGTGTTTTTGCCTGTGTGTGTGTGCTTGTGATGATAAACATTCCTGTGGAAATGAATACGGTAGATGATGAACCACTCATATGATTGTGCTGATCATCATGCAACACGGAGGTGACATTTACGGCATGACAGGAAATGTGATGAGCTATCAATCTCATATGCATACATGCACACACACACACCCACACACACACACTTATGCCATGAATAACCGTGATGTTCTCAGCTCTCGGCTGTATTTGACTGATATTTGTGGCAGCCATGCATTGGTGTGCCAATGAAGAAAACATGATCTACATGCACCTTCTTCCATTTAGTCCAGAGGCGACTATCAATACTCTTTTGCAGAAACTCATCAATAATACAGATGCTAATGAAATAAATCATCTGAAGACTTCTTCCATGAAACACTGTAAATCCATTATAGAAAATAATGAAAATTCGTCACTGGAGATTCATCACCTGATATGATATCTAAAAACTGTAAAGGAACCGGGCTAATTAATGTTGCTGGGGAAGCTGCCACTGTTTTTAAATGTCAGATATTTATTTAGAAAGGAAATTTGTCTCTGGTTTTAACCCAAGGCTGACATCCTGCACTTCAGCTATAATTATAACCTGCTGCTAATTCTGCTTCTACTCATTTCTGCATGAAACTCTATGGGGAAAATCATGGGGAGAAACAATGTTATTATTGCTAACTATTAAGTAAATCCCTACATGAAGTTCTGCAGTGATATAATTGCCTTGGAGCGCAGATCAGACTGTTTTTGCTAATATCCAGTATGAAATTAACAGTATGTTTTAAATTCTGAAAAGCTGTTTAGGGAACTTCAGTTGGGTTAAAAACTTTTACAGATTGTTTCACTGTATGCACAGTATTTCTCCTTTTTTTTTAATATATGTGCCAATAATCTTGGTTGTTTAGCTGCTCTGTCTTACGTGGCCTTATGTAGCATCCTACAAATCTAATCACTTTTTAGTACCTCCTAAGGAGAAAAGTAACATCACTTCTGGGGCGAAAAAAGAATCGAAGCAAAGCCACAGAAGGCTTTACTGTCTTTGCTTCAGCTCTAACAACACAAACTGGATTTTCTTCATCGTCTGGCTTAAAATACAGATCGGGACAACACAAAGCGTACAGATACCTACTTAAGAGAGTCAAACAACATAACTCACAAATACAGCAATGGAAATTGGCATGGTGATATACAATAAAAATGCAATAAAAACAGACATACTGGGCCCAGCTGTTCAAAAAGTTTAATCTGGATCAGAATGCTCCAGATTTGGAAATCCTATGATTTGCTATCCAGGATTAGGTAATCCATTTTACTTTTGTGCCAGTTTTTCAAAGCAACATTGGATTGGATTAGCCTGATTCAGATACTAACTTTTCAAGATTACCAAATCCGAATTACCAGTGCTCTAAATGGGACTCCAACGAAGGCTACTAGCTGTGTAAAGAACAACAGGTAGAATAGCCAGCATGGGGTCAGTTTAAGCGTTTTTATTTGAAGAGACAGAAAATAGCACAGTAAAACAATAGAAACATTCCCTTCCTTTTTCAGTTTCTTTTAAACAGTCATCTGATCTCCAAAAATAACTAAAAACAAACAGTTATACATTATTCACAAATACATTGTGGATATTTTGAACACGTGTTTTAAATCGTATAAAGGCTAAATATCCAATAGTTAACAGCAGAAAGAATGTTCAGAGTTCTTCTTCATTTGTGAAGAGACCAGTTTTGTTATTGTAATATACAGTAATAAATGACAGTTAAAATTAAATATATAATTTTTGTTCGTTATTGAAGCTGATTGGGGGATTATTTTATGGGGACAAAATCCTTTTTTTTTTTTTTTAACTGAAAGGCTTAATAGGTAGGCTAATGTCTACTTTATTTACTTTATCATTGTAACAGTTACACAAATCAAGTGCAAAACATAAATAAATGTATATATACTACATGATACAAATCTATTTGACCAATTTTAAAGTTTTATTACACTTTGTTCTTGAAATCCGCCCTGGATCCACTGTGGGATCAGGATAATCCTGTGTTTTTGGTTCAAAGGTATCCCAATCCTAATCAAAAAGTTTTGAACAACGCATACCGAAGGTTTGATCCAGATCAAAACCAAGGCTGAGTTACCTGATCTAATCCAATTTCAGAATCTTTCTTTTCTTTTGAACAACCCATTTTCAAGATTTTATCCAATCCGATAGCCGAAATTCAATCAGATTACTTCTGAACAACTGGCCCTGTATATCAAACATTTAATTTTAAACATTTAAACATCTTAATTTTTAATTTTTTTTTTTTTTTTTNCAAAATAACACTTTCGTCGCTTTGTATTGCAGTTGCAGGCGGGTGCTGCTTTGAAAATTCTTGTTTGTGTCTTGTTTATGAGGAAGAAACCTTCCTTCCCTTCCTTGCAGCATTAATGTTACTCCTTTTTGTCTTCTGACTTTGATTTTCCTTTGATATTCTGACTATCTGCTGCAGGCCACGAACACTGTTTGGTAGCTCTCATATATCAAAGTTGAAGTCTCTCATAAGCACTTGCATGCACCACAGAAACCCACCCTGTTTACAACTGCATGCAACTAATAACGTTGTTTTGAAAAAAAAAAACAAAAAAAAGCTGAGTAAGTCATTGTAATGGATTATCTCATATCTGTGCACAAGCAGTGCAACAATGCAAGAATGAATTGTTTTAGGATTCCCGCCCTCAGCATCGAATAGATAATTACTCTGCATCATCTGTCTTTTTATAGGTTTGTGTGATATGTTTCAGCTCATCATGTGATTCAGCAGTGTGTTATGTAGATCCAGGCTGCCTTTTCTTTCTTTTTTTGGTGTTGATTAAAATCTTCTTAAGGATTTTAACATCTAGAACATTACATAAAAGACACGGCAAAAATCCATTTGTCATGTCCCTTGCGCCACAGTTCATTAGGGATCGTGCACTGGACTGTACAAAAGCACCAATGGCTTTTAGGGTTCCTCTTTCAACTCTTTTCTGAAAAAAAACCCCATTTCAGAACATAATTAATCTTCAGCAAGAGATGCCTTTGTGCTATTTAGAGAGGGTGGGACGCTGTCTTTACCGTGGTGGAAATTAATTGAAAATGGATGATGCTTACAAAACCAAGGACTCTGAAACCTGGTTATTTCAGGTCTTTAAGGGGAGGTAAGTGCAGCTGAGTGTCCTTGGGCAAAATAGACATTAAAGGAATCAGATTCTGGTGTTTTGAAAGCAGCTGAATGTTAAAAACTGCTGCAAACTGCTTTAATTTTTATAGAAAGATGAATCTTCAACATCCACACAGGTAATTTTGATATATTACAGAAATAACTGAGAGCAATGAACGCGGTGAAAACACACATACACACAGTGCATCAATGCATTTGTCTATTGATTCACTTTTTTGTGAGGGCAAACAAACACACACACACACACTTGTACATGAGATTTTACACCTCGTTACTAAATTATAAGACATGTTGGGATGGATGTTTCAGCATTCCTGCCAGAGTATTCCTGGCAGCCAATGGCACTTTACCTCAACCGAGGGGATGAAATGTCACTTAAGGTAAAAACGGGAAGAGGAGGGAAGAAATAACTCAAAAGACACACACACACACACAACTAAAAGTATTTCTAAAATGCACACTTTGTGTTGCTTTGGCACACACAGACAGCAGTCTTTATCCGGGGTTTGTTTTGTTATTAGGATTAGGATTATTAGACTGTTTAGGGAATTAAGGATGGTTTCACGAGGGTAGTAACAGCCATGTGGTCCCCCGGTGCACCGAGATCAGACACGACTCACAAGAACCTGTGAGTGTCAATGTGTGTGTGTTTGTGTGACAGAGACAGATTGCCAAAGAGACAGCAGGAGTAAGAGTGTGTGTATGATGAGGGTGTAAGAGAAGCGAGGGAAGGGAATGTGTGGCTATTCGTATCTTCGCTTGGAGCAGGTAGGTATGGAGGTATGGCAGCCTTACAAGGTCAATATTTTACTTTGGCTTGTGGGTTCTAATTAAATTACAGGCAAAGTGCCCCGGGAGAGATACACACATACATATACACACAGACAAGATTTGCACAAGCCAAATAATTCATCGCACGAGCTGAAATGTTGGCACGGAGCGTTTCGTAGCTGCAACACAGCCGATTCAAACCAATTTTTACATCAGGAAAAGTATTGGCTTAAAAATGACATCAGAAGCCGGTATAAAATCCTCTTTCTGCCTCAATAAATGAGCTAAATGGGTGAGGAAAGTTTACAAAATCCCTGAAGTAGTGATTAATTCATTTCATGTATCTTGTCTTGGCTTTTTTTTTTTTTTTTAANTTTTTTTTTTTTTTTTAAATACAGTATGTTTTGACCTTGCCCCAGTTTGTGACTCTTCTGTAGCTGTTTTTACATTTCTATCTTTTGCGTTGATTTATATGCGAGTCACAGATTTAAGCCGCTGTTTCCTCAAAGAAAAACGCTGGCAAAACTTTGAAAACTTCAGCGGGTCATTTGACAGCACTTACTGCTGCTTTGAAGACATTCTCAGACTCCTCAAAGACTTATTTTTGCAAACTATTGTACTATAAAGTGCAGCTTCATACCTTGAACAAAACAATGATGGATATGATATATTGTACTGTGCACCAAAAACATGACTATATGAAGTTAGAAAATACTACAAAATGTCATCAGAAAACTACTACAAGTCAGTTTTAGTGATGTGCTATACAGTAGCTACAGGATGAGCATATGTCATGAGTGGCTGAGGTTAAAATCTATGGAATATATGGAATATTCCATATTCCATAATCGAATATAGAATATATCCAATATAGAATATTTTTCATCCCAACTTCTTTAGGAAATCAGGAAACAACTGTAAGGTTTTGGATTATTCCCAACATAGCTAGTAGTTTCTTTGAGGAAAACATATTCTCATATCTATTAATTAAATGCAAATTATTGCAAAATAAAATAAATAAATTAAAAAAATAGAGACTTCAAGGACCATAACACCCATTTTGCATATTTGAGCCTAATATATTCCATTTTCTTACACATAAGGTTACCGACAACCATTTCCCAAAGGATAAAACCATATTTCAGCTTTCCTGATATTTTGCAAAATCTCTTAATCTTTCCAAATCAAATATTCAAGCGATACACCCACCTTAAAAATCAATGTTTCTCCTGCGAATAGTTACGGCCTTATGAAGTCAAAATTTTTCAATAAATGCAGGTCTTCTTTTGGGACTATATTACCCGGTGGAGACATACAATCTCTCTGCGCTTTTTATTGCGCTTAAACACTAAAATTATGAAACTTTGAAAAAAAAAAAAACTTGAATACACTTGTTGTATCCCAAGAACATTTCAAGTATCAGCAAGTTGATTTTAACAGAATACCAGAATGAACTGAAACCAATGGCATGGAAGGTAGAAAAAACATTTTTAATTCACCGTTCCAGAAGTATGCTTTGGGAAATGATTGTCAGTANGGAAGGTAGAAAAAACATTTTTAATTCACCGTTCCAGAAGTATGCTTTGGGAAATGATTGTCAGTACATGCATGAAAATTGAATATATTAATCTCAAACATGTAAAATGGGTGGTATGGTTCTTTAAACTGGGGCTAAGCAGAATATTGGGTATACAGTGCGATTTTTCCCTGCTGTCTAAATTGCACCAGAAAAGTTCACAAAATATCAGAGATTAATTTCAATGATTGTTGTCTTAACTGTTTCTCCTGATATGTTTTGACCTTGACCGAGACATCTCACACAGTGCATAACAGCCTATACATGTCAACACGGATTCGTCCTCAGTGGGAATATCTTTCACAAGAGCTGTGGATAAGCTTGACTGATGTAAAATAAACTCAGTTGTTTATAGCAGGGCCTGAGGGGGAGGACAGCATGAACTGACAGCCTGTCAGCCTAATCTCCACCAATAAGGAGAGCTCTGTCACACATCTACCTGTAGGGGAGAATCAGTGTTTTCACCTCATTTCCAGTGTTGGTTTGTTTTTTGTTTTTCTTTTTGTTTAGTTTTTTTTTAATGGCATGTTGCATGTTTTTTTTCCTTAGAAATCCTTTAAACCTTATTACAAACAAAAGCTGCTTCATAAAGTCTTCATACTACATACTAAATTAACCCCATGTCAAATCTTAAGCATTTTTATTGTCTGTTAAGATGATGTATGTTTTATTTGTATGCTTTATTTATTTATTATATTTTATTTATTGTAATGTATCATATATATAGATCTATATATATATCTATATATATAGATCTATATATATATACACACACTTAAAATTCTGTTCATGTAGAAAAAAATCAGGATTATTTTAGTTCTGAATTAGATTTTTTTTTAAATTTTATTTCATCAACAAACCTGCAGCGGAGTTACAGATATACTGTACAGCAATTTTTCTGCTTTATTTACAAAAACCTGTTGAAACAGAAACTGCATAAAAAACGTCCAAGGGGGGGGGGCTAGAATAAAGCAGCGATGTGATTGGCTGAGAGAACCAGACGTTCCGTTGTTGCTGTCAGCTGACTTTGACGCATGCGCTCCTGCTCCCCAACGATAAACTTAACTCGGACACACAACATGGCTCCTCAAGTTGAACTTCCAGGCTTTACGCCGGTTCTCTGGCTCATCTTCCTCTCTCTGATCCCCCCTGCGGAGGCGTACGACGCGGGCGATGCTTTGGCGCTGCTGCTGGGCACCATCGTGACCGTGGTGGGCTTCTGCGCTTTCCTGGGCTGGTACGCACGGAGACGGGAAGGACGGCTGTGAGGAGGTTCTCCTGATCCCGATCTGAAACTAAGATATGGCAGTAAAAAATGCTATCCTGCGTCCCTCAGACCTGATCTCCTTTATGGAACTTCTGTGTTCTTGAGACTGATGAGAAACGTGCCTTACTGGATTAAACTTCCATCCGCTGTCACCACGTGGAATGTGGAGAAAGGAGGAAGTAAACAACCAGGAAGTTCAAAGAGAGGACCAAACCTTGTATCTTTCTGTCCTGCAAGGCTGCTGCACTCACTTTAATCTCTCTCGCGTGTGTTTTTCATGCTTGGGGTGATTTCACTGTGATTTCCTGATGCGTCGATTTCTGCAGCATAGCAACTTATGACGCACAACATCAATGTGGTTAAAAAAAAAAAAAAAAAAAAACGAGGAGCTGAGCTTCGGTTACCATTTCTGCTGTTACAGTGTGATCATAACTTCATGAATAATAAATTGCTTTATCTGATACACTTCACAATTCAAGTTTGCCTGAAATAATTTGCCCTCACAGTGACGTGGAACCATTTTTTCCCCTTCTTAGTTGATTCAGGAAGTGTGGAAACGGTGCTCTCATGCAAGGGCTGATCAGTGCTTCCTGTTAAAAGAAGGTAATCAAAGAATATGGGAAAGAAGAATAAATAATCAGAAATAATATATAAAACCTACAAAACTAAAAAAAAAAGTGCATACAAAATGTAAAAAATATTAAACCTTGGGCACTATTTTATTACACATTGATCAGGTGAATTATGGTGTTAGTGCTCAGTATGAGAGGATAATATGCAAATATTGTACAATGTAAACTTATAGACTAATATTGCATTGAAGTAGATGGTCTAAAAGTGAAAAGTCACTAGATGTCAATTATAAAACCATTGCTAATATTGATTAGCAATGATTTTATACCAAATGTGCACACGATAATGCTCTGTAGTTGTTACATTTACATAGCCATTAAATTATGATATGCAGGATACAGATGATACAAGTGGGTTTATTTAGAGAGCGAGGCTCACATGACTAACAAGTGTATTCTAAGGTAATGTTTATTTGAGCAAAGTTTTCACGTGCAATAACAATGAAATCAAAACCTTATTTGTCTACAAAATACTCATACTGAATATGACATTGTTACTTTTGCTACCATGAGAAAATAATATGTTATTTTCATGTTAAATCCACAAGTACACAAACAGTGTTTGATTTTATGACCTCATGATCATTCATTTTGGGTTGAAACATGCTTAATATCATTTCAAACTTTGTTCCAAAGTGAGAAGTGCTCTGATTTGCTGATTATAGTTTTCACGAGCCACTGGCAGTCCTTGATCATGTTTTAGAAAATTAATTTTGCTTTGGCTGTACTGTAAGTTAAGTGGCAGAGGTTTATTGAAGTAAATGTATGTAATTAATTCTTCTGTCTCTGTATCCAGCAAGTGGGTGTAAAGTATTATGTGCTTCCCTGTAATACTGCATACTTAACCATTAGGACTAAAATGGCATCAGTTGCCAGGGGTAACGCTGCAAATTTCACACATGGATGATCATAATTATTTCATGTTTGATATTCAAGGTAAATATATATGGATGTGTGTTGTGTACATGTCTGTGTACATGATTTAAACATTGTTCACTTGTTACGTTTCTCAGAACGTCACAGCTCTCCATACATGGTTAACAAATCAAGTTCTATGAATTTATCATGCCGCTCAGGCAGAATGAACAATAGCACACAAAGTGCTTATCAATTATGCATATACAGGACAGGAAAATCATTCTTCCTTAGAGTTGAATTCAGCCACTTTACTTTATACATAATGGACATTTCTGTACAGTTAAACACGCATGGGCACAAACCAGAGCTGCATTACTTCAAAACAAGCAAAAAAAAAAAAATGCTGTAATATTGGTNTTTTTTTTTTTTTTTTTTTAAATAAGCTTCCATCTTGTATTTCATCTCTTCTTATTTGGAGCTTTGCTTGGCTTCAGTTTATGTGCTCTATATACATGGAAAAAC
Organism: Lucifuga dentata; assembly: GCA_014773175.1. Lineage (NCBI taxonomy): Eukaryota > Metazoa > Chordata > Actinopteri > Ophidiiformes > Bythitidae > Lucifuga > Lucifuga dentata. The sequence continues at coordinate 107,668 of VXCM01000529.1, forward strand.
TACAACCTTAAAGGAGCATACCGGTGATTTTGCATGTTTGAGCCCAATTGAGGAGTCTTGTAGCGACCTTATGCTTCGCGGGGAGTAAAGAGGATAATAACCAGTCCAATAAATACCTGCCAACCATTTTCCAAAACACATTACTGGAGTGGTAAATTTTACAATAGCTTTGAACATTTGATTTTGAAAGATTAGGGGATTCAGTAAAATAACAGGAAAACTAAAATACCAGTTTTCTGTTTTGGAAAATGGTTGGCAAGTAACATAACATTTATGCGGGTAGTACTTATTCAGCTCAAACATGCAAAACCACTGATGGTCCTTTCAATTTATGTTATCACTGAATCTCAAATGCCTGACATCAGATGTTAAGTTGAAAAGTGATGATTGCAGCGCCTGTTAAATTCGATTATGACTTCTTTTAAACGTCTATGCAGCATTTGATTGCTCTCATCAGTCTGTGTTTGGGCTCTTTAAACCTGTTATGCTAAAAATCATTGTTTGCATAACACTTTTATGCACGTAATTTGATTTTTATTGTCGTTATGGTTTATTTTCTGTGTTTTCTTTATTGACACCATTAGAAATGAGGATTCTTCCTCAGTGAGCCTTCAAGATGAAATAAAGGTTGATGATAAAGACACGATAGAAGTATGCAACAGAAAAACAGCATCATGCTAAAAGCAATTTTTTAAAATTGCTGTAAGCTCATTGGATGATACAGACAATACAGAAAAAAGATATTTGCCATTAACGTACTTTAATGATGATGAGCCAGTAGACTGAAGCCTATTCCCTCAAAGATCATATTAAGCTTACAAAATTAATTTCAGACTTAATACCTGAAAGCACAGGCCTATATTACTTTTCAAAATTTCAAAGTTTGACCTTTACAAATAAGGTAACTCAATTAAATACTACAAGAATGACCAGGAAAAACAAGTAGCCTAACAAATTAAAGCGGGGTGAATGATGTTTTTGGTAAGAAAAAAAAAAGAAAAGTTTATTCATCAGGGTTGAAGGGTATGGATTACTCCGTTACAGTATAGTGCTGTAACTCCTTACCGGCAGATGTTACCGTGAGAGGGGGAGAGAGACAGAGAGAGAGAGAGAGAGAGAGAGAGAGAGAGAGAGAGACACGGAGCCGCTGCTGCTGCTGCTGCAACAAGAGACAGGACGCGTCTTGGATCACAAATAGGGATGCAGAGCGCATGCGCAGTGGGCTCCGTTTACTGTATGTTCACCGTGGAGGAAAAAAGGGGGCAGGCAACAAATCAGGCTTTTAAAACAGCAAAAACCTCACTTCTGCAATGTAAATAACCGCCAGGAGGGAAAAGAAAACGGATTATCAACAGGTAGGGGCTTGATTGATCTGTTTTTCGGCTGTCTGTCTCATTTTTTGGCCTTGTCTTGTGTTGTGGCTCTGATTCTGGTCAATCCGTAGCGGGTACTTGGGAATTATTCTCGTCTAATGGACGTGCGGATCCGCTACACTGTTATGCTTTATCCAGCTGTCTACCGATTGGGATGCAACAACGGTGATTTTTATCCTGCAATGTTTTCGACAGAGACGCATCGGTGTAGGCTGCTCAGACGCGCGTAAAACACTCATCTGACAAGCGGAGGATGCGTAAAAACGCGTAAGTAGGCAGAAACGACAATATTGACTGAATCAGATATTATTAGATTTTCAACACAATGAAAAATAAGGATGGAATGGGATATCACATGACAACGTTACCATCAGGCTTCGTTTTGTCACGTCTAAGAATCGTTTTTTTTTTTTTTTTTTNTTTTTTTTTTTTTTTTTGATACATCCGGATAGATAATCACATCTGCACATCATCGAGCAAATTTTGCCGAAATGCGGTTTTAGTGTTATTATTCCTCAGCAGTCGATGTTTTCTTAACTCTTTGTGGTCAGGGGTATCAAAGATGATCAGGGGAAATGGTTGGATTAACGCGTCCTAATGAGAACACTGCTTATTAACGTAAAGACGCGTAATCCAGTTAACCTTTAATCAGACAAAAACACGGACGCTTTATTATGTGTGCTCCCTTTTGTCTTTTTTTTTTTTTTTTTTTTTTTCACCGCGCATAAAGGCAGTTTATTCGAGGCATCCGCTGCTTCACATTAGCCTTCATCTGTTCTGCAGGGTTTAGGGTGTGATCAAGCGCTTATTTTGACTGCATTTCTTCTAATGTTTCACAGTGCGCTTAAAAAAAAAAATAAAATAAAAATAAAAAAGCCAAAATCCGGCCCGAATCTGTTGTGGAACTAATTTCTTCCGCAACACACGGGTAAAAGGCGTCGTTCTCCAACCCAGACTCGACGATGATTTTTCTTTTTTTTTTAAGCTTTTGTTCATGAATCCTCCTGAAAGAAAATCCCACTGTGATGATTAATGCTTTATTCCAATCGAGCTTTATCTGTCTCCTTGTGTTTAATGACAAAGTATTCAGAGATCTGCCCTGGCTGCCACCACAAATACAATGAAAAAATCTATATTAAAATGTAAAATAAACTCATCATTTTTCACATTCTGGAGTGAGCAAGTGCAGGTGAAAACAAAGCAGCTGTTGTATGTGACCGAATGCTGATGGATGAATGATATTTTTCAGGGATTTTTTCTAGGTGTGATGAGACAAAGGAACAAAGGATGCCTTAGAGGAGAGGTTGCCTATATGCCTGGAAACCTCTTCAAAGCACACCGCCAAATGGATCTAACGCCTCCCCCTGCCACCTCTAGATCATGATACTTGGCTGAAGCTATTCCGCTATCTTTATGATCCCTCCTCCATCTATGGCGAACTATAGCCATGCAGGGGACCACACCATCTTGCAGAATGTCTCTCCTCTCGCCACGTTCCTCAAACTGACCTCTCTGGGTTTCATCATCGGAATCGGCGTGGTCGGAAACCTCCTGATCTCCATCCTGCTGGTTAAAGACAAGAGCCTGCACCGCGCGCCCTACTACTTCCTGCTGGATCTGTGCGCCTCGGACATCCTGCGTTCTGCTATCTGCTTCCCCTTTGTCTTCACCTCCGTCAAGAATGGATCCATCTGGACCTATGGCACGCTCACCTGCAAAGTAATCGCCTTCCTGGGCGTGCTCTCCTGTTTTCACACGGCGTTCATGTTGTTTTGCGTCAGCGTGACCCGCTACCTGGCCATCGCGCATCACCGTTTCTACACGAAGAGGCTGACCTTCTGGACCTGCCTGGCGGTCATCTGCATGGTGTGGACGCTGTCGGTGGCCATGGCTTTCCCACCAGTGCTAGACGTGGGGACGTACTCTTTCATCCAGGAGGAGGACCAGTGCACATTCCAGCACCATTCCTTCAGGGCAAACGACTCCCTGGGCTTCATGCTCCTGCTGGCGCTCATCCTCCTGGCCACACAGCTGGTTTACCTCAAGCTCATCTTCTTCGTCCACGACCGTCGGAAGATGAAGCCCGTCCAGTTTGTGCCTGCCGTCAGCCAGAACTGGACCTTCCACGGGCCGGGCGCCAGCGGGCAGGCGGCGGCTAACTGGCTGGCTGGATTTGGTAGAGGTCCCACGCCTCCTACTTTGCTGGGCATCCGGCAGAACAGCAACGCAGCGGGCCGCAGGCGTCTGCTGGTGCTGGACGAGTTCAAAACAGAGAAGAGAATTAGCAGGATGTTCTACATCATGACGTTTTTCTTCCTGGCACTGTGGGGGCCATATCTGGTAGCCTGCTACTGGCGGGTGTTTGCAAGGGGCCCTGTAGTCCCCGTGGGCTACCTGACAGCAGCTGTGTGGATGAGCTTTGCCCAGGCAGGGGTCAACCCTTTCATCTGCATCTTCTCCAACAGGGAGCTTCGGCGCTGCTTCAGCACCACGCTCCTCTACTGCAGAAAATCCAGGTTACCAAGGGAACCCTACTGCGTTATATGAAGGCTTTGCTGTGGGTTTTTTTTCTCCTCTGTGTCTCTATTTCCCTGATTGATCTTGATCTGGGCTTGTTCCCACTGTACAGCGCACTCTCTCTTTCTATCGCTCCTCATCCTCTGGTTTTCTCCCGCTCCTCCTCCTCCTTGCTCTTCTTTTTTCGAGGTGGAAGTTGGACTGTCAATCACCAGGCTCTGTCAAGGTGATTGAATATGAGATGTATCAAATGTGGAGGTCGAAGGGAGCGGAACACACAGGAGGTCTGGATCTCCTCCTGTGTTTATGTTCTCCTTAACAGACATTGTGGAAGGCCGTTCCGAGGCATAGAATCTACAAATTAAAGAATAAAAATTCGAAAAAAATAGGAAAAAAGAAGAATTGACAAAACAATGAAAACAAAGGACTGACCTTTTGCTTTGGATATTTTGAAGATGCATAAGTGTGAGGTATGACACCCATAAAACATGAAAATAAAATTTTAAAAAAAGAACCTAAAAATGATTACCTCTCAAGGAATCACATGGAAATGTTTTACATTTTAAGAGTTGCACTAAAAAGAAGATGTAAAGATGCTTTTTTTTTGGTCAACAGTTGCCAGTTGCATTGCAAGGACAACTTTTTTTTCTGTTTTTTTCCCCCCCAAACGAAACAATGAATGCTTTAATTTGCAACAGACTACACAATCACTGTAAGTAAAGCAAAACATTGTTGGAATACACCATCACAGGAGGATAAAATGGTTTTAATGTAAGTGATACCTTTTTCATTTCCTGGGCGGGGCTTAACGATGGGGGATTTACAATGTGTGGTTTTTGAAGTTGCAAGTTAAAACTAGAAATTATTTCTTGTAGTTTTACAATCCATACGTCCCATAGTGTCCGGCATTGTTCTTTTCTTATCACCTTTTACAAAAAAAAAAAAAAAAAAAAAAAAAAAAAAGAGGAAAAAAAAAGATGAAATGTTTGGATTTGGAAAAAAACGTTGATTTAACGAACAACCTTGTGCTTAAAAAAGACAATGAAGAAGTAGTTAAATGTTTCATCATATCCATGTATCTGAACATTGACATATTGTTACAGTATTGCTGATGCCACTCCGGGTGTTCTTGCCTTAATGGTTATTATATTGTCATGTTTCTTGGTTGTTGGGTTCTTTTTTTTTAAATTTATTTATTTTTTTATTCCGTTGTTTTTTAGATGCAAGGGGAGTTTTTCCACACCAACATGACGTGCATGTCCATTTTAAGAGCTGGTCCACTCCCATGAGCATCACAGGCCAAAACACTGAGCAGCCCCTTTTTATTCTACAACGGTTTGCTACACCCCACAGAGTGCTCAGAGCACAGGGAGTGTGTGTCTGTGCGCAAGTGTGTGTGCGTGTGTGGTGGCGCGTGCATGTGCGTGTGTATGTGTGTATCTGAGTGTTTGCGTGGATCAAACAAGTCACTTCAAGACCAGAGCCTTAGTATGAAATCTTGCACAATTTGTAAAAAATGTAAAAGGAAAAAAAAAAAAAAAAA